>CAUDMG010003885.1:600000-772500 GCA_958450375.1 Homarus gammarus | reverse complement strand
GGGGAGAGGAGTAGGATGGTGTTATGGTGAAGGGAGAGGGGTAGGATGGTGTTATGGTGAATGGAGAGGGGTAGGATGGTGTTATGGTGAAGGGAGAGGGGTAGGATGGTGTTATGGTGAAGGGAGGGGGGTAGGATGGTGTTATGGTGAAGGAAGAGGGGTAGGATGGTGTTATGGTGATGGGATAGGGGTAAGATGGTGCTATGGTGAATGGAGAGGGGTAGGATGGTGTTATGGTGAATGGAGAGGGGTAGGATAGTGTTATGGTGAAGGGAGAGGGGTAGGATGGTGTTATGGTGAAGGGAGAGGGGTAGGATGGTGTTATGGTGAAGGGAGAGGGGTAGGATGGTGTAATGGTGAAGGGAGAGGGGTAGGATGGTGTTATGGTGAAGGGAGGGGGGTAGGATGGTGTTATGGTGAAGGGAGAGGGGTAGGATGGTGTTATGGTGAAGGGAGGGTGGTAGGATGGTGTTATGGTGAAGGGAGAGGGGTAGGATGGTGTTATGGTGAAGGGAGAGGGGTAGGATGGTGTTATGGTGATGGGAGAGGGGTAGGATGGTGTTATGGTGAATGGAGAGGGGTAGGATGGTGTTATGGTGAAGGGAGAGGGGTAGGATGGTGTAATGGTGAAGGGAGAGGGGTAGGATGGTGTTATGGTGAAGGGAGAGGGGTAGGATGGTGTTATGGTGAAGGGAGGAGGTAGGATGGTGTTATGGTGAAGGGAGAGGGGTAGGATGGTGCTATGGTGAAGGGAGAGGGGTAGGATGGTGTTATGGTGAAGGGAGGGGGGTAGGATGGTGTTATGGTGAAGGGAGAGGGATAGGATGGTGTTATAGTGAAGGGAGAGGGGTAAGATGGTGTTATGGTGAAGGGAGAGGGGTAGGATGGTGTTATGGTGAATGGAGAGGGGTAGGATGGTGTTATGGTGAAGGGAGAGGGGTAAGATGGTGTTATGGTGAAGGGAGAGGGGTAGGATGGTGTTATGGTGAAGGGAGAGGGGTAGGATGGTGTTGTGGTGAAGGGAGAGGGGTAGGATGGTGTTATGGTGAAGGGAGAGGGGTTGGATGGTGTTATGGTGATGGGAGAGGGGTAGGATGGTGTTATGGTGAAGGGAGAGGGGTAGGATGGTGTTATGGTGAAGGGAGGGGGGTAGGATGGTGCTATGGTGAAGGGAGAGGGGGTAGGATGGTGTTATGGTGAAGGGAGAGAGAGGAACAGTTTTAAGGTTAAAGAAACTTAACTTGCATTCCCTAGAAAGACGAAGAGTGCGGGGAGATATGATAGAAGTATTTAAGTGGGTGAAAGGAATCAATAAAGGGGATATAGATAAAGTTCTTATAATATCCGAGCAGGATAGGACTCGGGGCAACGGATTCAAGTTGGATAAGTATAGGTTTAGGAGGGAGATAGGAAGAAACTGGTTCACAAATAGGGTGGTGGACGAGTGGAACAAGCTTAGCAACTTTGTAGAAAGTGCGGGAACTCTGGAAAGTTTCAAAAGGAGGCTAGATAGATTCATGGATGATAGAGAGTGGTAGTAACTCTCGACAGGAGCTGCCATGCACAGGCCAACAGGCCTATTGCAGACTCCTTATGTTCTTATGTTGATTGGGTGTGTCATAGGAGGGAAGATCAGCTAAAACTAATGGCCCATCACTTTTTCGGTAGATTTTAGTGTATATAAACAGAAAATAATTTCAGTTTCAATATTTTGCTAGGTAAATTTTAGCGTGAAATTTATCGAAAATCTAACGTACAGCTGCATTAGTGCATTTCAATTAAATAGTGAACATTGCTTTCTGACTTCATTCTTTAACAACCCAACTAACAATATTTTTTTCTGTTTCAGATTCTGATGCATTTATAAGTTGATAATATTTGTGATGGCTGCTTGTGTCAGGACGAGGAACCAAAAATCCAGCCATCTCAGTCACTATCTTGGGTCTGGGAGAGAGCTCCTGAAGTCGGAGTTGCCTACATTGAGAGATGCTTTGAGATACGGTGTTTTAATCAGGCAAATCAGTGAAAAGAACCAAAGAACTTACACAAACAAAGACATTGCCAGTGATATGACCAAAGCTGTCTTGGCACAGTACACTCTGGCTAACGCTCAGTTCAAGCCTCCAGTCATAACAAGTCAGAAGAAGATTAGTGAGAGACTGCTAGCCAGTTGGGAAAATGGGAAAAGGCAAGAGATATCTCTCTTGGGAGAGGAAAACTTGCAGTTAAGGACAGCTTTGCCAAGCAACTGGACCAGTTATTTGACATAATTACTTGCAAGTGCCCAATTGTTCTCTGTCCTGAGTTTGGATGCGATCTTGACTGTAAATCCGAGGCCCACAACTCCTGTATTTGCAAGCGTGAACTGAAGATTCCTGTGATCGAACTGGCATTTGTCAAAGCACAGAGAGAGAAGACTGGCAGTATAGGGGCTCTCATGATTTCTAGCCAAGATATTCCGGAGTCCAAGAGACAGGAGGCTGCCACAGAGAGACAGAAGAGGAGAAGAGTTGCCGAGGAAAAGAGACTTGAGAAGGCCCAGGGTAAGGTAAAAAAGGCCGATGATTGGAGTCAAGCTGATTCAGAGTTTAATGACTTCCCCATGGCTGATCCGAGTGCTGACCAGGAGAATGGTGACTTTGTCCCTAACCCAGAAAATAATGATCCCAAACCTTCCAGGCATAAGATTCGAAATAGGAAAGATATCCCGAGCATAGCTCTGGCCAGCATGCGACACCACACTGGTCTCAGAGAAACTGCAGAGATAGCAACAGCTGCCTGGATTGACGGTGGTTTGATAACACCTGATGATGTTCACCTGGTGATAGATCATAACAAAGTAAAGAGAGCTCAGGAGAAACTTGTCAGTAACCTAGAAGAGGAGTTTGATAAGGGGATAAGAGAAAATGGAATCAATTGTTTGTTCTTTGATGGGAGAAGGGATGACACTAAAGTGTTCATGAAAGTTGGAGATTCTGACAAGTTGTTCCCTGCCATGGTGAAGGAGGAACACTACTCCTGCTGCAGTGAACCAGGAGGGAAGTATTTGTGGCATTTCACTCCAGAGAAAGATGGCATCAGGAAACCAGCTGAGATAGTGGCAGATAACATTGTGAACTGGCTCAGAGAGAGGAACGTAGACTAGACCCTGCATGCCATTGGAGGGAACAGCACCAACACGAACACAGGGTGGCAAGGGGGGGTCATACAGTGGATAGAGCGGGAGATTAGGAGGAAGCTGGTCTGGATTGTTTGTGACCTCCACACCAACGACTTGCCACTCAGACATCTGATCCAGGAGCTGGATGGCAAGACTCTTTCAAACAACAGATGGTCTGGTCCTCTTGGCAAGATGCTGGACTCTGCCACTGAGTTAGAAATAAATCCGAGCGTTGAAAAAATCACAGTTGGCCCTCCACTCGTTGAGCTTGCACATAGTGTCATTGACGACCTGAGTACTGACCAGTACTATGGTTACATGATTTGCAGTGCCATCAAAACTGGGGTCATGCCTGATAGACTTGCTTACCTGCAGATAGGTTCAGTTCTCACATTCTAGGTGGCTCACAACGGCTCTCAGGTTCTGCAGAATTTGGGTCGCTCATCATAAACTGAAAGGGAACCAGCTTCACAACCTGAGACTTATTGTCCAATTCATCGTGAGTGTCTACTTGCCAAATTGGTTCAACACCAAGGTCAAGTCATCGTTCTCCCGAGGTCCAAGGCATGTTCTCTTCCAGCTTGAGCTCCTGAGGAGTCAGCCAAGGAAGGTTGTTCAGGTTGTGGAGCAGACTGTGAGGAGATCTTCCTGGTATGCTCATCCCGAGGTAGTTCTGCAGACAATGCTCTGCAGTAAGGATGAGGAGGAGAGAAGAGTGGCAGTCAAAAAGATCTTGGATATGAGACTTATGAGAGGATGTGGGCATGACGAATCAGTTGGTGACGATTCCTTCAGGGTCAGGAAGACTCCTGAAGTCAATCTAGGTGCCAAGACCCTCACTGATCTCATAGATCTGGATAACATCCAGGCTGGCAGTGAGCCCCCTCTTACCTGCAGCCTCACCAATGTTCAAGTCAGAGCTTTCCTGGACAACCCCATGCATGTCCCTGCCTGGCCCTCGCACACCCAGAGTATAGAGCGTTGTGTACAGCAAGTGAGCGAGGCCAGCAGTCACGTGTACAGCCAGGAGAGGAGGGAAGGCTACATCCGAGCTCAGGTGGTCGGCAGGGAGGTGATGAGTAGAAACAGAAGCAAGAAAGACATGTTCTCTATGGTGTGCAGCAACACCGGGTCGTAGTAGTAAAACCGGTTTTTGTATTTGATGATTTTGTTTTCTAAAGGAATATTAAATTTAATAATTGTGTCAAGATCATTCGTTTCACTATTCTGGATCATTTTCATCCTAATAAATTAACCTGATACATTTACTTTACTTTAAATAAGCTATTTAGTGGTGTTGGTAAAAGGGTGGGAATACTGAATTTTTATAAGATTTCAAGTTAAAATTTACCTAGCAAAAATGAAAACTTTTCAAATCTGAAGATATCACATGATTCTGCACATAGAACTACATCATTAATACCATGGGCCGATTTTTCAAACTCAAAAAAAAAAAAATCGCCTCCATATGACACACCCTATTATGTTAAGGTGAGGAGAAGGGAAGAGTGGGAGGTGATGTAAGACTTCTACAGTACTTAAAAGTTTGTGGGAGGAAGTTTATCTATCTCTCTCTCTCTCTCTCTCTCTCGGGGTCTTGAAAATACTAAGATGCTAATTTTCACGTGTGTGTGTGTGTGTGTGTGTGTGTGTGTGTGTGTGTGTGTGTGTGTGTCCATTAGTGTAATGTCCTTCAATTTATAGATTATTGGAAAGAGCCTCACGTGGCGGCTCACCTCTCATATTTACTATAAATATCGGAATATTATATGTGAAGAAAAAATATAATGCTCCATCATATTATAATCACTAAAAATGCGTGTCGGTTTTCGTATGTTTTTCTATTTTGTAATGACTCAAGTTCTGTTTGCATTATAAGCAATAATTTTAAGAAATGTTTTGTATCCTATAATGATATATAAAGCCTACAATAATTATTCACTAGTCATACGTGTTTGAAGTTGTTAGTATAGTTAACCCCTCAAATACTTCCTGAAAATTTTCGTTCTCTTTAAACCGGGAGAGTAACGTTTTCTTTGGCTTATACACAGACGACTGAACTCGGTAGGGATGATTTTTTTTTCTTTAGAGAACGTGCTCTTGCAGGCAAACTCACACTCAGCTGGGACACACGTACACATGGACAAACAGACTCACATATGCGTAAACACACACACACTCACACACCCTGGTAGGAACACCCAGGTACGCATACACAACTGAAAAATGAATATGAACACAAACACACGCAGGAACACACACGCTTTTGTCATCATCTTCCAACATAGATACAGTTTTACGACTATCAGATTTGACTGTTTTTCCCGGTATCACACACACACACACACACACACACACACAAATGCGTATGTATTGTACTCACGTTGCGGGCTTGTTGTTGCGTCGTTGTTGTTGTCGTTTATTCGGTTAAGTCTCGCGCCTCTCTAACTTGAAAGACAATAGTGCTCGATAGACCCTATTATTAATAAGCCTCAGTCATAAGAAGCTCCAGTCTTAAGCCTATTAAGACTGGAGCCCACTAGGACTGAGGTCAATGAGAACTGGGGTCTACTAGGACCTATTACATCTGGATTCCAATAACCGAGAAGCCAATTGAGTTTAGTTCCTAGTAGGTCTTTGGCCCATTAGATTTAGGGCCCATTAGGACTAGGATCCATTACTACCGGAGCCTATTAGAATTAAACTACGGTCTATCATGACTAGGACCCATTAGCGCTAGGGCCTATTACCATTAGGGCCCATTTGTACTAATGCCCATTAGTAATAGGGCCCATTAAAACTAGGTTCCATTAGTATTTGTTCCCGTTAGTACTAGGGACCAATAGTACTCGGGTCCATTAAGACTGAGGGCCCACTTGGCTTTCAGCCGTACGCCGGATCCCTGAAAAACTGAGGTAAATCTCCACAAAATGTATATAAAACATCTTGTGCCCGCCTCTAAAACTCTGGCAGCCCCTAGGTCCTTGAGTCGGTGGGCCTTAACAGGATACCTAGACAGTGACGTGGAGCAGAGAAGAAGAAGTAAGAGGAGGGAGAGGAAGTACAGGAAGGGATGATGGACGTGAGAGAGAGGATAGGAGGAAGGGAAGAGGAAGATAAGAGAGTGAGGGGTGGTGGTGAGATGGATGATGGAGGTGAGAGAGGAGGGTGAGGAAAAGGATGTGAGAAAAGGAAGGGATAGGCGAGAGGCGAGGGGGAGATGACGAAGGTAAGAGAGGAGAAGGAAGAGGAAGGTGAGAGAGAAGGAAGAAAGATGAATGAATAAGGCGATAGAGAAGGAGGAAGAGGATGAAGGGAATATGAAGGTAAAAGAGGAGGAGGAAGAGGAGGGCGGGAAAACGAAGATAAGAGGAAATGGGTGTAAGGCGTTGGAAAGAAGGAGAACGTGAGGGAGAAAGAGGTGGAGGAAATGAGGAAAAGGGAGAAGAAAAGAAAAGAAAGGAAGAAGAGGCATGAAAAAGAAAACGAAAAGAGTAGGAATAAGAAGATAATGAAATAGAATAAAGTAAAAGAGAAAAAAATAAAACAAAGCAGACTTGATTGATGAGGGAACACAGATGTGAACATGAGGAAGAAGAACAAAGAAAAAAACAAAACCACAACAACAACAACAACGTAATAATCCTAAACGAAAAATATAATTAATAATATTGGACCCAAACGTAATAAGGTAATTCAGGTATAATATCTTTATGTTATTTATAAATTTCCAGCTAAACTTCCATTGATTTGTTGATTTATAAAGTAATTTAATTTAATATGGATAATTATAAAGCTGGTGCCCGTGAGGTGTTCAGGAATAGACTGCAGTATTATAAGACTGTCAGCGAGCGTCTGGTAATGGTGGCTATCAGAAAGAGGTTTGATCATATCTAGATTAAAGAATATAGACAGAGAGGCGAAAATCCTTAGTTTTTTAACAGTGTTCTGAACTTTCGCGTGTTGGGGGGAATAGCGTGTTATTGTAATTATTAAACAGAATGAAAGAAACACTAATAAATGATGATGATAAAAATAACAGTAGTAGTAGTAGTAGTAGTAGTAGTAGTAGTAGTACTGCTGCTGCTGCTTCTATTATTATATTATACTTATTATTATTATTATTAATAATAATAATAATGACAATAACAATAATAATAATACCCTCTCTGGACTGTGAACAAACTAATGAATGCAATCTATCTCCAACACAACTGCCAAAGACTCTCCAACACAACTACCAAACACTCTCCAACACAACTACCAAACTCTCTCCAACACAACTACCAAACACACTCCAACACAACTACCAAACACACTCCAACACAACTACCAAACACACTCCAACACAACTACCAAACACTCTCCAACACAGCTACCAAACACTCTCCAACACAACTGCCAAAGACTCTCCAACACAACTACCAAACACTCTCCAACACAACTACCAAACTCTCTCCAACACAACTACCAAACACACTCCAACACAACTACCAAACACACTCCAACACAACTACCAAACACACTCCAACACAACTACCAAACACTCTCCAACACAGCTACCAAACACTCTCCAACACAACTACCAAACACTCTCCAACACAGCTACCAAACACTCTCCAACACAACTACCAAACACTCTCCAACACAGCTACCAAACACTCTCCAACACAGCTACCAAACACTCTCCAACACAACTACCAAACACTCTCCAACACAGCTACCAAACACTCTCCAACACAACTACCAAACACTCTCCAACACAACTACCAAACACTCTCCAACACAACTACCAAACACTCTCCAACACAACTACCAAACACTCTCCAACACAACTACCAAACACTCCCAACACAACTACCAAACACTCTCCAACACAGCTACCAAACACTCTCCAACACAACTACCAAACACTCTCCAACACAACTACCAAACACTCTCCAACACAGCTACCAAACACTCTCCAACACAACTACCAAACACTCTCCAACACAACTACCAAACACTCTCCAACACAACTACCAAACACTCCCCAACACAACTACCAAACACTCTCCAACACAACTACCAAATACTCTCCAACACAACTACCAAACACTCTCCAACACAACTACCAAACACTCTCCAACACAACTACCAAACACTCTCCAACACAGCTACCAAACTCTCTCCAACACAACTACCAAACACTCTCCAACACAGCTACCAAACTCTCTCCAACACAACTACCAAACACTCTCCAACACAACTACCAAACTCTCTCCAACACAACTACCAAACACTCTCCAACACAACTACCAAACACTCTCCAACACAGCTACCAAACACTCTCCAACACAACTACCAAACACTCTCCAACACAACTACCAAACACTCCCCAACACAACTACCAAACACTCCCCAACACAACTACCAAACACTCTCCAACACAACTACCAAACACTCTCCAACACAACTACCAAACACTCTCCAACACAACTACCAAACACTCCCCAACACAACTACCAAACACTCTCCAACACAACTACCAAACACTCTCCAACACAGCTACCAAACTCTCTCCAACACAACTACCAAACACTCTCCAACACAACTGCCAAACACTCTCCAACACAACTACCAAACACTCTCCAACACAACTACCAAACACTCTCCAACACAACTACCAAACACTCCCCAACACAACTACCAAACACTCTCCAACACAACTACCAAACACTCTCCAACACAGCTACCAAACTCTCTCCAACACAACTACCAAACACTCTCCAACACAACTACCAAACACTCTCCAACACAACTACCAAACACTCTCCAACACAACTACCAAACACTCTCCAACACAACTACCAAATACGTGCGGGAGACGGAACGGGTAAACGAGAAGACGCAGAGAATCAAAGGGAATTCTAATTTCAGACATTGCGTCTAATGAAAAGGTTCTGAAGTGAAATTAAAAATACTTATATGTGGAGGACTCGCGCTGGGTGTGTGTGTGTGCGCGCGCGCTTGCGGGGGTCATAATGGGTCTCTTGCTTCAAAATGCTGGGTCACTTGCCTCATAGTGGGGTCACTCGTTTCACAGTGGGTCTCTCGCCTCACAGTGGGTCACTTACATCACAGTGGGTCACTCACATCACAGTGGGTCACTCACATCACAATCACAGTGGGTCACTCACATCACAGTAGGTCACTCACATCACAGTGGATCTGACATCACCGTGGGTCTGACATCACCGTGGGTCTGACATCACCGTGGGTCTGACATCACCGTGGGTCACTCACATCACAGTGGGTCTGACATCACCGTGGGTCACTCAAATCACAGTGGGTTTCACATCACCGTGGGTCACTCGCCTCACAGCATCGCGGTGAGGAGAGGAACAGCGAGAGTTGAGGTAAAGTTTACATTTGTTTTGCGGAAGAAAATTATTGAACTGTGGTCGGTTTCATATATATTTACCTTACCTTACCTTACCTTACCTTACCTTACCTTACCTTACCTTTGGGTGTATCATTAAGCGGCAATTATCTTTGTTACCCATATGTTAGGTATATTCATCGTTGGTGCTCTTGAACAGAAAAATTCGCCCAGGATCTGAGGCAGATTACATTACTAAGATGTGAAGGTAGAGGCTCAGGCTCCCTCAGAAGGCTACCGGTCGTGCACTGTACCTTACTAAACATAACTCAGTGTACTGTACCTCACTAAACATTGAGGACTGTCGAGTATAAATATTTAATATTCAGCATAATTTGTGGTGTGTGTGTGTGTGTGTGTGTGTGTGTGTGTGTGTGTGTGTGTCCCGCTGCCTTAATGGTCCGTCAGGGTTTTTCTTGTTCGGACCATAAAACCTTCCTGCAGCAGCCATATCTAGGCGGGGTAAGACACACGTACCTGTGTGGTAGATATACTGTACCCGCGTGCCATGATTACAAACACTCAGTAACTGTAATTTATAATACCATCGTTGTAATTTGTTTTCAGAAAGTCATTCACATTAATTAACGCTTATAACCTTTTTTCTGAGGTGGTATAACCAGTTAATCCACGTGACGTCATACGCCAATTATATTACCACATTAGTCGGTCGAGGTCCAGGAAGTGGTATACTGTACAGCTTTTATTACACTGCCTCTCTACTGTTTCATATATTCTCAAGTTGTTCCTAATATCTTCGTCACATGTGTTTGTGTTGTGGCAAATTTGGGCATTGGCCCTTTTTGCACTCGGCCAGAGATGTACCCGAATATACTGTACAGTGTCGGGCAGCAGTGTTAATAACCCTATTATTTTATTGTTATCTATTTTATTATTAGATTTTATTGTTATTAATCCTATTGATGTAATTATTATTATTATTATTATTATCATTATTATTATTATTTTTATTATTATCACAGTATCATTATCATTTTCCCATTATAAAAAAAAAATCCAAAAACCCACAAAAAACCAAAACGAGAGAAAGAAAGGGACTCAAGTACTGCACTGTACATAAGCTGCGTTAGTGGGGAGTGCTCGACCCACGCTGGTATCGGGGTCGGTATACAGTGAAGGAGTTACCTGTTTTAATAATAATAATAATAATAATTAACGGTTTATTGAAGGAGCTTGGCAGCCAGAAGGCTGAAAATATACAGTTACATATTTGGGGAATGGGTTACGAATTACAAATAATATACAAGTAACATAAGTGACACAAATAAGACATATAATAACTTAGATGGGGAAAAGCTCAAACTACAGTTCATTTCAACATAGTGACAGTGTTACAGTATTACAAGTTGTTGATAATTTTTACAATGGTTGGGACTGGGCTGTTCTTATAGCGATCAGTTCGTGCACGTATGGGCTGGATGCGGTTGTGGTGTCGAACAGCAATTCTCGGACAAGGGATCTCAGGTGGTAGTAGGAGCCGGTGTCGGGGATGGTGTAGAAGCTTCTTACCAAATTTGCAGATGAGGTCGTGGTGATGGTCAGTGAGAGTCGAAAGGGTCAGTGTGTTGAGCGCTTCTTGATATGTGGAGTAGGAGGGGGAGAGAATAATCTTGCATGCCCTCTTTTGTACTTTTTCTAGGTGTTTACGTTGTGTGGCATTTAGGGAGGAAGACCAGGTGGGGGAGGCATAGGTGAGCTTGGGAAGTATGAATGTTGTGTAAACACTGAGGAGCTCGTGTGCAGGAACTCCGAGGGACTTGAGTCGGCGGAGGAGGTGGAGACGGAAACTGGAGGATTTGACAACTTCATTGACGTGTGGTTTCCAATTTAGTTTGTTGTCTATGGTGACGCCGAGGAGCTTCGTGGAATCTACAACCTGGAGTGTGTTCGGACCTAGAGTAATGGAAGGAGGTGGGACAATGTCGGAGGAGAGGTTGATGTGCATAACCATGGTCTTGGTATGGTTGATGGTGACATGGTTGTTGGTGGCCCAGTTTTGGAGACTGTTCAATAAATCCTGAAGGGCGGTATAGTTGGGAGCAGAATTGTTGACGCTGATCCCAATGGTGGAGTCGTCGACATATTTCCAGCGAGCAGGGGTTTCTCTTAGGGCATCATTGATGAGCATAAGGAAGCAGAGTGGTCCCATCTTGGTGCCTTGGGGGACGCCACAGGTGAGTGACTGAAAGGTGGAGACAGCCCCTCGGAAGCGTACAGCTTGGCGTCACTGAGGAAGTCTGTAAGCCATGGTATGAGGCTTCTTCGAAGCCCGAGGTGTGTGTGTGTGTGTGTGTGTGTGTGTGTGTGTGTGTGTGTGTGTGTGTGACCTAGAATCACACAGGATCGTATAATGTGATTGCCTTAACACTGAACTAGCAACTTTCTGCAACATTTTTTTTGTAGTTCTCGTATTTCTCCTTCTCTCACCTACGTTATCATTATCTCTCTCTCCTCTCTTCTTTTTGTTTTCCTTCTCTCTCCCCTATTCTTACGTTCTTTCCCCCTTCTTGATTCTCACTTTGTTTCCTGTGATTGTTGTTGTTGCTTCTCATCTTCTTCCTCCTCTTCTCTTCCTCCTCCCCTCTGCTCAGTGCATACAAGCACGCAGTAATTTTGTCTGGTCGGTTGCAAACATTAATTTGGAATGCTACTATGATTACCCGCCCACCTGGTGTGTGTGTGTGTGTGTGTGTGTGTGTAGGGGGGGAAGGGAAAGGGGGAGAAGTGAAGGGTAAGGGTGAATGGGAGCGGGAGAGAGAGAGGGGTGGGTGAAGGGATGAAAGAGAGTGGGGGAGAGAATGAGAGGTGGAGGAAAGTGAGGTGTGGGTGAGGGAGATAGTAGGGAGAGAGGGAAGGAGTGGAGAATGAAGTTGAAGAAGCAAGGAAGATGAAGGAAGGAGGGAAATAGGCGAGGAGGGCGTTGAAAAAAAAGGAGGAAGGAAGGAAGAGAAAGAGGGTAAGGGAATGAGAGAGGAATGGAAGGTAATTGAAGAAGAGGAGGGAAAGAAAAAGGAAGGGGGAAGGTAAAAGAAAGGGAAGGAGAAGGGGAGTGGAGGAAGGGCGAAGAAATAATTATTCGTTTCCTTTCGTTTTGTAGCGCCTCATTCTCGATCCTCCTCCTCCTCTTCCAAGCTTGACGGAGGGTCCCAAACACCACTGAATATTTATATCCGGTATTTTTGGGGAGGTAAAATATTTAAAGTATATACATTATGACTCCTTTTTGAACAGTGCGTGTCTGTGTGTGTGTGTGTGTGGGTGTGTGCGGCGCAACTACCGGGAATCTCGCTATTGTCCGTAGCTGGCAAGATTATCGCCCGAGTCCTCCTAAACAGACTTCTGAGGCGGATAATTTCCTCCCAGAATATTTTTAATTGTTATTACGGGATTAGCCCACCTGGGCACAGGTCAGTGATCCACATCAGCGCTTGGGATGAAAATATAATAATAATAATATAATAATAATAATGATAAAAATAATAATAATAATAATAATAATAATAATAATGAATAAAAATTAATAATTATTAATACAAAACAAAAATATTAAATAAAAATATACAATAATAATATAATAAAAAAAATAATAATAATGATTATAATAATTATAGTATTATTATTATTAATAGATGACCATAAATAAATACAAAAATATAAAAAAAGATCAATAGTGAGAAACGATATATGTATGTTGTGTTCACAAAGTAAGAGAAACAATTGAAACCCTGCAATTGTGTGTAAATGAGACAGAAAGTCAGATCAGCAACCTGGGACTTGGTCACAGTTTTTGTGATGCTATTTGGCAGCAGGGTCTACCATTAGGCAACACATTATGCTTCCAATATCTTCCCAGGCAGTAGTATCTCCCTGTTTGATTGCTGCCCACCAGATACAGGAAAAGTGCAGAGAACAGCATCGTGACCTGTACATGGCCTTCATCGACCTAACCAAGGCCTTTGACTCGGTCAACAGTGAAACACCTCTGGCGGACCTTCAGTCGTTTTGGCTGCCCACCAAAATTCATTGCCATTGTGAGTCAACTCCATAATTGCATGAACGGCAGTGTCCTGCACAATGGCACCCAGTTTGAGTTCTTCACCATCCAAACGGGGGTAAGACAAGGATGTGTTCTGGCACCAACTCTCTTTTCCATTTTCTTGGCTCTCTTCCTTACTCGTGCCAGTGCCTATTTAATCGGCGGGTGGACATCCAGTACCGGATGAAGGGACTTTTCAACATAAGACGACTCCAGGCAGGAACAAAGGTGTCGGCCGCTTCCATCACTGAACTACAGTATACAGACGATCTTTCAGCCTGTCCCTGGTTCAACCACACCTCCACCATCCATCCATCTTAACGGTACTACCCTCTCTAATGTTACTCACTTTCAGTATCTCGGCCCCCAACTGTCCATCACCACGGACATCGATGAAGAGATTCAATGTCGGATCAAATGCGCATCGCAAGCCTTTGACAAACTCCATACCTGTGTCTTCAGCTGTGGGGAGCTGATTTTATCTACAAAATTACACGTATATTGAACAGTGGTTTTCCCCACCCTGCTGTTTGGCAGTGAGACATGGGTCACATACAGGGGACATCTGAAGGCACTTGAAAATTTCGCCAATGTAGTCCCCCAGTTCGCTGGGAAGACAAGAGAACAAATGCCACTATTCTTGCTGACACCAACTGTAGGGGCATCGAGGCTACTATTATCCATGAAAACTATGTTAAACTGGCTGGTACCCGCATGGACGACAGTAGACTCTCAAAGTAGCTACTTTACAGCCGCCTAACGAATGGTAAACGTGACGCTGGTGGACAACGAAAAAGGTATAAGGGTAGTCCTAAGACAAACCTGAAAAAGGGCCAATTCGACCTCCTCAATTGGGAGACAATCACTCCACACCGTAACGCTTGGAGGAGCTCCACGCGAGAATGTGTCAATACTTTCGTATTAGTCCGACTGCATACCGAGGCAGACGAGCGCCAGCGCCGGAAAGACGCTGCCGCCGCCCCTGTGGATGACCCTGCCAATCTTCTATCGGCCTTTCAAGTCACCTCAGAGCTCACCAACGAAGGTGAAATCCTCAATAACTCATATCCTTGTATCATAGCTGGATGGTCGTCATACTCGATTACAAGTGACAGAAAGGTAGTGTGTGTGTGTGTGTGTGTGTGTGTGTGTGTGTGTGTTTGTCGCTCTGTATATACCGTATACCAAGCTATCTGTGAGGCTGATAAATAACCCACAATAACATCCAACAACAGACCTGGTCTTCGTGTTGAGGGGTGACAAGGACTGAGTTCTTTCTTTATATGAAATTAATCCGATAACTCCGACTTGTAATATGGAGATTAATCCAATGATTGCGGCTTATGATGTGACAGATTGCCAGAGTGATCGGGAAGTCCGTCTGCATCTGCGGTAATCAAGAATATAGATATATCCCTTATTATACGGTTCACATCTATGTTGTTACTTATCTTGTTCTACTTACAGAAAATATTATAAATAATCAAAAGTAAATGTTGGAAATTGATACCATCTATATTTACTGTAAGTTAGACTCGTTCGCATTTTTAATTTATTTTACTCATTTATCTTAGAGGTTAGGTTAGGTTAGGTTATTCCCATGGAGACTGTATCATATATAATGTTCGTTTAAACAGAATAAACATATGACAGTGAGGGAGGGGACCAGATGGGACCACACCTGAGACACCAGCAGGTTCTAAAAAACAATTAGTGAAGAGTGAGTCACACACCTGGCGGGGAGAGGACTTAGGCTTACCAGAGGGGAAGGTGAGTCTAGGCGGGTCAATACTGTTACCCTCTTGTTGCCCTCCTCCACCACCTGTTCTCCCTCCTTGTTAGTTCTCTCCTCTCCTCTCCTCTCCCCTCCTCTTTTTCTTCTCTCTTCTCCTCTTTTATCTTCTTTTTCTTCCCTCTTCTCTTCTCTTCTCGTCTCTTCTCTTCTCTATTCAACTACATTATTGAGCCAGAAGGTTTTCCAAGGACACGTTAGACATGATACATTTAGGCAGTACATGATACATACAGGCAGTACTGAATACATAAAGTCAGTACAGATAAAGAAGTAAAGATAGTGAGATAGAGATAGATAAAGGAGTAAAGATAGTGAGACACACGATATTTATCCATAATTGTCAAAGTTTCTCACTATCTTTCTCAATATTCATATTTACCAATTTCATTATTTCTCAGTTGTTTTCATTAATTCTCATCATTTCTCACTATTTCTCAATATTTCTCACTATTTCTCACCATTTATCATTATTTCTTACTATTTCTCACACGGTCTCATTAGTTCTCACTATTTTTCACAATCTCATTATTTCTCACCATTTCTCACCATTCATTATTTCTCACTATTTCTCACAAAATCTAATTATTTCTCACCATTTCTCATTATTTCTCACTATTTCTCACACTCATTATTTCTCACCATTTCTCACCATTCTCATTTTTTCTCACTATTTCTCACAAAATCTCATTATATCACCATTTTTCACCATTTCTCATTATTATTCACTATTTATCACAAAATCTCTTTATTTCTTACCATTTCTCTCTAAATCTCATTATTTCTTACAAAGTCTCATTATTTCTCAGTATTTGTAATAGAAGGAGCCTGATCTTACAACTACTGCTACTTTAACTAAACGGCGTTAATGCTTGGAGATAAAGAACGACGATCAGAATTAACACGAAAGAAAACATTAAACTCAGAACCACAATGAAACCTCTATATAACGAACTACATCGAGAGTAAAGTCCGTTATATCGAGGGTCTGCTTTAAATGAATCCTCCATCTAACGAATTCCGGTATATAGAGGGTTTCTTCTGTATGGTTTGTTATTACAATTTCAGACTTAGTGAACGTAATATGGCTCCTGTTGGTAACTCTTTAACCAATGGTCCAACTGTTATGTACCAGTAAGTGCGGACGACTTCGAACGCCTATTTAAACCATTGTTAGACCATAGACCTCAGAGGATTAAGCCATCGTCCTCGAAGGGTTAAACCATAGACCTAAGAGGATTAAGCCATCGTCCTCGAAGGGTTAAACCATAGGCCTCAAAGGGTTAAACCATATGCCTCAAAGGGTTAAACCATAGGCCTCAAAGGGTTAAACCATAGGCCCCAAAGGGTTAAACCATAGGCCTCAAAGGGTTAATAGGTATAATTTTATTTGTAGTGATATTCTGAATTGTAGTCTAGGTTACATTATTTTCTTGAATTATATATATTTGGCAATCATCCTAGAGGGAGGCTGCAACCCCTCCCTGTGACTTGAGAGAGAGAGAGAGAGAGAGAGAGAGAGAGAGAGGAAGGCTACTTTCATCTTGCTCTGTTGATTCCTCCCCTTCGCACGGAACGGAAAGACAAAAAAATATCGATGCTGAAATCTGGCCCCAGTAGCTATCAGAGCCACGAGTGTTGTTATACAGGTGTCACTGAATCACTTGACTCTATAAACACTGAAACACTTGGCTCTATAAACACTGAAATACTTGGCTCTATAAACACTGAAACACTTGGCTCAACAAACACTGAAACACTTGGCTCAACAAACACTGAAACACTTGGCGCTATAAACACGGAACACTTGGCGCTATAAACACGAAACACTTGGCGCTATAAACACGAAACACTTGGCTCTATTAGCAATGAAACACTTGGCACTATAAACAATGAAACACTTGGCTCTATAAACACTGAAACACTTGGCGCTATAAACACGAAACACTTGGCTCTATTAGCAATGAAACACTTGGCTCTATTAACACCGAAACACTTGGCTCTATAAACAATGAAACACTTGGCGCTATTAACACCGAAACACTTGGCGCTATAAACACCGAAACACTTGGCGCTATAAACACTGAAACACTTGGCTCTATAAACACTGAAACACTTGGCGCTATAAACAATGAAACACTTGGCGCTATTAACACCGAAACACTTGGCGCTATAAACACTGAAACACTTGGCTCTATAAACACTGAAACACTTGGCGCTATAAACAATGAAACACTTGGCGCTATTAACACCGAAACACTTGGCTCTATAAACACTGAAACACTTGGCTCTATAAACACTGAAACACTTGGCGCTATAAACACTGAAACACTTGGCGCTATAAACACTGAAACACTTGGCTCTATAAACACTGAAACACTTGGCTCTATTAGCAATGAAACACTTGGCTCTATTAGCAATGAAACACTTGGCTCTATAAACACCGAAACACTTGGCTCTATAAACACTGAAACACTTGGCGCTATAAACAATGAAACACTTGGCGCTATTAACACCGAAACACTTGGCGCTATAAACACCGAAACACTTGGCTCTATAAACACCGAAACACTTGGCGCTATAAACACTGAAACACTTGGCGCTATAAACACTGAAACACTTGGCTCTATAAACACTGAAACACTTGGCTCTATAAACACTGAAACACTTGGCTCTATAAACACTGAAACACTTGGCGCTATAAACACTGAAACACTTGGCTCTATAAACACTGAAACACTTGGCTCTATAAACACTGAAACACTTGGCTCTATAAACACTGAAACACTTGGCGCTATAAACACTGAAACACTTGGCTCTATAAACACTGAAACACTTGGCGCTATAAACACTGAAACACTTGGCGCTATAAACACCGAAACACTTGGCTCTATAAACACCGAAACACTTGGCGCTATAAACACTGAAACACTTGGCTCTATAAACACTGAAACACTTGGCTCTATAAACACTGAAACACTTGGCTCTATAAACACTGAAACACTTGGCGCTATAAACACCGAAACACTTGGCGCTATAAACACTGAAACACTTGGCGCTATAAACACTGAAACACTTGGCTCTATAAACACTGAAACACTTGGCTCTATTAGCAATGAAACACTTGGCTCTATTAACACCGAAACACTTGGCTCTATAAACACTGAAACACTTGGCGCTATAAACAATGAAACACTTGGCGCTATTAACACCGAAACACTTGGCTCGATAAACACTGAAACACTTGGCGCTATAAACACTGAAACACTTGGCGCTATTAACACCGAAACACTTGGCGCTATTAACACCGAAACACTTGGCGCTATAAACACTGAAACACTTGGCTCTATAAACACTGAAACACTTGGCGCTATAAACACTGAAACACTTGGCTCTATAAACACTCGAATAATATATACACAGGTCGCTAATTTAGTTTCCTCTCTTAATAAAGACTTAAAAAAAGTTATTTAATGTACTAAATCACTTGACCTAACCTAACCTAACCTAACTTAACTCACTTGACCTAACCTAACCTAACCTAACTCACTTGACCTAAAAAATGACCAGAATGGCGACATAACTACACTAAGATTTTTAAAGCAGTAAATTGGCATATGAAATGATTAGTGATGGTTGTCATCTTGAAAATTTTTACCTCCTCATCAACATCCGCATCAATATCCGCGTCTGCAACATGCGGATTTATAGAACTTGGGATTGTCTTAATATTTCTTTGATATAAATACTTTATCACACACACACACACACACACACACACACACACGCACACGGTAATATATATATACTTGTATACGTGTAGAGAGGTTAAACGTGACGTCATAATACCAGTCACCAAGCTGTTCTTGTGGACGGTGAGATAAACTCTACTCATATTAATCAAAGCTAAAGTTTATCCCAGACGAATTATGGACATATTTTACCCTGTGTATAACTCATGTTTCTTAACCTCATCTTACCTTCATATCTACTATGTATGGTTTTGTCTTTGTCTTCTAGCATTCTCTTCACCATTTTTTATCATCTATGAAATGAAAAATTCCAACAGAGTAAAGTGATGAGTAAATAATGCAAGTTGTGGCTCAGTTCAGCGTCGACCAACCAGCACTACCTGCGACCCCTAGGAAGCGTTGTAGTGCAGTGTAAATAAAATAATGATAATAATAATAAAAATAATGATAATAGGTAGTTTTATAGTGCATGTGGGTCTGTACAGTGTGTTGGTCTGTACAGTGTGTGGGTCTGTACAGTGTGTGGGTCTGTACAGTGTGTGGGATTGTACTGTGTGTGGCTCTGTACAGTGTGTGGGTCTGTACAGTGTTTGTGGGTCTGTACAGTGTGTGGGTCTGTACAGTGTTTGTGGGTCTGTACAGTGTGTGGGTCTGTACAGTGTTTGTGGGTCTGTACAGTGTGTGGGTCTGTACAGTGTGTGGGTCTGTACAGTGTGTGGGTCTGTACAGTGTTTGTGGGTCTGTACAGTGTGTGGGTCTGTACAGTGTTTGTGGGTCTGTACAGTGTGTGGGTCTGTACAGTGTGTGGGTCTGTACAGTGTATGGGTGTGTACAGTGTGTGGGTCTGTACAGTGTGTGGATCTGTACAGTGTATGGGTGTGTACAGTGTGTGGGTCTGTACAGTGTATGGGTGTGTACAGTGTGTGGGTCTGTACAATGTGTGGGTCTGTACAGTGTGTGGGTCTGTACAGTGTGTGGGTCTGTACAGTGTTTGTGGGTCTGTACAGTGTTTGTGGGTCTGTACAGTGTGTAGGACTGTACAGTGTATGGGTCTGTACAGTGTGTGGGTCTGTACAGTGTGTGGGTCTGTACAGTGTGTGGGTCTGTACGGTGTGTAGGTTTGTGCTGTGTCTGGGTCTGTACAGTGTGTGGGTCTGTACAGCGTGTGGGTCTGTACAGTGTGTGGGTCTGTACGGTGTGTAGGTTTGTGCTGTGTATGGGTCTGTACAATATGTGGGTCAGTGTATTCAGAGCTGTCTTCTATATAGTGATCTTTTGTTTACCTTTGTACCTGGTGGACGTAATCAGATGGTGGTGCTTATTGAAGATCACCTGTGTGCTCCTGCATATTCCTCTATGTTTGTGTGTGTTACTGGCAACTTTTGTGTATTTTGTGTCTCCCTGTGTTTTCCTGAGTGTTCCTGTGTGTTACTGGCTGTTCCTGTGTGTTCCTGGGTGCAGGTGATGCAGTCCAGTCATAATTAACAAAGGTGTCTGCAAACCTCTCGTACCTCTTGAGATGTGTGTACAAAGAATGTAGGAAAAATGGCGTTAGGAAAATATGACACAGGAAAAAAAGGGATAACCATCGAACTAGGAAAAAATGACATTAATTTTTATTGACATGTTTTCGCTAAAAAAATTTAACATTTGTTACTGAAACTTACTTAAGAGTTATATCAACGTCATAACAAAACATTTATTACTTTTAACTAAAACAATCTACCGTTTGTTAGTGAAACCTCGTACATAAATGAATTACAAAATTTTAAATTTCACATTGCATATTATTGTTTAAGATTAACAACGAATGTTATAGCCAGCGCCTTGCAAAAACTCTTGGACTGACTTGCGACCAGCTTGGAGGGTCCTGCCAGAGGGTCTTCAGCCTTGGGTGGAGGTTCATGTAAACTCATTTTTGGCGCTTCCTGGGTGGCTTACCACGAGCTTCTTTGATGATTTGAGATGAAACAACAGCATGGTCAGCTTGGATCCACTGGATCAGATAGTTGGATGGCTGTACCCAACCAACCTGGTAGTAGAGGAAGTAAAGAAAGCTTTGAAAGGAATGAGGGTTAGTTACAAGACTAACGGGGTCATCCAAAACTATATCTTGCGCGTGTGAGACCTTACTTGGATTACACAGTTCAGTTCTGGTCTCCGTACTACAGAATGGATATAGAATCCCTAGAAAGAATTCAGAGGAGAGTGACAAGACTAATCCCGGGTATTAGGAACCTTGAGTACAGAGACAGGTTACAGCATCTTAACCTGCACTTCCTCGAGAGACGTAGAGTGAGGGGCGATATGATCGAGATGTATAAATGGAAGTCAGGGCTAAACAAAGGTGATATAACAAGTTACCAATCATCATCATTAACTCTAATACGCTGGATAGCTCGTTAGCTTGTTTGTGGTTCGTGATCTTAAAGTGAAATTTGTTGTGCCATTTTTTCCTAGTATGAAAATTGTGCCATTTTTCCTGTGCCATTTTTCCGAGTACCGTATACAAACCCTCAAGAGATCATAAACTCACACACACACACACACACACACACACACACACACACATGTTCACATGGACATAAAATTAAAAGATGGAACCACAATTGTTCCACAGCTTTGATATAATTATTTATGTATTTCATTTTATTTTGCTGTCAGTGTTGGAGTGTGGCGCCCGTGTGGCACGCGTCTTACACGTGTGGCGCGCCTCTAAGCTTGTCCAAACTTAAACACTAAAATATGTTTTTCTTTTCTTGCACCATTTGAAGGAGGTGAGTATAGTGACGTCTACGGCACTAAAGGCTTTTACACGAAGCTCCGTCATGTGTTTATTGTTGTTGGTGATAATGGTTATGTCTGCCAAGGCTTGTGAACGAGGTTCTACATCATGTCTTTCTCTTTTTCTTGCACTATTGGAAGGAGGTGAGTAATAAATGCGGTTGTGATAAGTAACAAAGGCTTGTACCGACCCATATGGCTTATTTCTTTTATTATCTGCCTGGTGGATTATGTCTACAACAGCCTCAGCTGCTTCATGTGGCAGGTCATCATGGCTAACCTCTAGGATGTAAATTAAACCCAATATTTTTTTTTTATGCTTGGTAAGTATTTTGTCTTTTGACGATGATGAGTTAAGAGGCATATGTCTTGTAGTGGCTGACGGTTATGGCTGGCTGACTGGCTGGCCTCACTTGTTTATTTCCGCGCTTGATAATTATGGCTTTATCAGGGTAGGCTCTAAAGTGGGCCTACGTCATATGTCTGGTGATTATGGTTACAACAGCGAAGGAACATAAGTATACCGTTTTCTTATACTCGGCAGTGTTCATGAAGATTATGCTGAGTAGTGTCTGAAATGAAAGATATATATATATATATATATATATATATATATATATATATATATATATATATATATATATATATAATATATATATATATATATACATTGGTTTACATTTTGTCTTTAGTTGAGGTTCTGGGACATCGGGAATACATTACTATCAATAACATAATATATACAGTTCATATATACTTTATAATATATACATTTAAGCTAATAAATTGTCGAATGATCAATTATTTTTAGGTACATTTACTTGCTTCTTGGCGCAGGTACAGTAATTAATTCCCACCTGGTGACAGTATCATAAAGGTGGTGCCTTTACCTAGTACACATTCAGGTATAAACTACAGGTACAGTAAGTTTCATGTATAGTTACAGTATCATACAGGTGGTGCCTTAACTTTAATGTGACGTAGTACATATGTTGAAAGGAGACCAAAATAAATCATAAATATAAAAAATGAATAAGAACGAAGAGAAGACTAAAAATTGCGTTGGATTAGAATAAAGAACAGATAACAATCTTTTCATTTTGTGTTTAGGGAACCTGTTGGAGTGTTTCTAATGGGTAATGAAGGTGATTTAATGGGGCTGTTAGTGAGGCATTAGAGCTGTTAGGGTCATTTAGTGGGGGGTTATTACCGCGTAAAATGGTAATGACATTTTACGATGAACGGAAAGAATAAAGTTAGTGATTATATGAATGAGACAAGGTAAAGGAGGGAAGTAGAGGAGATAAGAGGAGAGAGGGAAGTAGAGGAGATAAGGGGAGGGAGGGAAGTAGAGGAGATAAGGGGAGGGAGGGAAGTAGAGGAGATAAGGGGAGGGAGGGAAGTAGAGGAGATAAGAGGACGGAGGGAAGTAGAGGAGATAAGAGGAGGGAGGGAAGTAGAGGAGATAAGGGGAGGGAGGGAAGTAGAGGAGATAAGGGGAGGGAGGGAAGTAGAGGAGATAAGAGGAGGGAGGGAAGTAGAGGAGATAAGGGGAGGGAGGGAAGTAGAGGAGATAAGGGAAGGGAGGGAAGTAGAGGAGATAAGAGGACGGAGGGAAGTAGAGGAGATAAGAGGACGGAGGGAAGTAGAGGAGATAAGGGGAGGGAGGGAAGTAGAGGAGATAAGAGGAGGGAGGGAAGTAGAGGAGATAAGAGGACGGAGGGAAGTAGAGGAGATAAGGGGAGGGAGGGAAGTAGAGGAGATAAGGGGAGGGAGGGAAGTAGAGGAGATAAGAGGAGGGAGGGAAGTAGAGGAGATAAGAGGACGGAGGGAAGTAGAGGAGATAAGGGGAGGGAGGGAAGTAGAGGAGATAAGGGGAGGGAGGGAAGTAGAGGAGATAAGGGGAGGGAGGGAAGTAGAGGAGATAAGGGGAGGGAGGGAAGTAGAGGACATAATGACAGGGAGGGAAGTAGAGGAGATAAGGTAAAGGAGGGAAGTAGAGGAGATAAGGGGAGGGAGGGAAGTAGAGGAGATAAGGGGAGGGAGGGAAGTAGAGGAGATAAGGGGAGAGAGGGAAGTAGAGGAGATAAGAGGACGGAGGGAAGTAGAGGAGATAAGGGGAGAGAGGGAAGTAGAGGAGATAAGGGGAGGGAGGGAAGTAGAGGAGATAAGAGGACGGAGGGAAGTAGAGGAGATAAGGGGAGGGAGGGAAGTAGAGGAGATAAGGGGAGGGAGGGAAGTAGAGGAGATAAGGGGAGGGAGGGAAGTAGAGGAGATAAGGGGAGAGAGGGAAGTAGAGGAGATAAGGGGAGGGAGGGAAGTAGAGGAGATAAGGGGAGGGAGGGAAGTAGAGGAGATAAGGGGAGGGAGGGAAGTAGAGGAGATAAGGGGAGGGAGGGAAGTAGAGGAGATAAGGGGAGGGAGGGAAGTAGAGGAGATAAGGGGAGGGAGGGAAGTAGAGTGGATAAGGACATGGGGAGTAGAGGAGATAAGGACAGGGAGGGAAGTAGAGGAGATAAGGACAGGGGGGAAAATAGAGGAGATAAGGACAGGGGGGGGAAGTGGATCGGATAAGGACAGGGAAGTATAAAACGACAGGGAAGTATATATGGGCAGGGAAGCAGAGGAGATAAGGACATGGGGAAGTAGAGGAGATAAGGACAGGGGGGGAAGTAGAGGAGATAAGGACTGGGGGGGAAGTAGGGGAGATAAGGACAGGGAAGTAGAGGAGATTAGGACAGGGGGGAAGTAGAGGAGATTAGGACAGGGGGGAAGTAGAGGAGATGAGGACATAGAGGGGAGTAGAGGAGATAAGGACATGTAGGGAAGTAGAGGGGATAAGGACAGGAAAGTATAAAAGGACAGGGAAGTATATATGGGCAGGGAAGCAGAGGAGATAAGGACAGGGGGGGAAGTCGAGGAGATAAGGACAGGGGGGGAAGTAGAGGAGATAAGGACAGGGAAGTATATAAGGATAGAGAAGTTCATGAGATAAGGACAGTGAAGTATACAGTATACGGACAGGGGAGTAGAGGAAGATACGGACAGGGAAGTAGAGGAGATAAGGACAGGGAAGTAGAGGAAGTAGACGACATAAGAACATGGAAGCAGATGAGATAAGGACAGGGAAGTAGAGGAGATAAAAACAGGGAAGTAGAGGAGATAAGGACAGGGAAGTAGAGGAGATAAGGACAGGGAAGTAGAGGAGATAAGGACAGGGAAGTAGAGGAGATAAAAACAGGGAAGCAGAGGAGATAAGGACAGGGAAGTAGAGGAGATAAGGACAGGGAAGTAGAGGAAGTAGAGGACAGGGAAGTAGAGGAGATAAGGACAGGGAAGTAGAGGAGATAAGGACAGGGAAGTAGAGGAGATTTGGACGGGGAAGTAGAGGAGATAAGGACAGGGAAGTAGAGGAGATAAGGACAGGGAAGTAGAGGAGATAAGGACAGGGAAGTAGAGGAGATAAGGACAGGGAAGTAGAGGAGATTTGGACGGGGAAGTAGAGGAGATAAGGACAGGGAAGTAGAGGAGATAAGGACAGGGAAGTAGAGGAGATAAGGACAGGGAAGTAGAGGAGATAAAAACAGGGAAGTAGAGGAGATAAAAACAGGGAAGTAGAGGAAGTAGAGGACAGGGAAGTAGAGGAGATAAGGACAGGGAAGTAGAGGAAGTAGAGGAGATAAGAACATGGAAGCAGAGGAGATTTGGACGGGGAAGTAGAGGAGATAAGGACAGGGAAGTAGAGGAGATAAAAACAGGGAAGTAGAGGAAGTAGAGGACAGGGAAGTAGAGGAGATAAGGACAGGGAAGTAGAGGAGATAAGGACAGGGAAGTAGAGGAAGTAGAGGAGATAAGAACATGGAAGCAGAGGAGATTTGGACGGGGAAGTAATGGGGATAAGGACAGGGAAGTAGAAGAGATAAGGACAGGGAAGTAGAGGAGATAAGGACAGGGAAGTAGAGGAGATAAGGACAGGGAAGTAGATGAGATAAGGACAGGGAAGTAGAGGAGATAAGGAAAGGGAAGTAGAGGAGATAAAAACAGGGAAGTAGAGGAGATAAGGACAGGGAAGTAGAGGAGATAAAAACAGGGAAGTAGAGGAGATAAGGACAGGGAAGTAGAGGAGATAAGGACAGGGAAGTAGAGGAAGTAGAGGACAGGGAAGTAGAGGAGATAAGGACAGGGAAGTAGAGGAGATAAAAACAGGGAAGTAGAGGAGATAAGGACAGGGAAGTAGAGGAGATAAGGACAGGGAAGTAGAGGAAGTAGAGGACAGGGAAGTAGAGGAGATAAGGACAGGGAAGTAGAGGAGATAAGGACAGGGAAGTAGAGGAAGTAGAGGAGATAAGAACATGGAAGCAGAGGAGATTTGGACGGGGAAGTAATGGGGATAAGGACAGGGAAGTAGAAGAGATAAGGACAGGGAAGTAGATAAGATGAGGACAGGGAAGTAGAGGAGATAAGGACAGGGAAGTAGAGGAGATAAGGACAGGGAAGTAGAGGAGATAAGGACAGGGAAGTAGATAAGATGAGGACAGGGAAGTAGAGGAGATAAGGACAGGGAAGTAGAGGAGATAAGGACAGGGAAGTAGAGGAGATAAGGACAGGGAAGTAATGGGGATAAGGACAGGGAAGTAGATAAGATAAGGACAGGGAAGTAATGGGGATAAGGACAGGGAAGTAGATGAGATAAGGACAGGGAAGTAGAGAAGATAAGGACAGGGAAGTAGAGAAGATAAGGACAGGGAAGTAGATGAGATGAGGACAGGGAAGTAGATGAGATAAGGACAGGGAAGTAGAGGAGATAAGGACAGGGAAGTAGAGAAGATAAGGACAGGGAAGTAATGGGGATAAGGACAGGGAAGTAGATGAGATATGGATAAGGAAGTAGAGAAGATAAAGAAAATAAAGTAGTTGGAAAGGGTAATAGAAGGTAGATGAAGATAGGAAGGAAGGAAGACGGATGGAAGAAGTAGATAGGGAGAACAAGGAAGGAGGAAAGAGGGAGTGAATGAGGGACAAAGATAAAAGAAAGGATGAAGGGCAGCTAGAAGGATGGTGTCAGGTGGAGATAGATGGAGGAAGGTAGATAGATAGACAGGTGGTGTAATGAGGACAAGTAGAGGTACAGGTGAGAGAGAGAGAGAGAGAGAGAGAGAGAGAGAGAGAGAGGGGGGTATACGGATGTGAGAGAGAGAGAGAAAGAGATAAACACGAGAGAGAGTGAGAGAAAGAGAGAAACAAACATGAGGATATTACGGTTAAAAATTTATTGGCAATGCTTGGAGTACAGTTTACCTATCTGAGTAATTCAGTCAGGTCTTGACACTGAGGGTTGTATCACTTCTCAATGCCATGCAGGACAGAGGTTCATACACAAAGAAGTACTTCATATTCAATAATAGTATACATAGGTCATATTATTGTGGGTGGTATCATTGTTCACTGCCACACAGGACAGTGGTTCATATTCAGGAATAAAAAGTGTACGCTAGAGGCTGGATAGACAGCAAGAATGTCCTCAAGCACTCCAATGTAGTAATTACATAGTTCATGATACAATAAATTAGGCGACAGTGTCACAGTGCTTTAAAGGTTTATCACAAAGTTTACATGCTGAGTGTTCCGGTATGGGTACAGCGTTACTAACTTGCCGGGAGTGTCTGTATCCTAGCCTAATTCTGGACACTACTACATCACATTGTCTGGTTCTGTCCTTATGCTGGCCATACCGGTACCTCTTGTCACAAAATTTGTCATAATTACTAATGGTACAACTACCCAAATTAAACTAGTAATAACCTCCTGGCATTCCTCAAAGCTAGCAGAGCATTTCGTGAACTAAAAAGTCAGGTGAGAAACACCTATTGGGAACAATTCTTACAGGGTAGTAATAGAACAACCACTCTCCCCATCATCAACATTCTCCACCTCTCCCCATCAACAACATTCTCCACCTCTCCTTCATCATCAACATTCTCCACCTCTCCCCATCATCAACATTCTCCACCTCTCCCTCATCAGCAACGGATTTAAGTTGGATAAGTTTAGGTTTAGGAGGGAGATAAGAAGGAACTGGTTCACAAACAGGGTGGTGGACGAGTGGAACAAGCTTAGCAACTTTGTAGTAAGTGCTGGAACTCTGGAAAGTTTCAAAAGGAGGCTAGATAGATTCATGGATGATAGAGAGTGGTAGTAACTCTCGACAGGACCTGCCATGCACAGGCCAACCGGCATATTGCATACTCCTTATTTTCTTATGTTCTTAAGTCACCCACCCCAGTTCAACTTCATCACAGCCCTGCAGAATATGCTGACATGCTATTAGATCAATGGTCTAGTCACTAGACCATTGGTCTAATAGCAAGTGATTTGTGACCCACTAGACTCTAGTGGGTCACAAATCACTTCCATGCCTCTTGACATACAGCAATATCTTAAAAACCATACACATTGATAGGGGTTTCATTACTGAAATAGACTGTTCCTCACCAGACCTTACCGACCAGTTTCCTATAACATACCACGAACTAACAACAGCACTCATAAATGGGGAATCATCTTCCCCTGGTGAGGATGGCATAACCTATAACACCTTAAGACTGTTGAATGAGAGGGGAGAGGTAAACACGTGAAGATAGTCAGTGTGTAGTCAGTCAGTAGGGATGAATGAGAGACTTGGGCAGCCCAGCGAGTGTCAGGACTGGCCGGTGAGTCACGTTGTTCCGCTCACGTGATGGTGTCGTCCTTATCACTGTGAGGGAGAAGTGGTGTTGGTGATGATGGAGAGGTGGTGTTGGTGATGGGGAGACGTGGAGAATGTTGGTGATGAGGGAGGTGGAGAATGTTGGTGATAGGGGAGAGGTGGAGAATGTTGGTGATAGTGAGAGGTGGAGAATGTTAATGATGAGGTGAGAGGTGGAGAATGTTGGTGATGGTGCGAGGTGGAGAATGTTGATAATGAGGGAGAGGTGGAGAATGTTGGTGATGGTGACAGGTGGAGAATGTTGGTTATAGGGAGAGGTGGAGAATGTTGTTGATGGGGAGAGGTGGAGAATGTTGGTGATGGTGAGAGGTGGAGAATGTTGATGATGGTGAGAGGTAGAGAATGTTGATGATGGTGAGAGGTGGAGAATGTTGATGATGGTGAGAGGTGGAGAATGTTGATGATGGTGAGAGGTGGAGAATGTTGATGAGTGAGAGGTGGAGAATGTTGATGATGAAGGAGAGGTGGAGAATGTTGCTGATGATGGAGAGGTGGAGAATGTTGCTGATGAGGGAGAAGTTGAGGACCTATTCTTATTATTTTTTTTGGGGGGGGGGGGGGGTGGGATTAGTCCAACCAGGCACAGGTCACTGACCCACATCAGGGCTTGGGAGACGAAAATGTAATAATAATAATAGTAATAATAATAATAATAATAATAATAATAATGATAATAATTCATAGTAAATGAAATTGAAAATAATATTATAATAATAATAATAATAATAATAATAATAATAATAATAATAATAATAATT
Source organism: Homarus gammarus (assembly GCA_958450375.1). Taxonomy (NCBI): domain Eukaryota; kingdom Metazoa; phylum Arthropoda; class Malacostraca; order Decapoda; family Nephropidae; genus Homarus; species Homarus gammarus. The sequence goes on along the minus strand of CAUDMG010003885.1, from coordinate 743,010 downwards.
AAGAACCATAAAGAAATACAAAAATGAAAAAAAAAGTTCAAAAGTGAGAAACACTATATGTACGTTGTGTTGTCAATAGTAAGAAAAACAAATGAGTCCCTGCAATTGTGTGTAAATGAGGCAGAAATTCAGATCAGCAACCTGGGACTTGGTCAAAATTTTCGTGATGCCATATGGCAGCAGGGTCTACCATTAAACAACCCAGTATGCTTCCAATATCTTCGCAGGCGGTAGTACCTCCCTGTTTGGAAGAAGGGGGCTGAATAGTCGATCTGAAATAAAATATCAAAGAAAATCCCACTGTGTTAATTACCGACATTTATCAATGTATATTACTTTTCCATCATTATTTATTTCCATAATGTTTTCATACTTTCCTATAATGAATCCTTACATTTCAATACTTACCGTCATAATTATCCATATTTTTCGGACATTTTCCCCTTTCATATTTTGTCAACATTGTTTATACTTCTTTCATACTTTTTTAAAACGTTTTTTTTTTCTCCCTCTTACTCTTCCACAATTCGTCGTGTTCCTTTTCATCGTTAAAAACCCAACACGTTAAAGAGTGAGAGATATAGGGGGGGGGGAGGCCTCACTGTTGACACATCCCTCACTGTCTTGTTGATATAATGGCTTTTGTTTGTGCACGTGACCTGCTCCAGCGAATCACAGACCAGGACCCGACACTCAGTTCCTATGATACTCTCTAACGCGATAATTACCTTCCATTATGATAACTTTCGTGATGACTTTAATGTTTACTAACTCCTAAAAATATCTCTAAAACTTTAAAGTGTTTTAAATACCTAAAATGTAATTACTTAACTGTAGTAACTAGGCTAAAATTACACCACATTCAGCAGGTGGTGGTGTGTGTGTGTGTGTGTGTGAGGGACTGATAAAGACAAAGAAAAGTAGTGGGGAGAAGATTGTATGGTAGTGGGAAGAAGAATGTATGGTAGAGGGGAGATGAATGTATGGTAGTGGGGAGATGAATGCATTGTAGTGGGGAGAATAATGATATGGTAGTGGGTAGAAGAATGTATGGTAGTGGGGAGAAGGGTGTATGGTAGTGGGTATAAGAATGTATGGTAGTGGGGAGAAGAATGCATTATAGTGGGGGGAAGAATGTATGGTAGTGGGAATTGAATGTATGGTAGTGGGGAGATGAATGTATGGTAGTGGGGAGAAGAATGTATGATAGTGGGGAGAATAATGTATGGTAGTGAGGAGAAGAATGTATGACAGTGGGGAGAAAAATATATGGCAGAATGCATGGTAGTGGGGAGAAGAATGTATGATAGTGGGGGAAGAATGTATGGTAGTGCGGAGATGAATGTATGGCAGTGGGAAGAAGAATGTATGATAGTGGAGAGAAGAATGTATAGTAGTGGGGGGAAGAATGTATGGTAGTGGGAAATGAATGCATGGTAGTGGGGAGTTGAATGTATGGTAATGGGGAGAAGAATGTATGATAGTGGGGAGAATAATGCATGGTAGTGGGGAGAAGAATGTATGGGAGTGGGGAGAAGAATGTATGATAGTGAGGAGAAGGGTGTTTGGTAATGGGTAGAAGAATGTATGGTAGTAGGGAGAAGGGTGTATGGTAGTGGGTAGAAGAATGTATGGTAGTGGGGAGAAGGGTGTATGGTAGTAGGGTGTGTCATAGGAGGGAAGATCAGCTAAAACTAATGGTCCATCACTTTTTTGGTAGATTTTAGTGTATATAAACAGAAAATAATTTCAGTTTCAATATTTTGCAACCTTTTGCTAGGTAAATTTTAGCGGGAAATTTATCGAAAATCTAACGTACAGCTGCATTAGTGCATTACAATTAAATAGTGAACATTGCTTTCTGACTTCATTCTTTAACAACCCAACTAACAATATTTTTTTCTGTTTCAGATTCTGATGCATTTATAAGTTGATAATATTTGCGATGGCTGCTTGTGTCAGGGCGAGGAACCAAAAATCCAGCCATCTCAGTCACTATCTTGGGTCTGGGAGAGAGCTCCTGAAGTCGGAGTTGCCTACATTGAGAGATGCTTTGAGATACGGTGTTTTAATCAGGCAAATCAGTGAAAAGAACCAAAGAACTTACACAAACAAAGACAATGCCAGTGATATGACCAAAGCTGTCTTGGCACAGTACACTCTGGCTAACGCTCAGTTCAAGCCTCCAGTCATAACAAGTCAGAAGAAGATTAGTGAGAGACTGCTAGCCAGTTGGGAAAAGGCAAGAGATATCTCTCTTGGGAGAGGAAAACTTGCAGTTAAGGACAGCTTTGCCAAGCAACTGGACCAGTTATTTGACATAATTACTTGCAAGTGCCCAATTGTTCTCTGTCCTGAGTTTGGATGCGGTCGTGACTGTAAATCCGAGGCCCACCTCTCCTGTATTTGCAAGCGCGAACTGAAGATTCCTGTGATCGAACTGGCATTTGTCAAAGCACAGAGAGAGAAGACTGGCAGTATAGGGGCTCTCATGATTTCTAGCCAAGATATTCTGGAGTCCAAGAGACAGGAGGCTGCCACAGAGAGACAGAAGAGGAGAAGAGTTGCCGAGGAAAAGAGACTTGAGAAGGCCCAGGGTGAGGTAAAAAAGGCCGATGATTGGAGTCAAGCTGATTCAGAGTTTAATGACTTCCCCATGGCTGATCCGAGTGCTGACCAGGAGAATGGTGACTTTGTCCCTAACCCAGAAAATAATGATCCCAAACCTTCCAGGCATAACTTCGAAATAGGAAAGATATCCCGAGCATAGCTCTGGCCAGCATGCGACACCACACTGGTCTCAGAAACTGCAGAGATAGCAACAGCTGCCTGGATTGACGGTGGTTTGATAACACCTGATGATGTTCACCTGGTAATAGATCATATCAAAGTAAGGAGAGCTCAGGAGAAACTTGTCAGTAACCTAGAAGAGGAGTTTGATAAGGGGATAAGAGAAAATGGAATCAATTGTTTGTTCTTTGATGGGAGAAGGGATGACACTAAAGTGTTCATGAAAGTTGGAGATTCTGACAAGTTGTTCCCTGCCATGGTGAAGGAGGAACGCTACTCCTGCTGCAGTGAACCAGGAGGGAAGTATTTGTGGCATTTCACTCCAGAGAAAGATGACATCAGGAAACCAGCTGAGATAGTGGCAGATAACATTGTGAACTGGCTCAGAGAGAGGAACGTAGACCAGACCCTGCATGCCATTGGAGGGAACAGCACCAACACGAACACAGGGTGGCAAGGGGGGGTCATACAGTGGATAGAGCGGAAGATTAGGAGGAAGCTGGTCTGGCTTGTTTGTGACCTCCACACCAACGAGTTGCCACTCAGACATCTGATCCAGGAGCTGGATGGCAAGACTCTTTCAAACAACAGATGGTCTGGTCCTCTTGGCAAGATGCTGGACTCTGCCACTGAGTTAGAAATAAATCCGAGCTTTGAAAAAATCACAGTTGGCCCTCCACTCGTTGAGCTTGCACATACTGTCATTGACGACCTGAATACTGACCAGTACTATGGTTACATGATTTGCAGTGCCATCAAAACTGGGGTCATGCCTGATAGACTTGTTTACCTGCAGATAGGTCCAGTCTCACATTCTAGGTGGCTCACAACGGCTCTCAGGTTCTGCAGAATTTGGGTCGCTCATCATAAACTGAAAGGTAACCAGCTTCACAACCTGAGACTTATTGTCCAATTCATCGTGAGTGTCTACTTACCAAATTGGTTCAACACCAAGGTCAAGTCATCGTTCTCCGAAGGTCCGAGGCATGTTCTCTTCCAGCTTGAGCTCCTGAGGAGTCAGCCAAGGAAGGTTGTTCAGATTGTGCAGCAGACTGTGAGGAGATCTTCCTGGTATGCTCATCCCGAGGCAGTTCTGCAGACAATGCTCTGCAGTAAGGATGAGGAGGAGAGAAGAGTGGCAGTCAAAAAGATCTTGGATATGAGACTTATGAGAGGATCTGGGCATGACGAATCAGTTGGTGACGATTCCTTCAGGGTCAGGAAGACTCCTGAAGTCAATCTAGGTGCCAAGACCCTCACTGATCTCATAGATCTGGGTAACATCCAGGCTGGCAGTGAGCCCCCTCTTACCTGCAGCCTCACCAATGTTCAAGTCAGAGCTTTCCTGGACAACCCCATGCATGTCCCTGCCTGGCCCTCGCACACCCAGAGTATAGAGCGTTGTGTACAGCAATTGAGCGAGGCCAGCAGTCACGTGTACAGCCAGGAGAGGAGGGAAGGCTACATCCGAGCTCAGGTGGTCGGCACGGAGGTGAAGAGTAGAAACAGAAGCAAGAAAGACATGTTCTCTATGGTGTGCAGCAACACCGGGTCGTAGTAGTAAAACCGGTTTTTGTATTTGATGATTTTGTTTTCTAAAGGAATATTAAATTTAATAAATGTGTCAAGATCATTCGTTTCACTATTCTGGATCATTTTCATCCTAATAAATTAACCTGATACATTTACTTTACTTTAAATAAGCTATTTAGTGGTGTTGGTAAAAGGGTGGGAATACTGAATTTTCATAAGATTTCAAGTTAAAATTTACCTAGGAAAAAATGAAAACTTTTCAAATCTGAAGATATCACATGATTCTGCACATAGAACTACATCATTAATACCATGGGCCGATTTTTCAAACTCAAAAAAAAAAAATTCGCCTCCATATGACACACCCTAGTATGGTAGTGGGGAGACGAATGTATGGTAGTGGGGAGAAGAATGTATGGCAGTGCGGAGAAAAATGTATGGCAGAATGCCTGGTAGTGGGGAGATGAACGTCCCGTTGTATTGGTATGTATCTTTCCAGTAGCATGTGTTTATTAATATGTATTTTAAATATTATGTGCCACCTTATTTTGCATGTATCTCTCTTTACTAATATGTATCTTCTGTATGTATCTCTTTCCACTAATATGTGTCTCTCAATATGCCTTTTTCCAGTAGTATGTATTTTAGTATGTGTGTCTCTCCAGTAGTATGTATATTCTAGTTAGTGTCTCGTTCAAGTAGTATGTATCTCGAGTAATATGTATTGCTTAGTATGAATTTCTCTCCAGTATAGTTTATATATTTTTGTATGTGTCTTTTAGTTTTGTCTCTTTTAGTAATATGTATCATAGAATGTGTCTCCAGTATCACGTATGTATTTCCTTGATGTTACTTGTCTTATCATAGCCTATTTATTGTCTATCGATTATACAACAAAAACACTTCTTTGTCCTTCATATACATACATGTCCTTCTGTATTAGTAAACTAGTCTTCAAGTCACTGCACATCTAAATATGAAATACCTTTGAATTCGTGAATAATAAATATATTTAATTAAGATGCCTCACCTTAACGACGTATACAGGCATAGTCAAGTGTAATGTGCAGTGTCGTGGTGGGTAGTTTGAGGGTTGTTCATTATAAGCCTTTTGTTAAGTATAGAACAGCTGTGTATTGAAGTGTAGTATGCTATAGGTATTGTCTCATCCAGTCAGTTAATGTTGTGATACACTGGCCGCTAGGTTAAAGGTATTTGAAACTTGAATAGAGAAGGTGGAAAAGGTTGTTAAGAATAATGTAAGGTAAGTGTAAGGAACGCAGGGAAAGGCGTTTAGCAATACACTACTATTATTATATTAAAAACTAAAACTACTACTACTACTCCGACTACTAATACTACTATTACTTTTTTTTTTTTTTTTTATACGTGGCCTCCAGCCTCCCCCAATAGCCACACCTTCGCCACCATTTAATTACCTTAATATTAAATATCCTAATACATAAGAAGCTATCCTATCTGTGTTAAATTAGTTGAGCCGCAGATCTATGCGGCATTCAGTGACAGTAGCCTCATAGTCAATATCTGCAGCAGTTGTCGGAGTTGGGGCAGAAGCTCTCGTTCCCCTGAGGCAGAGCAAAGCCGACCGAAGGAGAGAGAAAGACAGTCGACATCTCATCCAGGCTGTAACGAAACTTCTGGGCTGCTGCTTCTGTTCGGAGATCACCTCCGCGACTCTGGCGTAGAAACATCTTGCACTTGGTCCCATCCCACCAGAGGTTGTGAACACTAGGGGAGTGAAGCTGCCTTGGTCAACGTTTTGGATTCTCTCCCCATATGCCCTTATCTTGTCGAGAGCTAGGTTACGGTGACATGCGGCCGTGGGATCAAAAATCCTGATGTCGAAGAAAGCTCGCTGTCCTCGCGTCCAGAATCCTCGAGCACTGACGTCAACACGGGCTTCGTTAGATGTGTTTGAAGTCCTATGTTGGAGGATCTCACCATACAATGGAAGGAGGGTCGGTTCTACCATGACATCCCGGCAGATTTCCTTTAACATAGTTGCTGTAAGGTCCCTTGCTTCATCATGCCTCATGCATATGAAGCCCCCTTTCTTGCACATCATGGCGTGATCGCCGTCATAGGAAGAGCCACACACGCATTGGGAGGGCAAACCTTCTACTGGCCGACCGTACCTTAGAGCAATGGCATCTGTAAATTCTTGTTTGTTAAGACTGAAACCATTTGCCCTTATCGGTAACGTAGTTAAACAGTTCGAGGCGCCCACCTCCTGCGCTATAGCTACTTTTTTTCTTCAAATTTTCTGGAACCTGCAGCAACACTTGCTGCGACTTATCATTTTGGCATTGCTGTCGATCTGTCGTAATGGACCTACGAATCTCGTTTACTTTACCGGTCACGACCTCCCCTGTTGCGTTCTGGACTATTATGTGGTCCGTGAGGGCTGCCTTGAGCTTAAGTGAATTTTGATGTTCGGTGGCTGCAATCTCCTCTGGATTGGTTAGTCCCATCCCTCCCAGTCTTAATGGAAGTGCAAGAAGTTCTCTTTCTGCTGGGGTTAAGTGAGTGTTTCACTACTACTATTACTACTACTACTACTTAATTTTTTTTTTTTTTTTTTTTTTTTTTGAACGTGGCCTCCAGCCTCCCCCAATAGCCACACCTTCGCCAACATTTATTTACCTTAATATTAAATATCCTAATACGTAAGAAGCTATCCTATTTGTGTTAAATTAGTTGAGCCGCAGATCTATGCGGCATTCAGTGACTGTAGCCTCATAGTCAATATCTGCAGCAGTTGTCGGAGTAGGGGCAGAAGCTCTCGTTTCCCTGGGGCAGAGTAAAGCCGACCGAAGGAGAGAGAAGGACATTCGACATCTCATCCAGGCTGTAACATAACTTCTGGGCTTCTGCTTCTGTTCGGAGATCAACTCCGCTAGTCTGGCGTAGAAACATCTTTCACTTGGGCCCATCCCACCAGAGGTTGTGAACACTAGAGGAGTGAAGCTGCCTTGATCAACGTTTTGAATTCTCTCCCCATATGCCCTTCTCTTGTCGTTCTCGTTCCTCCTATGTGCAACATCGAGAGCTAGGTTACGGTGACAAGCGGCTATGGGATCAAAAATCCTGATGTCGAAGAAAGCTCGCTGTCCCCGCGTCCAGAATCCTCGAGTACTGACGTCCACACGGGCTTCGTTAGATGTGTTTGAAGTCCTGTGTTGGAAGATCTCGCCATCCAGTGGAAGGAGGGTCGGTTCTACCATGACGTCCCGGCAGATTTCCTTCAACATATTTGCTGTGAGATCCCTTACCTCGTCATGCCTCATGCATATGAAGCCCCCCTTCTTGCAGACCATGGCCTGATCGCCATCATAGGAAGAGCCACACACGTATTGGGAGGGCAAACCATCTACTGGCCAACCGTACCTTAGAGCAATGGCATCTGTAAATTCTTGTTTGTTAAGGCTGAAACCATTTGCCCTTATCGGTAACGTAGTTAACCAGTTCGAGGCGCCCACCTCCTGCGCTATAGCTACTTTTTTGTCAAATTTTCTGGAACCTGCAGCAATAGTTGCTGCAACATGTCATTTTGGCAGTGCTGCCGATCTGTTGTAATGGACCTACGGATCTTATTTATTTTGCTGGTGTCCACTTCCCCTGTTGCATTCTGGGCTATTATGTGGTCAGTGAGGGCTGCCGTGAGCTTAAGGGAATTTTGATGTTCAGTGTCAGCAATCTCCTCTGGATTAGTTAGTCCCATCCCTCCCAGTCTTGGTGGAAGTGCAAGAAGTGTTCTTTCTGCTGGGGTTAAGTGAGTGTGTTTCACTAGTTTGGGAATGAACTTGACACTGATAGCTTCTTCCAGAGGGTGGAGGAGGGGTCCGATCTCAGGGATGGTACGCATCAGGTAGTTCCAGCGATGCTTGACTCCATGTGTGAATGCTGCAAAGTCCGCATGTGGCTCTGTGTTAGCAATTTCAGATAGAGCTTGGATTTCGCTAACCCACTCATTCACCTTTCCCGCTACGTACTCGGTCTTGAAGTCCGTAGTGCCAATTACTGCGCCTAGATGTCTTTGGCCGTCCTGAGATATTTTGACCTCACTTCCGCCAAAAACCTCCAATGCCCGTTCATAATGTTCTTGGCTTCACGATGAGGAAGGACTTGCTGGAGTTTGGGTGGTACCCTATTTGTGGACCTCGCGATGTTACCAGGTCCCACCACTTTTTGATGCACTCCACTTTTGCTGCTCCTGTAAGGTCATCAGCATATGCCACTTGTTTGACCCCAGTTGTTTCAAATTTTATTTCTTGTTGGAGCACTGATAGGCCAATTGCATACATTGCCATTGCAACGGGGTCCCCCTGTGTTGTTCCCTCGGTCGACTGTAGGATGGTATCACCTGGTAGAGCCTTGTTGTTTACTATGTAGAGGTCTGATGGATTCCTATACGAATTTTCAACATACATCGCAAAGCTAGGACACTTGATCTTGATGTTGTGCAGTGCCGCCTTGCGGTTAAGTATGTTGAATGCGTTTGAAGCATCCACCAGGAGAACGGCCTCACAATCACGCTGCTCAAATATCAATCTCATGGCGTGGATGGCCGCCTCCCCACCAGCCTGGTGGCCAGCACACACTTGTAGGTTCCCTGCTGCTGCCCTGACATTATGCACTTTCCGATGATCCGTCTCAGCACTTCCCCCACCCCTATAGGTCTACATCCTGGTTTCTTTTCCAGAGGAATAAGGCGGCAGGCCGTCAGGGCCTGGAGGTGATGGCAGCAAGAGGATGCAAGCTTTCTTGCAAGGGCAGCAATGGCAGTGCAGAGATCGCTTGCTACAGGGCCAAACTTGTTTGTGCTGAGGATGACTCTCCAACCGTTTGCATCCAGACCTGAAGGGCCGGCTCTTCCTCGAGTCTTCAGTGCCTTTTTCCACAAGATCTTTCCTGTTATTTTCTCGAACAGGACAGCATTTGGTGGGATATAGTCACCCTGGAACCTGATGCCTTCATCTTCGCTTGCAGGGGGATGTTTCTCTTTCAATAGTTTTAATGTCGCTCTGCTTATTGGCATCACCCCATCGGAGGATTCCTCTGTGAGAGATCTTACCGCGAGAGACACTTTTCCCACACGCATTTTGTTTCCAAATTTTCTTGCCACGTCATCGGTGTTTTGCTTTCCGTCACCCGTAAATTTTAGTCTCTCCTGCAGTGTTCTTCCTTCACATAGGAGATCATCTAGGGCCCCAGTCTACTACTACTACTACTACTACTACTACTACTACTACTACTACTACTACTACTACTACTTTTTTTTTTTTTTTTTTTTTTAAACGTGGCCTCCAGCCTCCCCCAATAGCCACACCTTCGCCACCATTTATTTACCTTAATATTAAATATCCTAATACATAAGAAGCTATCCTATCTGTGTTAAATTAGTTGAGCCGCAGATCCATGCGGCATTCAGTTACTGTAGCCTCATAGTCAATATCTGCAGCAGTTGTCGGAGTAGGGGCAGAAGCTCTCGTTCCCCTGAGGCAAAGCAAAGCCGACCGAAGGAGAGAGAAGGACAGTTGACATCTCATCCAGGCTGTGACATAACTTCTGGGCTGCTGCTTCTGTTCGGAGATCAGCTCCGCGAGTCTGGCGTAGAAACATCTTGCACTTGGGCCCATCCCACCAGAGGTTGTGAACACTAGAGGAGTGAAGCTGCCTTGATCAACATTTTGAATTCTCTCCCCATATGCCCTTCTCTTGTCGTTCTCGTTCCTCCTATGCGCAGCATCGAGAGCTAGGTTACGGTGACAAACGGCCATGGGATCAAAAATCCTGATGTCGAAGAAAGCTCGCTGTCCCCGCGTCCAGAATCCTCGAGCACTGACGTCCACACGGGCTTCGTTAGATGTGTTTGAAGTCCTGTATTGGAGGATCTCGCCATCCAGTGGAAGGAGGGTCGGTTCTACCATGACGTCCCGGCAAATTTCCTTCAACATATTTGCTGTGAGATCCCTTACCTCGTCATGCCTCATGCATATGAAGCCCCCCTTCTTGCAAACCATGGCGTGATCGCCATCATAGGAATAGCCACACACGCATTGGGAGGGCAAACCATCTACTGGCCAACCGTACCTTAGAGCAATGGCATCTGTAAATTCTTGTTTGTTAAGGCTGAAACCATTTGCCCTTATCGGTAACGTAGTTAACCAGTTCGAGGCGCCCACCTCCTGCGCTATAGCTACTTTTTTTGTCAAATTTTCTGGAACCTGCAGCAATAGTTGCTGCAACATGTCATTTTGGCAGTGCTGCCGATCTGTTGTAATGGACCTACGGATCTTATTAACTTCGCTGGTGTCCACTTCCCCTGTTGCATTCTGGTCTATTATGTGGTCAGTGAGGGCTGCCGTGAGCTTAAGTGAATTTTGATGTTCAGAGTCAGCAATCTCCTCTGGATTAGTTAGTCCCATCCCTCCCAGTCTTGGTGGAAGTGCAAGAAGTGTTCTTTCTACTGGGGTTAAGTCGTGGTGTTTCACTAGTGTGGGAATGAACTTGACACTGATTGCTTCTTCCAAAGGGTGGAGGAGGGGTCGGATCTCAGGGATGGTACGCGTCAGGTAGTTCCAACGATGCTTGACTCCATGTGTGAATGCTGCAAAGACCGCATGTGGCTCTGTGTTAGCAATCTCCGATAGAGCATGGATTTCGCTAACCCACTCATTCACCTTTCCCCCTACGTACTGGGTCTTGAAGTCCGTAGTGCCAATTACTGCGCCTAGATGTCTTTGGCCGTCCTTAGTTATTTTGACCTCACTTTCGCCGAAAACCTCCACATCCCGATCATAATGGTGTGGCTTCACGATGAGGAAGGATTTGCTGGCGTTTGGGTGGTACCCTATTTGTGGACCTCGCGATGTTACCAGGTCCCACCACTTTTTGATGTCCTCCACTTTTCCTGCTCCTGTGAGGTCATCAGCATATGCCACTTGTTTGACCCTAGTTGTTTCATACTTTATTTCTTGTTGGAGCACTGATAGGCCTATTGCATACATTGCCATTGCAACGGGGTCCCCCTGCGTTGTTCCCTCGGTCGACTGTAGGATGGTATCACCTCGTAGAGCCTTGTTGTTTACTATGTAGAGGTCTGAAGGATTCCTATACGAATTTTCAACATACATCGCAAAGCTAGGACACTTGATCTTGATGTTGTGCAGTGCCGCCTTGCGGTTAAGTATGTTGAATGCGTTTGAAGCATCCACCAGGAGAACGGCCTCACAATCACGCTGCTCAAATATCAATCTCATGGCGTGAATGGCCGCCTCCCCACCAGCCTGGTGGCCAGCACACACTTGTAGGTTCCCTGCTGCTGCCCTGACATCATCCTTTACCACCTCCATTATACACTTTCCGATGATCCGCCTCAGCACTTCCCCCACCCCTATAGGTCTACATCCTGGTTTCTTTTCCAGAGGAATAAGGCGGCAGGCCGTCAGAGCCTGGAGGTGATGGCAGCAAGAGGATGCAAGCTTTCTTGCAAGGGTGGCAATGGCAGTGCAGAGATCGCTTGCTACAGGGCCAAACTTGTTTGTGCTGAGGATGACTCTCCAACCGTTTGCATCCAGACCTGAAGGGCCGGCTCCTCCTCGAATCTTCAGTGCCTTTTTCCACACCATCTCTCCTGTTATTTTCTCGAACAGGACAGCATTTGGTGGGATATAGGCACCCTGGAACCCTATGCCTTCATCTTCACTTGCAGGGGGATGTTTCTCTTTCAATAGTTTTAATGTCGCACTGTTTATTGGCATCACTCCACCGGAGGATTCATGTGTGAGAGATCTTACCGCGAGAGACACTTTTCCCACACGCATTTTGTTTCCAAATTTTCTTGCCACGTCATCGGTTTTTTTTTGCTTACTGTCACCAGTAGATTTTAGTCTCTCCTGCAGTGTTCTTGCTTCACATAGGAGATCATCTAGGGCCCCAGTCCGCCACATTGTCGATCTTCTCTTCATTGCTGCCACATTTTCTTTGTGCTTAGCCTTTGTGTGTGTCCTCTGACAAAATAGATGTGGTATTATTGCCAGTATTTGAAGAGCTAGGGGGGCGAGGAAGCGGTCCTGAGTGTAATCAGTCATGAAGCAAGTCATCTCCCGAATCATTTCTTTGGTGGCCGCACACTTGGGTGGTTCAAACAAGTTAGCTGGCGACCACTTGACAATTTCTGAGTAGGTTTCTTTTACCCATACGCCTGCATTTTCCATCGACATGCCTTTCCACTGAGGCGGCTGTCTCTCATTCTCCTCCTGGACACCTGCTGCTGAGGGAGCAGCATTTATTAGTACTACATTTTCGGGTTGAGTAGACTCACTGCTATCATTTCGGATATCATCGGGTGGTTGGGTCCCGGCGATATCCACTGTGGCCGCCTGTGTCGGCTCCCTGCCACGTGGGTTCCGACACTGGTCTAGCTTCCTGCAATCCACACATGATCGGTTGTTTCTCGCACAAAGACAATTTGTGCAGTTTTGGTTCGGGCTAGCACAGACGCAGCAAAGACTGTTGCCAGGCATAGTGACCAGCAACTTGGGCGACAAATATTTCCGCCTCCGACCTCTGCTATTGGGCCCATACGGACGAAGAAACTAGATCTTATGCGTATGAGGCACAGAGGTGACAGCCTGGCCTTCGATGTCCGGGTAGTAAGGGCATACGCGCGCGTGTAAGAACATAAGAACATAAGAATGGAGGAAACTGCAGCGGGCCTATTGGCCCATACTGGGCAGTCCCGTTTACACCCAACCCCTATTGCTCATATGAGCATCCAACCTATGTTTGAAGCAATTCAGCGTATTCGAGTTAATGATGATATTTGGTAACTTGTTCCATTCATCCACTACTCTGTTTCCAAACCAGTGTTTACCTATTTCACGCCTAAATCTAAATTTGTCCAATTTAAAACCATTGTTACGAGTTCGCTCCTGGTTGGATAATTTGAGTACCTTTGTAATGTCCCCTTTGTTTAGCCCTGCCTTCCACTTATACACCTCTATCAGGTCGCCCCTCGCTCTACGTCTCTCAAGGGAGTGCAAATTAAGATGCTTTAACCTGTCTCTATACTCAAGGTTCCTAATACCCGGGATTAGTCTTGTCATTCGCCTCTGAATTCTTTCCAAGGATTCTATATCCATTCTGTAATACGGTGACCAGAACTGGACTGCGTAATCCAGGTGTGGTCTCACAAGAGCAAGATACAGTTTTAGGATGACCTCGCTAGTCTTGTAACTAACACTCCTTTGTATGAACCCAAGTACTTTATTAGCCTTGTTACGAGCAAAAACACATTGTTTACTTGGCTTAAGGTTCCTACTTATCATTACTCCTAAATCTCTCTCGCAGTCGGATTTCTCTATGGCATCGTTGTTCATCTGGTATTTGGTTTCCCTGTTTACATTTCCTATACTGAGTACTTTACATTTGTCGATGTTGAATTTCATCTGCCATTTTTCAGACCATTCGAAAAATTTGTTTAGATCCTCCTGTAGTTTTGCCGAGTCCTCGTCAGATTTGATAACACGTCCTATTTTAGTATCATCAGCAAATTTACTTATGTTGCTGTCTATGCCGATATCTATGTCGTTTATGTATATAATAAACAATAATGGTCCAAGTACTGAGCCTTGGGAAACTCCACTTGTGACGTTGCTCCAATGGGACTTAGTGCCGTTAATGCTCACTCGCTGTTTCCTGTCCTGTAACCACGCCCTAATCCATTTAAGGATGTCACCTTTGATGCCATGAGCTTCTACCTTTCTAATTAGTCTTTCGTGGGGTACTCTGTCGAAGGCTTTGCTAAAGTCGAGATATACCACATCATAATTGTGCCCCTCGTCCACTGATTCGAAAACTGATGAAAAGAATGTTAATAGATTAGTTAGGCAAGAACGTCCGCTTGTGAAGCCATGCTGGGAATCATTGATCAATCTGTGCTTCTCCAGGTGATTTCGAATAGAGTTTGAAATGATTGCTTCCAGTAATTTGCCTACTATTGATGTTAGACTGATTGGGCGGTAGTTAGAGGATAGTGATCTATCCCCCTTCTTGAAGATCGGTACTACATTCGCTATCCTCCAGGATTCTGGTACTACACCTGTTTTTAAGGACATGTTAAACAACTTTGCTAAGGGCATACTAAGCTCTTCCTTACATTCCTTTAATACTCTGGCAAATATCTCATCGGGACCAGGTGACTTATTAGGCTTTAGTTTGTCTATTTGCTTACTAACATCGTTACTAGTCACTACTATCTCACTTAATTTGTTTTCTTCACTATCTCTGAATAGAGTCGGTGCCTCGGGAATCATGTTTAAATTTTCGCTGGTGAAAACTGTTGAAAAATATTTATTCAAATTATTGCTCATTTCTCCGTCGTTATCAGTGAGCTCGCCGGAGTCTGACCGTATTGGTCCAATCTTTTCTCGTGTTTTAGTTTGATACATTTGGTAGAATCCTTTGGGGTTTGTCTTTGCCTCCCTTGCTATCCTTACCTCATTATTCCTCTTTGCTTTCCTTATCTCGGTTTTAACCCTACTCGCCAATACCCTATAATAGTCCCGGAGGTGAATTTCGCCACGATTTATCCTTCTACCTATAGCCTTCCTTTGGCCAATGATGTTCTTTAAATAATTATTTATCCATTTAGGGTCATTGTTGTTTGATCTGAGTTTTTTGTATGGTATGTTCTGCCTTTGTGCATTAAGTAACTCACTATTTAAATTGTCGTGGAACTCGGCAATCTCAGATCTCGTTATCAGGTCGGTGTCATCTGTCAGGTTCACCGCCAAGCGCGACACCCCCTCTCTCAGCTGCCTCTTTAAACTGTCAAAGTTTGCCCTTCTGAATTCTGGTACTTTAGTGGAATTTTCCTTACGTCTGCCCTGAAAATCTAACTGGAATCGAATTTCTTTGTGATCGCTGTTTGCAAGTTCGTTCCCTACCTCGACATTGCTAATGAGGTTTTCTCTGTTTGACAAAACTAAATCCAATATATTATTACCCCGTGTGGGTTCGGTTATATGTTGACTTAGGAAACAGTCCTGGATCGTCTTGAGAAAATCCTCTGATTCTGAGTTACCCGTAAGGTCGTTCCAATCTATTTGGCCAAGGTTAAAGTCGCCTACTATACAGACTTTGTTGTGTATGGAAGCCCTGTGCATTTCATCCCAGATAAGTCGCTCATTGACGCTATCAAGATTGGGGGGTCTATATATTACTCCTGTGATTAATTTTACCCGACCGTCGCTTAATTCTATCCAAATTGTTTCTGTATTCCTCTCAGTTTTTATTTCCTTATTTATTTCACACTTCAGATTATCCCTAACATAGATTGCTACTCCGCCTCCTTTCCTGGTCTGCCTATCGGTATGGAACAGATTGTTACCCACAATTTGGTATTCGACTGGTAATTCACGTGTGTCTAGGTTGATCCATGTTTCAGTGAATGCAATTATATCGATTTCTTCGGCACATACCAAGGCCCTAATATCATCCATTTTGTTTCTCATACTTCTACTGTTCGCGTAATATACATTTAAGTTAGTCGTGTTCTGAGTCCTCCCCTTACCGCGTTTAGTTTTAAACTCCCTGTCTAATTTAGTTATGTCATCATTCCTAACACTATTTCCCTGTAATCTTTCGCCTTGTTTACCCGCTCCCACTGCAGTCTCCCCCACCCCCGTGCCCCTAGGTTCTCTTAGCAGTTTAAAGACTTCGATATCTTTTGAACTGCCCCCTCTAGAACCCCAGCCAGGGTTGCTACTCCATCCCTTCTGCCATAGAAGTTGTCCCAGTTGTCAATGAATGGGACTGATATTGACTTGCAATATCTGTCAAGACGGTCGTTAACACCAACTGCCCTTGACAACCATTCACTGCCAACTCTCCTTCTAGGCAGGACACCGCATATGATAGGGATCCCTCCCTTAGTCCTAATACGATCTATGGCTGCCTTGAACTTATCGAGAAGCTCCTCGCTCCTACACCGGCCAATATCATTGCCTCCTGCACTGAGGCAGATAATGGGTTTGTTCCCATTACCAGACAAGATATTGTCCATCCTGTCAATTATATCCCCCACCCCAGCTCCTGGCAAACACACCCTCATCCTATTTTTGTTTTTACCACAAAAGGCCCTGTCCATGTACCTTACCTGTGAGTCACCAACAATTAAAGTTTTTATACCTTCCTTGTCATCCCTTTCCCTGACTGTACTAACGTCCAATTCGTCTATCAAGGGACTGAACGGGTTGGTACACTTAGCTGTTGTTGTCGTTGTTGTCGTATCCTTCGTGTGCTTCTTTACCAC
Organism: Homarus gammarus; assembly: GCA_958450375.1. Taxonomy (NCBI): domain Eukaryota; kingdom Metazoa; phylum Arthropoda; class Malacostraca; order Decapoda; family Nephropidae; genus Homarus; species Homarus gammarus. Next base: position 726,347 of record CAUDMG010003885.1, on the reverse strand, counting down.
CAGCTTGGTCTTCACATTACTCACAATTTTCCACTCGCTTGATTTTTCGTCAGCCACTGGCTTTACTCGTCCAGCCTCTCCTTTTAACATCTCCAGCTCTTCCCTTAATTTCAAGTTCTCCAACGTGGCCCTCTCAATTTCTAACTTGGCCTTCGCCAATTCTTCAGTGGACCACTCCAGTTTGGTCAACAAACTCTCATACCCAAGACCGCACCTAGCTCTGGCCATATCTGATAATTATCCCTCTGGAGCTAACCCTGCCGTGACCTTTCCCCTAGTGTGGTTATGTCGGGCACCCCCCATGTGGGCGATAATCCACACATGAGAATAATCCACTGGGAGCAAGAATTGTCACACCTAACACTTGATTATGTCACTTTGGTAGAGATAGCCACCATTTCTATGGTCTCACTGATGTAACATTAGTTATATATACTCACTGGGTCAGCCGACACTACATGGAGTGGCCGTTACTTGAGGCACTTGGCCCCATAGGGGCGAGAGTCGCGATGCCACCCTTGCTAGGGTAGGCTTATCGACGCACTGGCACTGACACTTGGCAACTCCAGCCACCCACCATTCAAACACTCACAGGCTTACTTGAAGATCGCCGGTGAACACGAGCAATATTTGCGTTTAATGTCGTAAGGAATGAGACGAGCCGTCGGCGATGATTCTCAAGGTGACATCCAACGTTCGTCGACACACTGTGAAATTCTCGCTCCCACAAACTGAGTATATCCCCACCAACAACACTTTAAATCTGGGAAGGCACCCCAACACACCCACGCCACCCGGGCCCACTACTACTACTACTACTACTACTACTACTTTTTTTTTTATTTTCTTTTTTTTTAAACGTGGCCTCCAGCCTCCCCCAATCGCCACACCTTCGTCACCATTTAATTACCTTAATATTAAATATCCTAATACAAAAGAAACTATCCTATCTGTGTTAAATTAGTTGAGCCGCAGATCTATGCGGCATTCAGTGACTATAGCCTCATAGTCAATATCTGCAGCAGTTGTCGGAGTTGGGGCAGAAGCTCTCGTTCCCCTGAGGCAGAGCAAAGCCGACCGAAGGAAAGAGAAAGACAGTCGACATCTCATCCAGGCTGTAACATAACTTCTGGGCTGCTGCTTCTGTTCGGAGATCAACTCCGTGAGTCTGGCGTAGAAACATCTTGCACTTCAGCCCATCCCACCAGAGGTTGTGAACACTAGAGGAGTAGGGGGTGTCATAGGAGGGAAGATCAGCTAAAACTAATGGCCCATCACTTTTTTGGTAGATTTTAGTGTATATAAACAGAAAATAATTTCAGTTTCAATATTTTGCAACCTTTTGCTAGGTAAATTTTAGCGTGAAATTTATCGAAAATCTAACGTACAGCTGCATTAGTGCATTACAATTAAATAGTGAACATTGCTTTCTGACTTCATTCTTTAACAACCCAACTAACAATATTTTTTTCTGTTTCAGATTCTGATGCATTTATAAATTGATAATATTTGCGATGGCTGCTTGTGTCAGGACGAGGAACCAAAAATCCAGCCATCTCAGTCACTATCTTGGGTCTGGGAGAGAGCTCCTGAAGTCGGAGTTGCCTACATTGAGAGATGCTTTGAGATACGGTGTTTTAATCAGGCAAATCAGTGAAAAGAACCAAAGAACTTACACAAACAAAGACATTGCCAGTGATATGACCAAAGCTGTCTTGGCACAGTACACTCTCGCTAACGCTCAGTTCAAGCCTCCAGTCATAACAAGTCAGAAGAAGATTAGTGAGAGACTGCTAGCCAGTTGGGAATAGGCAAGAGATATCTCTCTTGGGAGAGGAAAACTTGCAGTTAAGGACAGCTTTGCCAAGCAACTGGACCAGTTATTTGACATAATTACTTGCAAGTGCCCAATTGTTCTCTGTCCTGAGTTTGGATGCGATCGTGACTGTAAATCCGAGGCCCACATCTCCTGTATTTGCAAGCGTGAACTGAAGATTCCTGTGATCGAACTGGCATTTGTCAAAGCACAGAGAGAGAAGACTGGCAGTATAGGGGCTCTCATGAATTCTAGCCAAGATATTCCGGAGTCCAAGAGACAGGAGGCTGCCACAGAGAGACAGAAGAGGAGAAGAGTTGCCGAGGAAAAGAGACTTGAGAAGGCCCAGGGTGAGGTAAAAAAGGCCGATGATTGGAGTCAAGCTGATTCAGAGTTTAATGACTTCCCCATGGCTGATCCGAGTGCTGACCAGGAGAATGGTGACTTTGTCCCTAACCCAGAAAATATTGATCCCAAACCTTCCAGGCATAACATTCGAAATAGGAAAGATATCCCGAGCATAGCTCTGGCCAGCATGCGACACCACACTGGTCTCAGAGAAACTGTAGAGATAGCAACAGCTGCCTGGATTGACGGTGGTTTGATAACACCTGATGATGTTCACCTGGTGATAGATCATAACAAAGTAAGGAGAGCTCAGGAGAAACTTGTAAGTAACCTAGAAGAGGAGTTTGATAAGGGGATAAGAGACAATGGAATCAATTGTTTGTTCTTTGATGGGAGAAGGGATGACACTAAAGTGTTCATGAAAGTTGGAGATTCTGACAAGTTGTTCCTGCCATGGTGAAGGAGGAACACTACTCCTGCTGCAGTGAACCAGGAGGGAAGTATTTGTGGCATTTCACTCCAGAGAAAGATGACATCAGGAAACCAGCTGAGATAGTGGCAGATAACATTGTGAACTGGCTCAGAGAGAGGAACGTAGACCAGACCCTGCAGGCCATTGGAGGGGACAGCACCAACACGAACACAGGGTGGCAAGGGAGGGTCATACAGTGGATAGAGCGGAAGATTGGGAGGAAGCTGGTCTGGGTTGTTTGTGACCTCCACACCAACGAGTTGCCACTCAGACATCTGATCCAGGAGCTGGATGGCAAGACTCTTTCAAACAACAGATGGTCTGGTCCTCTTGGCAAGATGCTGGACTCTGCCACTGAGTTAGAAATAAATCCGAGCTTTGAAAAAATCACAGTTGGCCCTCCACTCGTTGAGCTTGCACATACTGTCATTGACGACCTGAGTACTGACCAGTACTATGGTTACATGATTTGCAGTGCCATGAAAACTGGGGTCATGCCTGATAGACTTGCTTACCTGCAGATAGGTCCACTGTCACATTCTAGGTGGCTCACAACGGCTCTCAGGTTCTGCAGAATTTGGGTCGCTCATCATAAACTGAAAGGGAACCAGCTTCACAACCTGAGACTTATTGTCCAATTCATCGTGAGTGTCTACTTGCCAAATTGGTTCAACACCAATGTCAAGTCATCGTTCTCCGTAGGTCCGAGGCATGTTCTCTTCCAGCTTGAGCTCCTGAGGATTCAGCCAAGGAAGGTTGTTCAGATTGTGGAGCAGACTGTGAGGAGGTCTTCCTGGTATGCTCATCCCGAGGCAGTTCTGCAGACAATGCTCTGCAGTAAGGATGAGGAGGAGAGAAGAGTGGCAGTCAAAAAGATCTTGGATATGAGACTTATGAGAGGATCTGGGCATGATGAACACAGTTGGTGACGATTCTTTCAGGGTCAGGAAGACTCCTGAAGTCAATCTAGGTGCCAAGACCCTCACTGATCTCATAGATCTGGATAACATCCAGGCTGGCAGTGAGCCCCCTCTTACCTGCAGCCTCACCAATGTTCAAGTCAGAGCTTTCCTGGACAACCCCATGCATGTCCCTGCCTGGCCCTCGCACACCCAGAGTATAGAGCGTTGTGTACAGCAAGTGAGCGAGGCCAGCAGTCACGTGTACAGCCAGGAGAGGAGGGAAGGCTACATCCGAGCTCAGGTGGTCAGCAGGGAGGTGATGAGTAGAAAGAGAAGCAAGAAAGACATGTTCTCTATGGTGTGCAGCAACACCGGGTCGTAGTAGTAAAACCGGTTTTTGTATTTGATGATTTTGTTTTGAAAGGAATATTAAATTTAATAAATGTGTCAAGATCATTCGTTTCACTATTCTGGATCATTTTCATCCTAATAAATTAACCTGATACATTTACTTTACTTTAAATAAGCTATTTAGTGGTGTTGGTAAAAGGGTGGTAATACTGAATTTTCATAAGATTTCAAGTTAAAATTTACCTAGCAAAAAATGAAAACTTTTCAAATCTGAAGCTATCACATGATTCTGCACATAGAACTACATCATTAATACCATGGGCCGATTTTTCAAACTCAAAAAAAAAAAAATTCGCCTCCGTATGACACACCCTACTAGAGGAGTGAAGCTGCCTTGTTCAACGTTTTGAATTCTTTCCCCATATGCCCTTCTCTTGTCGTTCTCGTTCCTACTATGTGCAGCATCGAGAGCTAGGTTACGGTGACATGCGGCCATGGGATCAAAAATCCTGATGTCGAAGAAAGCTCGCTGTCCCCGCGTCCAGAATCCTCGAGCACTGTCGTCAACACCAGGTTCGTTGGATGTGCTTTAAGTCCTATGTTGGAAATTCTCACCGTCCAATGGAAGAAGGGTCGGTTCTGTTGCGTTCTGAGCTATTTCGTGTTCGGTGAGGCCTGCACTGAGCTTCACTAGGTTTTGACGTTCGGTGGTAGCAATCTCCTCTGGATTGGTCAATCCCATTCCTCTCAGTGTCGGTGGTAGTGCAAAGAGTGACCTTTCTGCTGGGGTTAAGTGAAGATGTTTCACTAATTTTAGAATGAAATTGACGCTAATGGCTTCTTCCAGAGAGTGGAGGAGGGGTCCGATATCAGGGATAGTGCGCATCAGGTAGTTCCAGCGATGATTGACTCCGTAGGTGAATGCCGCAAAAGCCGCATGTGGCACTGTTTTAGCAATATCAGACAGAGCTTGGATTTCCCTGACCCACTCATCTACCTTTCCCGTTACGTACTCGGTCTTGAAGTCCTTGCCGATTACTTCACCTAGGTGTCTTTGGCCGTTTTTTGTTATTTTGACCTAAATTCCACCGAACACCCCCACTGCCTGTTCATAGTGTTCTGGCTTCACAATGTGGAAGGACTTGCTGGCAGTTGGGTGGTCCTATTTGTGGACCATATGATATTTCATCAGGTCCCACCACTTTATTTATGTCCTCCACTTTTCCTACTCATGTAAGGTCGTCAGCATACGCCACTTGCTTGACTGCGGTTGTTTCAAATTTTATTGTGCGTACAATGCCATTGCAACAGGGTCCCTCTGCGTTGTTCCCTCAGTTGACTGTATGATAGTATCTCCTCTTAGAGCCTTGATGTTTGTTATATAGAGGTCTGATTTGCTTCTTATTGGTGTTTTCAACATACGTTGCAAAGCTTGGACACTTGATCTTGATGTTGTGCAATTAAGCTTTGTAGTTGAGTATGTTGAATGCGTTGGAAGCATCAACCCGAAGTACTGCCTCACAATCACGCTGCTCAAATATCGTTCTCTTTACGTGAATGGCAGCTTCCCCTCCAGCCTGGTGGCCAGCACAAACTTGCAGGTTTCCTGCTGCTGCCCTGACATCATCCTTTGCCACCTCCATTATGCATTTTCCGATGATCTGCCTCAGCACTTCCCCCACCCCTATTGGCCTACATCCTGGAGTCTTATCCAGAGGAATGAGGCAGCAGGCCGTCAGAGCATGGAGGTGGTGGCAGCACGATATTGCTTGCTTTCTTGCAAGGGCGGCGATGGCAGTGCGGAGATTACTTGCTACGGCGCGAAACTTGTTATTGCTGAGGAAGACTCTCCAACCGTTTGCATCCAGGCCTGAAGGGCCCTCCCTAAGTTTTCAGTGCTTTTTTCCACACCGTCTCTCCTGTTATTTTCTCGAACAGGACAGCATTTGGCGGGATATAGTCACCCTGGAACCAAATGCCATCCTCCTTACTTGCAGGGGATGTTTTTCCTTCAGTTGTTTTAATGTCCCTCTGTTTATTGGCAGAACACCACCGGAGGATTCCTCTGTGAGAGATCTGACCGCCAAGGACACTTTTCCAACACGCATCTGTTTCCAAACTTTCTGGCAACGTCATCGGTGTTTTGATTTCCGTTTCCTATAAATTTTAGTCTCTCCTGCAGTGTTGTTGCTTCGCATAGGAGATCATCAAGGGCCCCTTTCTGCCACCTTGACAATCTTCTCTTCATTGCTGCCACATTTTCTTTGTGCTTAGTTCTTGCGTGTGTCCTCTGACAGAATAGATAGGGTATTATTGCCAGTATTTGAAGAGCTAAAGGGGCAAGGAAGCAGTCATGAGTTTACTCGGTTATGATGCGAGTCATCTCCCGAATCATTTCTTTGATTGCCGCACACTTGGGTGGTTCAAATAGGTTAGCTGGCGACCACCTGACAATTTCTGAGTAAGCTTCATTAACCCATATGTCCACATTTTCCATTGACCCGTCATTCCACTGTGGTGGCTGTCAGTCATTCACCTCGTGGACATCTGCTACTATTGGAGCAGCGTTTATTAGTACTACATTTTCAGGTTGAGTAGACTCACTGCTATAATTTAGGATAACATCGGGCGGTTGTGTCAGGGCGATATCCACTGTGGTCTACTGTGTCGGCATTCTGCCATGGGGATTCCGGCAATTGCTTGCCTTTCTGCTAACCACACATGGTCAGTTGTGTCTCCCACAATCACAGCTAGTGCAATTGTAGTTCTGGCTAGCACAGATGCAACAATGGCTGTTACCCGGCATAGTGCTCCGCACTTCGGGCGACAGTTATGTCCGCTTCCGCCACCTGCTTTGGTCCCATACAGAGGAAACTAGTTCTTATGAGGAATGGGCGGAGAGGTGACAGTCTGGACCGCTGTGTCTGGGTAGTTGGGGGCATGCGTACGCGCGTGGGTGTATAGCCCCCCCCCCCCCCCACCCTCCTGAGAGCGACAATCCACACATGAGAGTGATACACTGGGAGCAGGAATTTTCACACCTAACACTTGCTTATATATCTATGGCAGGAATAATCACTATTTCTATGGTCGCACTGATGTAAGTTTAGTTATAAAGACTCACATGCGCTGGCTCTATATGAAGTGACCATTACTTGGGGGAGCGACAGCAGGCGTAGAACAATTGGGCTTCTGTCACTGACCTCAGGGGCTGGAGTCGCGAGGCCACACCAGTCGTCTCACCAAGCACTCATAGCACGCTTGGTGATCGCCGGTGGACACACGGAGTATTTGCAATTAATGCCGTAAGGGATGAGAAAGACTTTTGGTGGTAATGTTTAGGGTGACGCTCGATATTCACCGATACACTGAAATTCCCGCTCGCACACTCCGAATATGTCCCCTCCGGTAACATTTCAGATCAGGGAAGACACACCACCACCACCACACCCACGCTGCGCCGGTCGCCTACTACGTGGCCCCCACCCTCCCCCAATAGCCACACCTTCGCCAACATTTAATTACCTTAATATCAAATATCCTAATAAATAAGAAGCTATCCTATCTGTGTTAAATTAGTTGAGCCGCAGATCTATGCGGCATTCAGTGACAGAAGCTCTCATTCCCCTGAGGCAGAGCAAAGCCGACCAAAGGAGAGACAAAGACAGTCGACATCTCATCCAGGCTGTAACATAACTTCTGGGCTGCTGCTTCTGTTCGGAGATCAACTCCGCGAGTCTGGCGTAGAAACATCTTGCACTTGGTCCCATCCCACCAGAGGTTGTGAACACTAGAGGAGTGAAACTGCCTTGATCAACGTTTTCAATTCTCTCCCCATATGCCCTTCTCTTGTCGTTCTCGTTCCTCCTATGTGCAGCATCGAGAGCTAGGTTACGGTGACATGCGGCCATGGGATCAAAAATCCTGATGTCGAAGAAAGCTCGCTGTCCCCGCTTCCAGAATCCTCGAGCACTAACGTCCACACGGGCTTCGTTGGATGCGTTTGAAGTCCTGTGTTGGAAGATCTCACCATCCAATGGAAGGAGGGTCGGTTCTACCATGACGTCCCGGCAGATTTCCTTCAACATATTTGCTGTGAGATCCCTTACCTCGTCATGCCTCATGCATATGAAGCCCCCCTTCTTGCACACCATGGCGTGATCGCCATCATAGGAAGAGCCACACACGCATTGGGAGGGCAAACCTTCTACTGGCCGACCGTACCTTAGAGCAATGGCATCTGTAAATTCTTGTTTATTTAGACTGAAACAATTTGCCCTTATCGGTAACTTAGTTAACCAGTTCGAGGCGCCCACCTCCTGCGCTATAGCTACTTTTTTTTCAAATTTTCTGGAACCTGCAGCAATAGTTGCTGCAACTTATCATTTTGGCAATGCTGTCGATCTGTCGTAATGGACCTACGAATCTTATTTACTTCTCTGGTATCCACTTCCCCTATTGCATTCTGGGCTATTATGTGGTCCGTGAGGGCTGCCTTGAGCTTAAGTGAATTTTGATGTTCAGTGGCAGCAATCTCCTCTGGATTTGTTAGTCCCATCTCTCCCAGTCTTGGTGGAAGTGCAAGAAGTGCTCTTTCTGCTGGGGTTAAGTCAGGGTGTTTCACTAATTTGGGAATGAACTTGACACTGATAGCTTCTTCCAGAGGGTGGAGGAGGGGTCCGATATCATGGATAGTACGCATCAGGGAGTTCCAGCGATGGTTGACTCCATGGGTGAATGAAGCAAGGGCCGCATGTGGCTCTGTGTTAGCAATCTCAGACAGTGCTTGGATTTCACTAACCCATTTATTCACCTTTCCCGCTACGTACTCGGTCTTGAAGTCCGTAGTGCCAATTACAGCGCCTAGATGTCTTTGGCCGTCCTTAGTTATTTTGACCTCACTTCTGCCAAAAACCTCCAATGCCCGTGGATACTGTTCTGGTTTCACGATGAGGAAGGACTTGCTGGCGTTTGGGTGGTACCCTATTTGTGGACCTCGCGATGTGACCAAGTCCCACCACTTTTTGATGCCCTCCACTTTTCCTGCTCCTGTAAGGTCATCAGCATATGCCACTTGTTTGACCCCTTGTTGTTTCAAATTTTATTTCTTATTGGAGCACTGATAGGCCAATTGCATACATTGCCATTGCAACAGGGTCCCCCTGTGTTGTTCCTTCGGTCGACTGTAAGATGGTATCACCTCTTAGAGCCTTGTTGTTTAATATGTAGAGGTCTGAAGGACTCCTATACGAATTTTCAACATACATCGCAAAGCTTGGACACTTGATCTTGATGTTGTGCAGTGCAGCCTTGCGGTTAAGTATGTTGAATGCGTTTGAAGCATCCACCAGGAGAACGGCCTCACAATCACGCTGCTCAAATATCAATCTCACCAGCCTGGTGGCCAGCACACACTTGTAGGTTCCCCCCTGCTGCCCTGACATCATCCTTTACCACCTCCATTATGCATTTTCCGATGATCAGCCTCAGCACTTCCCCCACCCCTATAGGTCTACATCCTGGTTTCTTTTCCAGAGAAATAAGGCGGCAGGCCGTCAGAGCCTGGAGGGTATGGCAGCAAGAGGATGCAAGCTTTCTTGCAAGGACGGCAATGGCAGTGCAGAGATCGCTTGCTACAGGGCCAAACTTGTTAGTGCTGAGGATGACTCTCCAACCGTTTGCATCCAGACCTGAAGGGCCGGCTCCTCCTCGAGTCTTCAGTGCCTTTTTCCACACCATCTCTCCTGTTATTTTCTCGAACAGGACAGAATTTGGTGGGATATAGTCACCCTGGAACCTGATGCCTTCGTCTTCGCTTGCAGAGGGATGTTTCTCTTTTAATGTCTCTCTGTTTATTGGCATCACCCCACCGGAGGATTCCTCTGTGAGAGATCTTACCGCAAAAGACACTTTTCCCACACGCATTTTGTTTCCAAATTTTCTTGCCACGTCATCGGTGTTTTGCTTTCCGTCACCAGTAATCTTTAATCTCTCCTGCAGTGTTCTTGCTTCACATAGGCGATCATCTAGGGTCTCAGTCTGCCACATTGCCAATCTTCTCTTCATTGCTGCCACATTTTCTTTGTGCTTAGCCTTTGTGTGTGTCCTCTGACAAAATAGATGTGGTATTATTGCCAGTATTTGAAGATCTAGAGGGGCGAGGAAGCGGTACTACTACTACTACTATTTTTTTTCTTTTATGGCCTCCAGCCTCCCCCAATAGCCACACATTCGCCGCCATTATCTTAAAATTAACTATCCTAATACATACAGTAGGTAGCTACCTGGCTGTGTTGAGTTAGTTGACCTGCAGATCTTTGCGGCATTCAGTGGCTGTTGCCTCAAACTCGACATCTGTGACTGTTGTCGGCTTTGGGGCCGATGCTCTCGTTCCCCTAAGATAAAGCAATGCAGACCTAAGCAAAGAGAAGGACAGTCGACATCTAAACCAGGTTATAACATAACTTCTGGGATGCTGCTTCCGTTCAGATAACACCTCCGCAAGTCTGGCGTAAAAGCATCTTGCACTTGGTCCCATCCCGCCAGAGGTTGTGAACACCAGAAGAGTGAAGCTGCCTTGATCAAAGTTATGAATTCTTTCCCCATATGCCCTAATCTTGTCGTTCTCGTTCCTCCTGTGTGCAGCATCGAGAGCTAGTTTGCGGTGACATACGGCCATGGGATAAAAAATCCTCATGTCGAAAAAGGCTTGCTGTCCTCGCGTCCAGAATCCTCGAGCACTGACGTCCACACTAGCTTCGTTGGATGTGTTTGAAGTCCTATGTTGGAAATTCTCATCCTCCAATGGAAGGAGGGTCGGTTCTACTCTAACATCATGACAGATTTTTTTTCAACATATTTGCAGTGAGATCCCATTTTTCGTCGTGCCTCATGCATATGAAGCCCCCTTTCTTGCACACCATGGCGTGGTCGACGTCATAGGAGGAGCTACACACGCATTGGGAGGGCAAACCTTCTACTTAACTACGTACCTTAGAGCAATGGCATCTGTAAATTCGTGTTTGTTAAGATTGAAACCTTTTGCCCTTATCGGTAACGTAGTTAGCCAGTTCGACGCGCCCACGTCCTGCGCTATAGCTACTTTTCTTTTCACGTTCTCTGGCACATGTTGCATCAGTTGTTGCAGTTTATCACTTTGGGTGTGCTGCTGCTCTATCGTAAATGGACCGTCGAATCTTGTTTAATTCGTTGGTATCCACCTGAATTGCTGCATTCTGATCTACTACTACTACTACAACAATTATTTTTTAACGTTGCCTCCAGCCTCCCCCAATAGCCGACGATCTCGTTTCCTTCGGGCAAAGCAATGCAGACCTAAGCAGAGAGAAGGGCACTCGCCATCTCAACCAGGCTGCAACGTGGCTTCTGGGCTGCTGCTGCTGCTCAGTCACCACCTCTGCCAGTCTTGCGTAGAAGCGTCTTGCACTTGGTCCCATCCTGCCAGAAGTTGTGAACACCAGAGGAGTAAACCTGCCCTGATCTATATTCTGAATTCTCTCGACTTACACCCAAATCTTGTCGTTCTCGTTCCTCTTTTGTGCAGCCTCAAGAGACAAGTTACGGTAACATGCGGCCATGGGGTCGAATATCCTGATCAAAGATGGCTCGCTGTCCCTGCATCCAGAATCCTCGAGCGCTGACGTCCACATGGGTTTCATTAGATGTGTTGAAAGTCCTGTGATGGAGGTTCTCACCGTCCAATGGAATGAGAGTCGGTTCCACCGTGACATCGTAGCATATTTCCCCCAGTAAATTTGCTGTGAGATCCCTTACTTCGTCATGCCTCATGCATACGAAGCCCCCATTCTTACACACCATGGTTGGTTAATGTCGTAGGATTAGCCACATACGCATTCGGAGGGCAATCTTCAATTGGCCGACCTTTCCTGAGAGCAATGGCATCTGTGAATTCTTGTTTATTAAGGCCTTTTGCCCCTATCAGTAACATTGTTAGCCAGTTCGAGGTGCCCACCTCTTGCGCTATAGCTGCTTTTAAGGTCTCTGGCAATTTGCAGTATCAGTTGTTGCAGTTAATCACTTTGGGTGTGCTGTCAACCTGTCGTAAAGGACCGTCGAAAGTTGTTTGATTCGTTGCTACCCACTTAATTTGTTGCATTCTGAGCTATTATGTGCTCAGTGAGAGCTGCCATGACCTTGACTGAGTTCTGATGTTTGATGGCAGCAAGCTTTTCTGGTTTGGTCATTCCCATTCCTCCCATTCTCGGTGGTAGTGTAAGGAGTGACCTTTCTGCTAGGGTTAAGTGAAAGTGTTTCATCAATTTTGGAAAAAAATGACTCTGAAGGCTTCTTCGAGAGGGTGGAGGAGGGGTCCAATATCATGTATACTGCCCATCAGGTAATTCCTGAGATGCTTGACTCCATGTTTGAATGTCAGAAAAGCCACGTGTGGCTCCGTTTTAGCAATATCAGACAGAGCTTGGATTTTCTTCACCCACTCATTTACCTTTCCCGTTACGTACCCGTTCATAGTGTTGTGGCTTCACAATGAGGAAGGACTTTCTGGAATCTGGGTGGTACCCTATTTGTGGCCCACGTGATGTTACCAGATCTTACCACTTTTTGATGTCCTCCACTTTAACTGCTCCTGTAAGGTCATCAGCATAAGGCACTTGCTTGACCTCGGTTGTTTAAAATTTTATTGTGTGTTGGAGCACGGATAGGCCTATTGCGTATATTGCCATTGCAACAGGGTCCCCCTGCGTTGTTCCCTCAGTTGACTGTATGATGGTATCTCCTCTTTGGGCCTTGAACCTTGTTATATAGAGGTCTGATGGGTTCCTACAGGTGTTTTCAACATGCATTGCAGAGCTTGGACACTTGATCTTGAAGTTGTGCAGTGTCGCCTTGCGGTTGATGATGTTGAGTGCATTGGAAGCGTCAACCAGGAGTACTGCCTCACAATGATGCTGCTCAAATATCGTTTTCATGACGTGAATGGCAGCTTAACCCCCAGCTTGGTGGCCAGCACATACTTGCAGGTTCCCTGCAGCTGTCCTGACATTTTTCAATGATCCGTCTCAGCACTTCCCCCACCCCTATAGGCCTACACCCTGTAATTTTATCCAGGGAAGTGATGCGGCAAGCCGTCAGAGCATGGGTGTGATAGCAGCACGAGGTTGCTAGCTTTCTTGCAAGGGCGGCGGTGGTATTGCAGCGTTCACTTTCTGCGTCACCAATGTTGTTAGTGCTAAGGATGACTCTCCAATCGTCTGCATTGGGGCCTGAAGGGCTTGTCCCTACCTCTGTCTTCAGTGCTTTTTTCCACACCATCCCTCCTGTTATTTTCTCGAACGTGACATCATTAGGAGGGATATAGGCACTCTGGAACCTGTTGCCTTCATCTGCACTTTTATGGGAATGTTTTTCCTTCAGTTGTTATAATGTCTCTCTGTTGGCACAACACCACCGGAAGATTTCTCTGTGAGAGATCTTGCCGCCAAGGACATTTTTCCCAAACGCATCTTGTTACCAAACTTTCTGGCAACATCCTCAATGTTTTTCTTTGCGTTTTCTATGAATTTTAGTCTCTCCTGCAGTGTTGTTGCCTCGCATAGGAGATCATCAAGAGTCCCTTTCTGCCACCTTGACAATCTTCTCTTCATTGCTGCCACATTTTCTTTGCACTTAGTCCTTGCATGTGTCCTCTGGCAGAATAGATGGTGTATTATTGCCAGTATTTGACGGGCTAATGGGGTAAGGGAGCTGTCGTGAGTGTAACTGATTATTAAGTGAGTCATCTCCCGCATCATTTCTTTGGTGGCCGCACACTTGGGTTGTTCAAAGAGGTTAGCTGGCAACCACCTGACCACTTCTGAGTAGGCTTCTTTGACCCACTTTTCCGCATCTTCCACCGACATACCTTTCCAATTTGTTGACTGTATGTCATTCATCTCATGAACAGTATTTTCTGACTGAGTGGGTTCACTTCTATCGTCTGACATGTCGTAGGGATTTTGACAGCTGGTCCCTTTCCTACAGCCCACACATCGTGTGTTACTTCTCACACAAATACAGGTTATGCATTTCCGATTCTGGCCTGAGCACTGACAAACCCATTTTTCAGCCATGATGTCGACTATGACGATCGTCAAGTAATGATACTCTAAGGTGACACAAGAGAACGATATGGGACCGGCAGAGCCATCCACAAATGTGCATGTGTGGAGGGCTGCATCTAGTGTGAGAAGGGCGGTGGAAGCATCTTTCCGGTGCTGGCACTTGTCTGCCTCGGTATTCAATCGGGCTAACTCGAAAGTATTGATACCTCTTGTGGTGCTCCTCCAAGCGTTACAGTGTGGAGTTAACGTCTCCCAGGTGAGGAGATCGAGTTGGCACATTTTCAGGTGTGTCTTAAGACTATCCTTATACCTTTTTAGTTTACCATTCGTTAGATGACTGTAAAGTAGGTGCTATTGGCAGTCTACTGTGGTCCATGTGGGTAACATGGCCAGTCCTATGTAGTTCTTCATGGATAATGGTAGCCTCGATGCTTCGACATTTGGCATCAGCGAAAATACTGTTATTTGTTTTGTTTTTTTATCCAACCAGCGAACTCGGAGGATGGAACATAGAATATGTTGATGAAAGTATGCAAGTGCCTTGAGGTGCCTCCTGTGTGTGACCCATGTCTTGCTGCTATACAGCAGGGTGGGGGAGGACCACTGATAGATATACATTCAGCTTTTTAGATAATTTGAGCTCCTTACAGATGATGATATGGGTACGAAGTCTGCTAAAGGCTTGAGATGCACATCTGATCGGATATTGAACCTCTTCATCGATATCCGCGTTGATGGACAGGTGGGAGCCGCGTTACTGAAAGTGTGCGACATTAGAGAGGGAAGAACCGGTAAGCTTGAAGGTGAAGGTGTTGCTGAACCAGGGCAGGCTAAAAGAGAATTTGAGTCCTACGTACATTCACCTTAAGGCCGAAATGTGTATCATCTGTGTAGGTGTTTAGGATCTCCTGTAGGTCGTGTTCAGTGTGAGTGACGAGGGTGAGGTCGTCTGCATACTGAAGTTCAGTGATGGATGCAGCCGACACCTTTGGTCTTGCCTGGAGTCGTTGCATGTTGAAAAGACTCTTCATCCGGTACTTGATGTCTACCTCACCAGCTAAATCGCATTGGCATGAGTAAGGATGGCACCCCAAAAATGGAAAAGAGAGTTGGTGCCAGCACACATCCTTATTTTACCCCTGTTTGGATGGGGGAGAACTCAGACTAGGTGCCACTGTGCAGGACACTACCGTTCATGCCATCATGGAGTTGCCTCACAATGGCGATGGATTTTGGTAGGTAACCAAAACGATCGGGGGTCCTCCAGAGGGTTTCCCTGTTGACCGAGTCGATGAAGGCCATGTACAGGTCACGACGCTGTTCTCTGTACTTTTTCATTATCTAGCGGTGCCACATTGAGATTCTGGGAGGAAGTCTTCTGCCTCAGGAAGAAGTCTGTTTAGGAGGACTCGGGCGATAATCTTGCCAGCTATGGACAGCAGCAAGATCCTGCGGTGTTGTCACAATCTGGCCAGTCTCCTTTGTTCCTATAAATGTTGACGATGGTGGCGTCTTTACGATCTTTGGAGGATTTCTCCTTCTCCCACATATTCTCCAGGAGAGAGTGGAGTCGGCTGGTAAGCAGAGGTCCTCTTGCTTTATACACCTCGGTTGGGATTCCATCATGCCCTGTGACTTTGTTAATTTTCATCTGCTGACCCATCTGAGATGGGTCAGCTCTGGGTGCTGGGAAGTCAAGACATCCTCACCGGTGTTTCGGTTGAGCAGGGAATGGTAGTGCTCATTTCAGCGCTAACGGATGCCTTCTTCGGATGAGTGAAGGGGGGCCGTGTCATGAGTAATCGGATCATACATTATTTTAGTGGAAATGAAAAATTCGTGCATCTTGTGTTGATCCGGAAATTTTTGCATTACACATTCCTTATTTTTCCATCATTCGTCCTTTAGATCGCGAAGTTTACGCTGGGCCATCACTTTCTCCTGGCAGGAAGTATCAGCTTTGGTCCGAGAATGAAGGTTGTTCTGCCAGTCATTGAAAAAAAACACGTTTTCCTAAGACGAGTACATCGATTTCTTGATTATTTTCATCAAACCAATCCTGGTATTTTCTTTTGATCTGGCCAAGGGTCTTGCTACAGGTTTCTGTGATGACAGCTTCGAGGATACCCCATTCGGCACTCGGCTTTAGGTTGTTTGTTGTTGGGTTGTTCATTAGCCATTGTTGGAGTTGCTCTTTGAAAGCATGTGCTACCACTGGATCCTCCAGACGCTTAGTGTTAAAATCTCTTCTGAAGTCTTGTTGCCTTCGCCGTTTTGGGGCAACATGAAGTAAGAGTTAGGTTCTGACGAGGCAATGATCTGTGCCACAGTGCTCTGAGCCATGCAGGGCTCGGGTGATGAGGATATCTTGGTGATCTGTTTCTCTGACAATGATGTAGTTAATGTGATGCCAATGTTTAGATCGTGTGTGTTGCCAAGAACAAGGTGTTGGTGATAGTGAAGTTGTGTTCAGCATACTTGCTGAGGAAGAGTATGCCGTTGGGATTACACTTGCCTACTCCTTGTCTCTCTATGGTTCCCCGCCATAAGTCAGCATCTTTGCCAACTGTGGCATTGAAATCACCTAGGAGCACAACCTTATCTTCTTTGGGGATAAAGGTTAGCACTCTGTCAAGATCGGCATAAATGAACTCCGTGATGTCATCCTCTGCATCCAGTGTTAGGGCATATGACACTGATGAAGAAGGCATAACGTGATTAATTCGGTGGGATTCAGAGCGTCATTAGGCTCTCATTGATCCCAACAGGCATTTCAGTGAGCCTATGTAGGATGAATTGGCCCACATGTCGGTGGGCCTATGCGCCATCCCTCTGGGGCCCTCTCCTGCTCTGAGTTCCCCTGCATGTCTAGCTTCGGTCCACGAGGCACCCAGTTACTGTGTGTTGCCACGAGGAGGCACAGCTAAAGTCTTAATGGTCAAGAGGCTGTGTACTGGCAGGGGAAGGCTTATGCATGTTGCTTCCCTATTCACCACGAGGGCTAGCCAGCGGTGGTAGCTGAAAGACGAGAGGAAGCTAGCAGAGCTTGCACCTTAACAGTAGCGTAATGCTGCCATACTAAACGCATTACTACACCCAGTGTAAACGCACACACATACACACACACACACACACAGTAACGAATATGTACAGTATGTGCTCTTTGCTGTTTCTTTGTTAAAATGTTGCTAATTTAAGCGATTGTAGGAAGTTATTGTTTCGCTATGGATGTGCTCAATATGGTGGTGAGTCAGGTGAGTACAATACCTGGATCAGGTGTGTACAATGGCTGTTAACTGGATCAGATGTGTATGCTAACCGGGTAAGGTATATACGATTGCTGGGTCAAGTGTGTTCGTTAGCTTGGTCAGGTGTGTACGATAGCTGGGTCAGGTGTGCACGATAGCTCGGTCAGGTGCGTACGATTCCTAGTGCTAGGTATAGAAAACTAGGTAACGCAGGTGTAGAGCACTAGGTTACTCAGGTATAGAAGACTAGGTTGCTCAGGTGTAGAACACTAGGTGACTCTGGTGTAGAACACTAGGCAGAACCAATGTAGAACATTAGGTTACTCAAGCTTAGAACACTAGGCCGTTCAGGTATAGAGCACTAAGTAACTCAGGTGTAGAACACTAAGTAACTCAGGTGTAGAACACTAGGTGACTCTGGAGTAGAACTTTACATAACTCAAGTATAGAACACTAGGTAACTGAGTTGTAGAATATTAGGCTGGTCAGGTGTAAAACACTAGACAGGTAAAGTTTAGAACATTAGGTAACTCAGGTGTACAACTCTAGGAAACTCAGGTGTAGAATACTAGGCAGGTCACGTGTAGAACTCTAAATAACTTAGGTGCAGAATACTAGGCAGGCCAGGTGTAGAACACTACAGTAAGTAACTTGCGTCTTGAACACTAAGTAACGCATTGTAAAAAAAATTGACAGGTCAGGCTTAGAACACTATTTTCGAGCCTCGGTGTAGAGCACTATGGAGGTTAGGGTTAGAACACTAGGCAGGTCAAGTGTAGAACACTAGGTTGCACAGGTCAAGTGAAGAACACAAGGTATCTTAAGTGTAAAACTCTAGGTAACTCAGGTGTAGAGTACTAGGGAATTGGAGTGTCGAACACTAGATAACTCAATTGTAGAACAAGGTACCTAAGGTGTAGAACACTAGATAGCTCAGGTGTTAAACATAGTTTAAATATTGATACAGAACACTAGTTAACTTGGGTTTAAAATACTAGGCAGGTCAGGTGTAGACCACTAGGTAGCTCAAGAGCAGAACACTAGGTAACTAGAGCCTAGAACACTAGGTGACCCAAGTGTAGATCAATAGGTAACTCACTTGTTTTAAAACACAAGATAACTCTAGAGTAGAACAGTAGGTAACTCAGATGTAGATCACAAGGTTACTCATTTGTAAAACACTTACTAATATGGTGTAGAACACAAGGAAACGTAGATGTAGACCATAAGGTAACTTGTGTTTAGAAAATTGGTTACTCTGGTGTAGAACACATAGTAGGTCAGGTGTAGAACACTAGGTAGCTCAGGTGTTGAACACCAGGCACTTCAGGTGTAGAACACTAACTGAGCAACGTAGGTTGTAGAACTCTAGGTAATTCAGGTGTAGAACACTAGGTAACTCAGGTGTAGAACACTAGGTAGCTCAGGTGTAGAACACAAGGCAGGTCAGGTGTAGAACACTTGGTAGATGAGGTGTAGAACAATAGACAGGTCAGATGTAGAACGCTAGGTATCTTAGGTGTAGAACAGTAGGCAGCTGAGGTGTAGAACACTGGACAGGTCAGGTGTAGAACAGTTGGCAGGTGAGGTGTAGAACACTAGACAGGTCAGGTGTAGAACACTGGGTAACTCAGGTATAGAACACTAGGTAACTCAGGTGTAGAACATTAGGCAGGTCAGGTATAGAACACTACGCAGGTCAGGTGTAGAACATTAGGCAGGTCAGGTATAGAACACTAGGATCTCAGGTATAGAACACTATGCAGGACAGGTGTAGAACGCTATGCAGGTCAGGTGTAGAACACTGGGTAATGCAGGTGTAGATCGCTAGGTAAGTCAGGTGTAGAACACTAGGGTGCTTAGGTGTACAACACTACGCAGGTCAGGAGTAGAACACTAGGCGGCTCAGGCGGAGAGCATTAGGCAACACAAGTGATCGTGGGCCCTTCGTGCCCGGTGGCGAGTCCGATGGTACAGTTTACCGAGGCGTGAAAGTTCTAACCCTCGTGCTTGGCTAGCGCGCAACCTCCGTCCGGCTGACAGCGTACAGCGGCATAGTTTTCCAGATGATCGTGGTTGTTATAATCATGGTTGTGGTTGTTATAATCATGGTCGTGGTTGTTATAATCATTGTCGTGGTTGCTATAATCATGGTCGTGGTTGTTATATTCATGGTCGTGGTTGTTATAATCATGGTCGTGGTTGTTATAATCATAGTCGTAGTTAATATAATCATAGTCGTGGTTGTTATAATCATGGTCGTGGTTGTTACATTCATGGTCGTGGTTGTTATAATCATGGTCGTGGGTGTTATAATCATGGTCGTGGTTGTTATAATCATGGTCGTGGTTGTTATAATCATGGTCGTGGTTGTTATAATCATGGTCGTGGTTATTATAATCATTGTCGTGGTTGTTATAATCATGGTCGTGGTTGTTATAATCATGGTCGTGGTTGTTATAATCATGGTCGTGGTTGTTATAATCATGGTCGTGGTTGATATAATCATGGTCGTGGTTGTTATAATCATTGTCGTGGTTGTTATAATCATAGTCGTGGTTATTATAATCATGGTCGTGGTTGTTATAATTATAGTCGTGGTTGTTAGAATCATAGTCGTGGTTGTTATAATCATGGTCGTGGTTGTTATAATCATGGTCGTGGTTGCTATAATCATGGTCGTGGTTGTTATATTCATGGTCGTGGTTGTTATAATCATGGTCGTGGTTGTTATAATCATAGTCGTGGTTATTATAATCATAGTCGTGGTTGTTATAATCATGGTCGTGGTTGTTATATTCATGGTCGTGGTTGTTATAATCATGGTCGTGGGTGTTATAATCATGGTCGTGGTTGTTATAATCATGGTCGTGGTTATTATAATCATTGTCGTGGTTGTTATAATCATGGTCGTGGTTGTTATAATCATGGTCGTGGTTGTTATAATCATGGTCGTGGTTGTTATAATCATGGTCGTGGTTGTTATAATCATGGTCGTGGTTGTTATAATCATGGTCGTGGTTGTTATAATCATTGTCGTGGTTGTTATAATCATAGTCGTGGTTATTTTAATCATGGTCGTGGTTGTTATAATTATAGTCGTGGTTGTTAGAATCATAGTCGTGGTTGTTATAATCATGGTCGTGGTTTTTATAATCATGGTCGTGGTTGTTATAATCATGGTCGTGGTTATTATAATCATTGTCGTGGTTGTTATAATCATGGTCGTGGTTGTTATAATCATAGTCGTGGTTGTTATAATTATAGTCGTGGTTGTTAGAATCATAGTCGTGGTTGTTATAATCATAGTCGTGGTTGTTATAATCGTGGTCGTGGTTGTTATAATCATGGTCGTGGTTGTTATAATTATAGTCGTGGTTGTTAGAATCATAGTCGTGGTTGTTATAATCATAGTCGTGGTTGTTATAATCATGGTCGTGGTTGTTATAATCATGGTCGTGGTTGTTATAATCATAGTCGTGGATGTTACAATCATGGTTGTGGTTGTTATAATCATAGTCGTGGTTGTTATAACCATGATCGTGGTTGTTATAATCATAGTCGTGGTTGTTATAATCATGGTTGTGGTTGTTATAATCATAGTCGTGGTTGTTATAATCATGGTCGTGGTTGTTATAGTCATGGTCGTGGTTGTAATAATCATGGTCGTGGTTGCTATAATCATGGTCGTGTTTGCTATAATCATAGTCGTGGTTGTTATAATCATGGTCGTGGTTGTTATAATCATAGTCGTGGTTGTTATAATCATGGTCGTGGTTGTTATAATCATAGTCGTGGTTGTTATAATCATGGTCGTGGTTGATATAATCATGGTCGTGGTTGTTATAATCATATTCGTGGTTGTTATAATCATGGTCGTGGTTGTTATAATCATGGTCGTGGTTGTTATAATCATAGTCGTGGTTGTTATAATCATAGTCGTCGTTGTTATAATCATGGTCGTGGTTGTTATAATCATGGTCGTGGTTGTTATAATCATAGTTGTGGTTGTTAGAATCATAGTCGTGGTTGTTATAATCATAGTCGTGGTTGTTATAATCATGGTCGTGGTTGTTATAATCATGGTCGTGGGTGTTATAATCATGGTCGTGGTTGTTATAATCATGGTCGTGGTTATTATAATCATTGTCGTGGTTGTTATAATCATGGTCGTGGTTGTTATAATCATGGTCGTGGTTGTTATAATCATGGTCGTGGTTGTTATAATCATAGTCGTGGATGTTACAATCATGGTTGTGGTTGTTATAATCATAGTCGTGGTTGTTATAACCATGATCGTGGTTGTTATAATCATAGTCGTGGTTGTTATAATCATGGTTGTGGTTGTTATAATCATAGTCGTGGTTGTTATAATCATGGTCGTGGTTGTTATAGTCATGGTCGTGGTTGTAATAATCATGGTCGTGGTTGCTATAATCATGGTCGTGTTTGTTATAATCATAGTCGTGGTTGTAATAATCATGGTCGTGGTTGTTATAATCATAGTCGTGGTTGTCATAATCATGGTCGTGGTTGTTATAATCATAGTCGTGGTTGTTATAATCATGGTCGTGGTTGATATAATCATGGTCGTGGTTGTTATAATCATATTCGTGGTTGTTATAATCATGGTCGTGGTTGTTATAATCATGGTCGTGGTTGTTATAATCATAGTCGTGGTTGTTATAATCATAGTCGTCGTTGTTATAATCATGGTCGTGGTTGTTATAATCATGGTCGTGGTTGTTATAATCATAGTCGTGGTTGTTAGAATCATAGTCGTGGTTGTTATATTCATAGTCGTGGTTGTTATAATCATGGTCGTGGTTGTTATAATCATGGTCGTGGGTGTTATAATCATGGTCGTGGTTGTTATAATCATGGTCGTGGTTATTATAATCATTGTCGTGGTTGTTATAATCATGGTCGTGGTTGTTATAATCATGGTCGCGGTTGTTATAATTATAGTCGTGGTTGTTAGAATCATAGTCGTGGTTGTTATAATCATAGTCGTGGTTGTTATAATCATGGTCGTGGTTGTTATAATCATGGTCGTGGTTGTTATAATCATAGTCGTGGATGTTGCAATCATGGTTGTGGTTGTTATAACCATGATCGTGGTTGTTATAATCATAGTCGTGGTTGTTATAATCATGGTTGTGGTTGTTATAATCATAGTCGTGGTTGTTATAATCATGGTCGTGGTTGTTATAGTCATGGTCGTGGTTGTTATAATCATGGTTGTGGTTGTTATAATCATAGTCGTGGTTGTTATAATCATGGTCGTGGTTGTTATAATCACAGTCGTGGTTGTTATAATCATAGTCGTGGTTGTTATAATCATAGTCGTGGTTGTTATAACCATGATCGTGGTTGTTATAATCATAGTCGTGGTTGTTATAATCATGGTTGTGGTTGTTATAATCATAGTCGTGGTTGTTATAATCATGGTCGTGGTTGTTTTAGTCATGGTCGTGGTTGTAATAATCATGGTCGTGGTTGCTATAATCATGGTCGTGTTTGTTATAATCATAGTCGTGGTTGTTATAATCATGGTCGTGGTTGTTATAATCATAGTCGTGGTTGTTATAATCATGGTCGTGGTTGCTATAATCATAGTCGTGGTTGTTATAATCATGGTCGTGGTTGATATAATCATGGTCGTGGTTGTTATAATCATATTCGTGGTTGTTATAATCATGGTCGTGGTTGTTATAATCATGGTCGTGGTTGTTATAATCATAGTCGTGGTTGTTATAATCATAGTCGTCGTTGTTATAATCATGGTCGTGGTTGTTATAATCATGGTCGTGGGTGTTATAATCATAGTCGTGGTTGTTATAATCATGGTCGTGATTGTTATAATCATAGTCGTGGTTGTTATAATCATAGTCGTGGTTGTTATGATCATGGTCGTGGTTATTAGGTACTGTAAGTATCTAGCATACTATAGGAAGGCATATAATAAGGGTTAGAATAATTAGTTAAAGAAATATTTGCCATAAGGAGAGGTTAAAATCATAAAAAAAAAAAAATATTATGAATCACCGATGATCATTCCGAGATACATTATATTTTTAAGAGAAGTGACCTTGATTCTGGTTAGATTAGTCACCATCTGCTTAAGTTATCACCTGTGTTAAGTCATCATAGTCATCATCTACGTTAGTCAGTTTAGGCCCATCTCACATTTTTTATTTTATTTTTTTTTATTTATTTATTAGGCACTCCCCTACATCCATGTGTAAGGTGAAGCGCAGAAGCGCTTACAGCGCCCAACAGGGAAGCATGCTAAGTTCATGCTTGCCTTTATGTCTCATGAGTTAAGGGCGTAGAAGCCTGAAGAGTCAAGGGCGTAGAAGCCTGAAGAGTCAAGGCCGTAGAAGCCTGAAGAGTCAGTGGTTTATGTCATCAAGTTATTGGAAGCTCCAACAACTCCCTGAATACGAATTCGCATCTTTCGACTTACAACAGGTACCTACTTTACTGCTAGGTGAACAGGGACTAATGGGGGCTAGGAAGTAAGTCCAAACAACTTCCACCGGCCCGGGAATCGAACCCGTGACATCTCTCTTGCGAGGCAAGAACGGTACCGCTTCTACCACCGGTCCCCCCGCCCATCTCACATGATTGACCGACCATCGATGTTCTTTCCGCGCGAGGGTGTTAGTTTTCAATGCGTCTTATTATTTACGCTGGTGGGTGTAAGACCAGCTACCCTCACTGACGCAGCTATGGTCAATTTGGTGTTATTCTTGTTTATAAATGCCTTCTAATCTGTCTCAAGACTATCCGTCCTGTCTATTGCCATCCCAACTGTCTGTTCATCTGCGTGGTGTTTGACTGTGAGCCCGTCTGTACTCTTTGTGTCGTCAAATCTGTCTCTCTTATCCGTTGTTGGTGTGTCTGCCTGTTTGTCTAATGTGAACCAGTCAGTCAGCTGTCTGTCTGTCTGTCTGTCTGTCATGTTAGTTGTCACATTTTCTATTTGTGCATGTAGGAATCTGTCTATTTTTGTCAACCTTCTGTCTGTTTCACTGTCTATATTCACCCTGTGTAGTCATGTCTGTCTGTCTGTCTGTCTGTATGTATGTGTCTGTTGTCTTTGTCTTTCATAAGTCTGTCTATCTGTCTGTCTGTCTGTGTGTCCTTGAATCTGTCTGCATTATGTCTTTTGTTTGTCCGCTTCTCTCTCTCTCCATTTTTATCCGGTCTATCTCTCTCTTTATTTATATATCTCTCTTTCCATCATATTTAGCACTTCTCATCATATTTAGCACTTTTTCTTCCTTATTTAATAGGTGATTTTAATATGGTATTCTGGGAGCTTTAAAAAACACATCTACCCATTCATACTTCCACACCTCTCCCTATCCCTCTCTCCCATCTCCTTTCCTCGCTCACCTCTTAAAGATTATAATGTTTCTTCTCCTTCTCTTCTCCCTTTCTATCTTCTCCATGCATTCCTGTTATTATCTTTTTATCTCTTCTCCTTTTCCATGTACAGTCAGCCACAGGAATAAGTATACACTGTCGCCTCGTAATGTCAGAAAATGCTCTGGTAACGTTGAAACTGCGCATCCAGACGCATGATGAAACTCCGCTCCCCCCACCTGTTATCTCTCACTATTTTCTGTTTCCCCTTCTTTATTCTTCTATTTACTCATCTTCCTTCCTTTACTAACCCAAACAACATTAAAAAAACGTTGGCTAAGAGAAAAAGTGGGGGGAGGAGGAGGGAGCCTTACGGTAACTGCAATCGTGGGCTGACAACGTACAGTGAATGAGGGTGCGCCAAGTCCGTAAACTTGCATCATTGTCCAGCGTAAATGAAATGGTTAATTAATGCCTTCCTAAAGAAACCATGGACATGGGACTAGTTTTGTTCCACTCTACGAACTTTTTGCAATTTTTCCACCAAGTTTGATGAAAAACGATTGTGCCGTTTCGGCTGCCCAGAACAGACAGACAGACAGACAGACAGACAGCTAGTCCTATAGTATATTAGATATGTGTGCAATACTAGGCAAGTCAGGTTTAGAACACTAAGTTACTCAGGTGTAAAACACTAGGTAACATATGTGTAGAATACTAGGAAGGTATGGTGCAGAACACTAGGATCTCAGGTGTAGAACAAAAGGTAACTCAGGTGTATAACACTAAACAGGTCAGGTTTAGATCAGTAGGTAGCTCATGTGTAAAATACTAGTCAGGTCAAGTGTGGAACACTTGGTAACTCATGTGTAGAACACTTGGTGATTCAGTTGTAGAATACTTGGTTATTCAGTTGTAGAACACAAGGTAACTTAGGTGTATAATACCAGGTAACTCAAGTTTAGAACACAAGTTATTAATTTGTTGATCACTACGTAGGTCAGATGTAGAACACTAGGTAACTCAGGTGATTTTGATATTGAAACAGTTTTTTAACCAGAAAAACAGTTACAGAGTCGATAATAATAACAATATTTACATGGCTGAGCAAGTTGAGAGCCTGAGCCCTCTTGAAGGCAGTTGATATATACTGAAGGAAGTATTATGTAACCTTTAGGTTCGTATCATCTGGAATAGTACACATTAAAGTTTGTATAATTTCAGCCACCGGCTGCAACTCTATTAATAAACCGTTGCCATGAGTTGTTGCTATCCACATACCCCAACATCGAGATCCTCTCCCTAGGGGAATTCAATGTACAGTTGCCAGCAAAAGTTCTCCCACAGCCTTGTGTAACAAGTTGTGGGGAGGACTTTTGCTGGCAACTGTACATCACAGAGAGTGGCTTGGCTCTGCAAGGGATGACCCAGGTGGAGCTGAGGCACTCTCTTTTTCCTTACTTAATGATTTGGAACAAATAATCAAACACCCTTCACGTGTTCAAGATCGACACGATCAACTTGCTAACATTCTTGATCTTTGTTTTACCTCTAACCCCTCACACTATTCATACTCAATTTCTGCCCCATTAGGGTCTTCTGATCACAATTTTATTTCTATTAAATCAAACTAGGCACGACCACCACCCCCACCCCCCCCCCCCCCTCTAAACGCCAACTATTGTACTATCGGAGGGCAAATTGGAAAACTTGGCGAAAATTCTTCTCCGATTTTCCTGGGATGAATGTTGCTTTTCCACTCGGGACGCCTCGGAATGTGCTGACAGCATTGCTGGGGTTATACAGGGCGGTATAACTGCATTTATCCAATCTTCTACCAAAACTTTTACTTTACAATCATGGTTTGAGCGCTCCTGTTCTCGTGCATGTGGGGAGAGAGATAGAGCGTATCAAGTTATGAAACTATCTCCTCCTGTTACTCACTCCTCTTTCATTACTTCTAGGAATCGTTGAAAGGTTATTCTTCGTAGGGCCAAGCGGAATTTTATAAAAAGAAAGACCGCTGACCTGACTAACTATTCTTCTAGTAAATCCTTCTGGTCCTTAACCAAAAACATCTGTAATAACTTCTCCATCCCCTCTTGACCTCCTCTCTTCCGACCTGATAACTCTATAGCCAGTTCTTCCCCTGATGAAGCCAATTCTCTTTGGCAACCTATTCTCCTCTAACTCCACCTTAGACGATTCCAACTCTACCCCTCCTACTCCTGCTCCTCCTACTGAACCTATGCACTTTCCTATAATCTCCACTCGTAGGGTTGCTGGTGTGTTATCCAGGTTGGATGTGAGTAAGGCGGAATACCCCCTCGTGCTCTGAGAGAGTGTACTAAAATTCTGGCCCCCCTTCTTGCTCGCCTCTTTCGCACTTTGCCTCAAAACCCAAACTTTTCCTTCTCTTTGGAAGCATGCCTCGGTTCAGCCCATCCCGAAGAAGGGTGACCATTCTAATCCCTCTAACTATCGCCCTATTGCCCTAACTTCATCCCTCTATAAGATTTTCGAAACAATCTTAAGCTCTTATTTTCTCCGTCACCCCTTAAACACCTTTCTCCTTTGTCGGATCACCAGTATGGTTTTTGCCAGGCGGGATCTACTGATGATCTGCTCCCCTACTGCACCCATCTTTTGTCATCCTCTTTTAGGGATTATGGGGAAAATTCCGTCGTGGCCCTCGACATCTCTTTGCTTTTTAAACTTTCCTCTTATGGTTTCTCTCTTCCATTTGTTCTCTAATTTCTAACTTCCTTGGGAACCGATCCATGGCAGTTGTTGTCGAGGTATCGATCGCTCGCTCTTTCTCTACCAATAGTGGTGTCCCACATGGTTCTATTCTTTCACCTACTCTCTTCCTTCATTTTGTCAATAATTTACTTCACTCTATGACTAATTCTATCCATTCTTACGCTGACGAATCTACTCTTCACTCTTCTTCACATTTTCCCGTCCCCCTAATTCTCAAACTACTGTATATCTCTTTCTAGAGCTGGTATCATTTCATCTATCAATGCGAATCTGTGCAGCATCTCCGAATGGGGAGGTAGAAACTTGGTTAAATTCAATAGTAATTTAGCACAGTATTTACCAATAATACTCTCCAAAATACATGATCTCCCACTAATTATATTTCAGGACGCTATCATTCTGTCAAATTATAAAATAGATATGCTATGCCTCACCATTTCCTCTAAAATGTCATGGAAGCTAAAGCTGCCTCCCGAAATCTGGGAATGCTGTACAGCTACTTCACTCCTGAGCAGTTGCTTCAAGTTTACGAGGGATTCATTCCTCCTAACTTGGAGTACTGCTCTCATATATGGGGTGGCTCTTTTTCTATCCAACTGTTAGATAGGGTGGAATCAAAAGCACTTCGTCTTATTAACACTCCTCCTTTAATTGATAATCTCTCTTTCCTTTCTCTTCGCCGCATTGTTGCTTCACTCTCTCTCTCTTACAGGTACTTTAACGAGCAATGTTCGGCTGATTTGGCAATTTGTGTACCGCCGGCAAGGCCCTGGGCTCTTATCACTCGTCTTGCCCGCGGTGCCCACCGTTTCTCTGTGGATGTCGGTCCCACTTGAACAACACGTTATAGTACATCCTTCTTTCCTCACACAGCCAAACTGTGGAATGCTCTGCCTTCTTCTGTGTTTCCACACTCTTACAATCTGTCTCACTTTAAAATGCTGGTTTTCCGGCATCTTCGTGGTGTAGATTAATATAATCTTTTTGTCTTCTATTTTTAATTTCGTTTACTCTTATTTTCTCGCTCTCTAGACCCCGTTGTGGGTCGATGACCTGTACCCGCGTGAGCTATTCCCCGTTTAAAAAAAAAGGCAGGTGAGGTGTAGAACAGTAAGAAGGTCTGGTGTAGAACAGTAGGTAGCTTAGATTTAGAATACGAGACAAGTCAGGTGTACAACGCAAGGTACGGCAGGTGTAGAACACTAGGTAACCCTTGTATACAACACTTGGTAATTCGCGTATAGAACACTAGGTAACTCTTGCATACAACACTAGGTAATTCAGGTGTAGAACACATAGTAGATCAGGTGTGGAACACTAGGTAACTCAGATGAAGAACACTAGGCAACTTAGGTGTAAAACACTCTGTAACTCAGGTGTAGAACACTAGGCAGGTGAGGTGTAGAACACTAGGCCACTTAGATGTAAAACACTAGGTAGCTTAGGTGTAGAAAAGTAAGCGGGTAGGGTGTAGAACATTTAATAACTCAGGTGTAGAGCACTAGGCAAGCCGAGTGTAGAACACTAGGTAGCTCAGGTGTAGAACAGTAGGCGGGTAGGGTGTAGAACACTCGGCAGGACAGGTGTAGAACACTAGGTAACTCAGGCGAAGAACACAAGGCAGGTTAGGTGTAGAACACTAGTCACGTCAGGTGTAGAACACTAGACAGTTCAGGTGTCGAACACTAGGCAGGTCAGGTGCAGAACACTAGGTTACTCATGTGTAGAACACTAGGCAGGTCAGGTGTAGAGCACTAGGCAGGTCAGGTGTAGAACACTCGACAGTTCAGGTGTAGAACACTAGGCAGGTCAGGTGCAGAACACTAGGTAACTCGCGTGTAGAGCACTACGCAGGTCAGGTATAGAACACTAGGCAGGTCATTTGTGGAACGCTACGCCGGTGAGGTGTAGAACACTAGACAGGTGAGGTGTAGAACACTCTACAGTTCAGGTGTAGAACACTAGGCAGGTCAGGTGTAGAACACTATGCAGGTTGGGTGTCGAACTCTAGGTAGGTCAGGTGTAGAACACTAGTCAATTCAGGTGTAGAACACTAGACAGTTCAGATGTAAACACTAGACAGTTCAGATGTAAACACTAGGTAACTCAGGTGTAGAACATTAGGCAGATTAGGTGTAGAACACTATGCAGGTCAGGTATAGAACACTAGGTAGGTCAGGGGTCGAATACTAGGCAGGTCAGGTGTAGAGCACTAGGTAACTTAGGTGTAGAACATTAGGCAAGTGAGGTGTAGAACTCTAGGTAGGTGAGGTGTAGAGCACTAGGCAGATTAGGTGAAGAACACTAGTTAGGTCAGGAGTAAAACACTAGACAGGTCAGGTGTAGAACACTAGGCAGGTCAGGTGTAGAGCAGTAGGAAACTTATGTGTAGAACACTAGGCAGGTCAGGTGTAGAAGGCTTGGCAGGTCAGATGTAAAACACGAGGTAACTCTGTTGTAGAAATCTACGCAGGTCAGGTGTAGAACACTAGTTAGGTCAGGAGTAAAACACTAGACAGGTCAGGTGTAGAACACTAGGCAGGTCAGGTGTAGATCACTAGGCAGGTCAGGTGTCGAACAAGAGGCAGGTCAGGTGTAGAATACTAGGCAGGTCAGGTGTAGAACATTAGGCGGGTCAGTTGTAGAACACTAGGCCGGTCAAGTGTCGAACGCATGGCAGGTCAGGTGTAGAACAGTAAGTTGGTCAGGTGTAGAACAGTAGGCAGGTCAGGTGTAGAACAGTAGGCACGGCAGGTGTAGAAACACTAGGCCACTTTGGTGTAGAACACTAGGTAACCGGTGTAGACTACTAGTCAGTTCACGGGTAGAACACTAGGTAACTGAGGTGTAGAACACTAGGCAAGTCTGGTGTAGAACACTAGTCAGTTCAGGTTTAGAACACTAGGCAGTTCAAGTGTCGAACACTGGGCGGGTCATTTGTAGGACGCGAGGCAGGTGAGGTGTAGAACACTAGGCAGGTCAGGTGTCGAACACTAGGCAGGTCAGGCGTCGAACACTAGGCAAGTCAGGTGTAGAACACCAGGCAGGTCAGGTGTAGAACACTAGGCAAGTCAGGTGTAGAAAGCTTGGCAGGTCAGTTGTAAAACACCAGGTAACTAGGTTGCAGAAAGTTACGCAGGTCAGGTGTAGAACACTGGGCAGGTCAGGTGTAGAACACTAGGCAGGTCAGGTGTAGAACACTAGGCAAGTCAGGTGTAGAAGGATTGGCAGGTCAGATGTAAAACACTAGGTAACTAAGTTGCAGAAAGTTACGCAGGTCAGGTGTAGAACACTAGGCAGGTTAGGTGTAGAAGGCTTGGCAGGTCAGATGTAGAACACTAGGTAGGTCAGGTGTAGATCACTCGACACTTCAGGTGTACCTGTAAAGCACTAGGCAGGTCAGGTGTCGAACAATCGACAGTTCAGGTGTATAACACTAGGCACGTGAGGTGTAGAGCACTAGACAGGTTAGGTGTCGAACACTAGGCAGGTCATTTGTAGAACGATGGGCAGGTGAGGTGTAGAACACAAGGCAGTTGAGGTGTCGAACACTCGACAGTTCAGGTGTAGAACACTAGGCAGGTCTGGTGTAGAACACTAGGCAGGTCAGGTGTAGAAAGCTTGGCAGGTCAGATGCAAAACACTTAGTAACTCGGTTGTAGAAAGTTATGCTGGTCAGGTGTAGAACGGTAGGCAGGTCAGGTGTAGAACAGTAGGCAGGTCTGGTGTAGAACACTAGGCCACTTAGTTGTAGAACACTAGGTAACTGACGAAGAATACTCGGCAGGTCTGGGGTAGAACACTAGATAACTTAGGTGTAGAACATTAGGCAAGTGAGGTGAAGAACACTATGCAGGTCAGATGTCGAACTCTAGGCAGTTCAGTTGTAGAGCACTAGGTAACTTATGTGTAGAACACTCGGCAGGTCAAGTGTAGAAAGCTTGTCAGGTCAGATGTAAAACACGAGGTAACTCTGTTGTAGAAATCTACGCAGGTCAGGTGTAGAATACTAGTTAGGTCAGGAGTAAAACACTAGACAGGTCAGGTGTGGAACACTAGGCAGGTCAGGTGTAGATCACTAGGCAGGTCAGGTGTAGATCACTAGGCAGGTCAGGTGTCGAACAATAGGCAGGTCAGGTGTAGAATACTAGGCAGGTCAGGTGTAGAATACTAGGCAGGTCAGGTGTAAAGAACTAGGCAGGTCAGGTGTAGAACACTAGGTAGGTCAGGTTTAGAACACTAGGCGGGTCAGTTGTAGAATAGTAGGTAAATCATGTGTAGAGCACTAGGCCGGTCAGGTGTAGAACACTAGGTGACTCACGTGTAGCGCACTATGCAGGTTAGGTATAGAACACTAGGCAGGTCAGGCTTAGAACACTAGGCGTGTCAGGATTAGAACACTCAGTAACTCATGGGTAGAACACTAGGCCGGTCAAGTGTCGAACGCATGGCAGGTCAGGTGTAGAACAGTAAGTTGGTCAGGTGTAGAACAGTAGGCAGGTCAGGTGTAGAACAGTAGGCACGGCAGGTGTAGAAACACTAGGCCACTTTGGTGTAGAACACTAGGTAACAGGTGTAAAATACTAGGCAGTTCAGTGGTAGAACACTAGGTAACTGAGGTGTAGAACACTAGGTAACTTAGGTGTTGATAACTATGTAACCGGTGTCTAATAGTGGGCAGATTAAGTGTAGGACACAAATTACTCAGCGATTCGAATTCTAGGTATGTCAGGTGTAGAACACTAGGCAGGTCAGGTGTAGAACACTAGGCAGGTCAGGTGTAGAACTAGGCAGGTCAGGTGTAGAACACTAGGCAGGTCATTTGTAGGACGCTAGGCAGGTGAGGTGTAGAACACTAGGCAAGTCAGGTGTAGAACACTAGGCAAGTCAGGTGTCGAACACTAGGCAGGTCAGGTGTAGAACTAGGCAGATGAGGTATCGAACACTAGGCAGGTCATTTGTAGGACGCTAGGCAGGTGAGGTGTAGAACACTAGGCAAGTCAGGTGTCGATTACTAGGCAGGTCAGGTGTAGAACACTAGGAAGGTCAGATGTAGAACACTAGGCAAGTCAGGTGTAGAAAGCTTGGCAGGTCATATGTAGAGCAGTAAGTAGGTCAGGTGTAGACTGGTAGGCAAGTCAGGTGTAGAACGGTAGGCAGGTCTGTTGTAAAACACTAGGGAACAAGGTTGTAGAAAGTTACGCAGGTCAGGTGTAGAACACTAGGTAGGTCGGGTGTAGAACACTCGACACTTCAGGTGTAGAGCACTCGACAGTTCAGGTGTACCTGTAGAGCACTAGGTAGGTCAGGTGTCGAACAATCGACAGTTCAGGTGTATAACACTAGCCACGTGAGGTGTTATGCCTCTAGGCAGGTCAGGTGTCGAACACTAGGCAGGTCATTTGTAGAAAGTTGGGCAGGTGAGGTGTAGAACACTCGACAGTTCAGGTGTAGAACACTAGGCACGTTAGGTGAACAGCACTGGGCAGGTCAGGTGTCGAACACTCGACAGTTCAGGTGTAGAACACTCGGCACGTGAGATGTAGAGCACTAGGCAGGTCAGGTGTCGAACACTCGACAGTTCAGGTGTAGAACACTTGGCACGTGCGGTGTAGAGCACTAGGCAGGTCAGGTGTAGAACACTCGACAGTTCAGGTGTAGAACACAAGGCAGGTCAGGTGTAGAAAGCTTGGCTGGTCAGATGGAAAACACTAGGTAACTCGGTTGTAGAAAGCTATGCAGGTCATGTGTAGAACAGTAAGTAGGTCAGGTGTAGAACACTAGGCACGTCAGGTGCAGAACGCTTGGAGGCCAGGTGTAGAACAGTAAGTAGGTCAGGTGTAGAACGGTAGGCAAGTCAGGTGTAGAACAGTAGGCAGGTCAGGTGTAGAACACTAGGCCACTTAAGTGTAGAACACTAGGTAAATAGTGTAGAATACTAGGCAGTAGGGTGTGTCATAGGAGGGAAGATCAGCTAAAACTAATGCCCCATCACTTTTTTGGTAGATTTTAGTGTATATAAACAGAAAATAATTTCAGTTTCAATATTTTGCAACCTTTTGCTAGGTAAATTTTAGCGTGAAATTTATCGAAAATCTAACGTACAGCTGCATTAGTGCATTACAATTAAATAGTGAACATTGCTTTCTGACTTCATTCTTTAACAACCCAACTAACAATATTTTTTTCTGTTTCAAATTCTGATGCATTTATAAGTTGATAATATTTGCGATGGCTGCTTGTGTCAGGACGAGGAACCAAAAATCCAGCCATCTCAGTCACTATCTTGGGTCTGGGAGAGAGCTCCTAAAGTCGGAGTTGCCTACATTGAGAGATGCTTTGAGATACGGTGTTTTAATCAGGCAAATCAGTGAAAAGAACCAAAGAACTTACACAAACAAAGACATTGCCAGTGATATGACCAAAGCTGTCTTGGGACAGTACACTCTGGCTAACGCTCAGTTCAAGCCTCCAGTCATAACAAGTCAGAAGAAGATTAGTGAGAGACTGCTAGCCAGTTGGGAAAAGGTAAGAGATATCTCTCTTGGGAGAGGAAAACTTGCAGTTAAGGACAGCTTTGCCAAGCAACTGGACCAGTTATTTGACATAATTACTTGCAAGTGCCCAATTGTTCTCTGTCCTGAGTTTGGATGCGATCGTGACTGTAAATCCGAGGCCCACATCTCCTGTATTTGCAAGCGTGAACTGAAGATTCCTGTGATCGAACTGGCATTTGTCAAAGCACAGAGAGAGAAGACTGGCAGTATAGGGGCTCTCATGATTTCTAGCCAAGATATTCCGGAGTCCAAGAGACAGGAGGCTGCCACAGAGAGACAGAAGAGGAGAAGAGTTGCCGAGGAAAAGAGACTTGAGAAGGCCCAGGGTGAGGTAAAAAAGGCCGATGATTGGAGTCAAGCTGATTCAGAGTTTAATGACTTCCCCATGGCTGATCCGAGTGCTGACCAGGAGAATGGTGACTTTGTCCCTAACCCAGAAAATAATGATCCCAAACCTTCCAGGCATAAGATTCGAAATAGGAAAGATATCCCGAGCATAGCTCTGGCCAGCATGCGACACCACACTGGTCTCAGAGAAACTGCAGAGATGGGAGAAGGGATGACACTAAAGTGTTCATGAAAGTTGGAGATTCTGACAAGTTGTTCCCTGCCATGGTGAAGGAGGAACACTACTCCTGCTGCAGTGAACCAGGAGGGAAGTATTTGTGGCATTTCACTCCAGAGAAAGATGACATCAGGAAACCAGCTGAGATAGTGGCAGATAACATTGTGAACTGGCTCAGAGAGAGGAACGTAGACCAGACCCTGCAGGCCATTGGAGGGGAGAGCACCAACACGAACACAGGGTGGCAAGGGGGGGTCATACAGTAGATAGAGCGGAAGATTGGGAGGAAGCTGGTCTGGATTGTTTGTGACCTCCACACCAACGAGTTGCCACTCAGACATCTGATCCAGGAGCTGGATGGCAAGGCTCTTTCAAACAACAGATGGTCTGGTCCTCTTGGCAAGATGTTGGACTCTGCCACTGAGTTAGAAATAAATCCGAGCTTTGAAAAAATCACAGTTGGCCCTCCACTCGTTGAGCTTGCACATACTGTCATTGACGACCTGAGTACTGACCAGTACTATGGTTACATGATTTGCAGTGCCATCAAAACTGGGGTCATGCCTGATAGACTTGCTTACCTGCAGATAGGTCCAGTCGCACATTCTAGGTGGCTCACAACGGCTCTCAGGTTCTGCAGAATTTGGGTCGCTCATCATAAACTGAAAGGGAACCAGCTTCACAACCTGAGACTTATTGTCCAATTCATCGTGAGTGTCTACTCGCCAAATTGGTTCAACACCAAGGTCAAGTCATCGTTCTCCGAAGGTCCGAGTCATGTTCTCTTCCAGCATGAGCTCCTGAGGAGTCAGCCAAGGAAGGTTGTTCAGATTGTGGAGCAGACTGTGAGGAGATCTTCCTGGTATGCTCATCCCGAGGCAGTTCTGCAGACAATGCTCTGCAGTAAGGATGAGGAGGAGAGAAGAGTGGCAGTCAAAAAGATCTTGGATATGAGACTTATGAGAGGATCTGGGCATGACGAATCAGTTGGTGACGATTCCTTCAGGGTCAGGAAGACTCCTGAAGTCAATCTAGGTGCCAAGACCCTCACTGATCTCATAGATCTGGATAACATCCAGGCTGGCAGTGAGCCCCCTCTTACCTGCAGCCTCACCAATGTTCAAGTCAGAGCTTTCCTGGACAACCCCATGCATGTCCCTGCCTGGCCCTCGCACACCCAGAGTATAGAGCGTTGTGTACAGCAAGTGAGCGAGGCCAGCAGTCACGTGTACAGCCAGGAGAGGAGGGAAGGCTACATCCGAGCTCAGGTGGTCAGCAGGGAGGTGATGAGTAGAAACAGAAGCAAGAATGACATGTTCTCTATGGTGTGCAGCAACACCGGGTCGTAGTAGTAAAACCGGTTTTTGTATTTGATGATTTTGTTTTGAAAGGAATATTAAATTTAATAAATGTGTCAAGATCATTCGTTTCACTATTCTGGATCATTTTCATCCTAATAAATTAACCTGATACATTTACTTTACTTTAAATAAGCTATTTAGTGGTGTTGGTAAAAGGGTGGGAATACTGAATTTTCATAAGATTTCAAGTTAAAATTTACTTAGCAAAAAATGAAAACTTTTCAAATCTGAAGATATCACAGGATTCTGCACATAGAACTACATCATTAATACCATGGGCCGATTTTTCAAACTCAAAAAAAAAAATTCGCCTCCGTATGACACACCCTACTAGGCAGGTCAGGCGGTAGAAAACTAGATAACTTAGGTGTAGAACATTAGGCAAGTGAGGTGTAGAACTCTAGGTAGGTGAAGTGTTGAAAACTAGGTAATTCAGGTGTAGAACAGTAGAAAGGTCAGGTGTAGAACACTAGGTAACTCAGGTGTTGATCACTAGGTAACTCAGGTGTAGAAAGCTACGTATGTCATATGTAGAACACTTGGTAACTTACATGTAGAACATTACGAGGCTCTTTTGTAGAACACTAGGCACGTGAGGTGTAGAGCACTAGGCAGGTCAGGTGTACAACACTAGGCACGTCAGGTGTAGAACAATAGGCAGTTCAGGTGGAGAATACTATGTAAATCAGGTTGTAGAACACTAGTCATTTCAAGTGTAGAACACTCGGCAGGTCAGGAGTAGAACACTTGATAACTCAGGTGTAGATCACTTGGTAACTAAGGTGTAGAAAGCTACGCATTTCAGGTGTAGAACATTTGGTAAATTATATGTAAAACGTTAGGCAGGTCAGGTGTAGAGCACTAGGCAGGTCAGGTGTCGAACACTCGGCAGTTCATTTGTAGAACGTTAGGCAAGTGAGGTGTAGAACAGAAGGCAGTTGAGGTGTAGAACACTCTACAGTTCAGGAGTAGAACACTAGGCACGTGTGGTGTAGAGCACTAGGCAGGTCAGGTGCCGAACACTCGACAGTTCAGGTGTAGAACACGAGGCAGGTCAGGTGTAGAAAGCTTGGCATGTCAAATGTAAAACACTAGGGAACTCGGTTGTAGAAAGCTATGCAGGTCAGTTGTAGAAAACTAGGCCACTTAGATGTAGAACACTAGGTAACTGGTGTAGAATACTAGGCAGGTCAGGGGTAGAACACTAGGCAAGTCAGGTGTCGAACACTAGTCAGGTCAGGTGTAGAACACGAGGAAAATCATGTGTGTCGTGGATAACAAAAAGGGAATTACATATGTGTACTCGAGTAATGGTAATTACTGAGACGTGCAGACTGCATACTAACACTCGTAGACAGATCCAGTGGGACACGTAAGGCTTTACGTCTCACCTTGTCATGCTATGTTATTGTCCGTGGATAATCATGTACACTAACGCACATTTACACGAATATACACACGACCTGTGGATACACATCTCTCTCTCTCTCTCTCTCTCTCTGTCTCTCTCTCTCTCTCTCTTTCTCTCTCTCTCTCTCTCTGTCTCTCTCTCTCTCTCTCTCTCTCTCTCTTCATATACAGTAGGATATGTTTAAATCCATGTGGCACCAGTTATATGTTCTATTCATACCACCAATATTTTTAATGCTTGTTAGCGTTTATTATCGTGACATATCTTTTTGCTATACGTTAAACACTACATTGTGTTTTTATTTAATTTTTGGTATCACTATTATATGTACGGTATATAATTATCTATGGGCAGAGCTGTACCTGTGAGTTAGTGTCCCGAGAACACTAGAAATATTTTATTTGGCTAACGCCAGGCGATCTTAATCTACCTAGAGGGGAACCCATACATAGGTGGTTAATGACACTCTACCAGTCGCTCTGCTGTGTATGTGTATGAGAGAGTTGGGCGCCTGTGAGGCTGATTCTAAGGTCAGTATTGACCTTTTTAACCCTGCCCTGAGGTGGGTTGTCTGTAAGGAATGGTAATTGTACATTATTAATATGATGAGACAACATCTATAGGAGTTCTGGAATACAATATTATGGTATTTTACGTATAACATTTCGCTATAACTCTCTCTCTCTCTCTCCCTCTGCTGACCTACAAAAAAAATGAAAGTTGAACGTTCGTTTTCCTGTCCAATTGACTTTAAATTGCTTTGGTCGTTTTTGCACTGTGTTGGTATAATTGTGAAGGTTCTAGACCGGCGTGTATTACCCCACCTATTTTACGTATAGTGATGCCTGCCTCATGAAACACCAAAACAATCTCTTATTAGTGGCTATACTTTTAGTGTTCGTTCATGAAGGTTCATTTATTGGAGATTATATTTTTAAGGGAATTTAGTATTATCGTTATGTTACTTTGGTTTGAGTAATGATGCTCGCCATATTTGTTTACGTGTGACGTCATATAATGCTTACAGAAAACATGTACCGAGATGAATTGATTAAACTCACTGTTAAAGCTGTTAGGAAAATGAAATACCATTATATAACACCACACACACACACACACACACACAGTACCCAACACTCGCACGATTGACCAGTTAACTTTTAAAGAGATTTAACTTAAGGAAACAGACTTACACAGGAGGAGACCCCAGAGAGATTTTTTTTATGCGACGTTAAAACTGACATCAAATTCATTAAGGTGTGGTGGAGGGGGATGTGTGGTGGCTGAGTGGATATCGCGGTCATTAGTATTGTGACCTCCTTCTTTCAGTCGACCCAATAAAAGAATGGGTACCTTACTTTACAGTTTTGGTATTGAAAGGTGGTAAAGTGCAGTGTCGGCCACATGTCTCCTCGTGTACAAGGAGGGTGAGTTCTCGGTGTGCATCATAATACTCGCCATAACGGGTCACATACCTAAGAAAAAATGCGCAAGTCTGTCTACAGTACATTTATATTTATGTACTTAAGTAACTCGATATATGTGTGTGTGTGTGTGTGTGTGTGTGTGTGTGTGTGTGTGTGTGGCTCAAAGACCAATACACGATCCTTGAGTCTGACATATACATTAACAAGGGTTAAGCTGTCATATTTATGCACAAATAAGAAATAAAATGGATTGTTTGTGTACTAATAAGGATTTATTTGGTTATTTGTGTACTAATAAGGATTAATTGGGTTATTTGCCCACTAATAAGGATTAATTGGGTTATTTGTGTACTAATAAGGATTAATTGGGTTATTTGCGCACTAATAAGGATTAATTGGATTATTTGTGCACTAATAAGGATTAATTGGGTTATTTGTGCACTAATGAGGATTAATTGGGTTATTTGTGCACTAATAAGGATTAATTGGGTTATTTGCCCACTAATAAGGATTAATTGGGTTATTTGTGTACTAATAAGGATTAATTGGGTTATTTGCGCACTAATAAGGATTAATTGGATTATTTGTGCACTAATAAGGATTAATTGGGTTATTTGTGCACTAATGAGGATTAATTGGGTTATTTGTGCACTAATAAGGATTAATTGGGTTATTTGCGCACTAATAAGGATTAATTGGGTTATTTGTGCACTAATAAGGATTAATTGGGTTATTTGTGCACTAATGAGGATTAATTGGGTTATTTGTGCACTAATAAGGATTAATTGGGTTATTTGTGCACTAATAAGGATTAATTGGGTTATTTGTGCACTAATGAGGATTAATTGGGTTATTTGTGCACTAATAAGGATTAATTGGGTTATTTGTGCACTAATAAAGATTAATTGGGTTATTTGTGCACTAATGAGGATTAATTGGGTTATTTGTGAACTAATAAGGATTAATTGGGTTATTTGTGCACTAATAAGGATTAATTGGGTTATTTGTGCACTAATAAGGATTAATTGGGTTATTTGTGCACTAATAAGGATTAATTGGGTTATTTGTGCACTAATAAGGATTAATTGGGTTATTTGTGTACTAATAAGGATTAATTGGGTTATTTGTGCACTAATAAGGATTAATTGGGTTATTTGTGCACTAATAAGGATTAATTGGGTTATTTGTGCACTAATAAGGATTAATTGGGTTATTTGTGTACTAATAAGGATTAATTGGGTTATTTGTGTACTAATAAGGATTAATTGGGTTATTTGGCACTAATGAGGATTAATTGGGTTATTTGTGTACTAATAAGGATTAATTGGGTTATTTGCGCACTAATAAGGATTAATTGGGTTATTTGTGTACTAATAAGGATTAATTGGGTTATTTGCGCACTAATAAGGATTAATTGGGTTATTTGTATACTAATGACGGTTAACTTGGCTAGTTATACACAAATGAGGGTTAAACTATTTTATTTATACTCTAACAAGGACTAAACTAAGTTGTTCATACATTCACAAAGACTAAACGGGGTAATTTATAAACTACCAAACGTTAAACCAGACAAATATGAACTGAATGGTTTAAATTGGTGTTTGTTTATATACGTGTACCTCACCAGTCACCTGATTCAACACACAGGGTGTTAAGTGGTGTGTGTTTTAACAGCTGAGTGGCACATGGGTGTAGTGGGGTCGGTGATCTGCTGACTGGGTGTAGTGGGGTCGGTGATCTGCTGACTGGGTGTACATTAATCTCGTGCAATATTTAAGGACCTCTGGTTCCAAATGGTTGTGTACATTTCACATTGGTCAGTTTCTCAAGTGGATTAGCATTTAGGGTGTTGAGTGTTGGCAGTAGTTGGTATCAGTGGGTGGTGCTAGTGGGTGGTGTTAGTGGGTGGTGCTAGTGGGTGGTGTTAGTGGGTGGTGTTAGGTGGTGGTGTTAGGTGGTGGTGTTAGTGGGTGGTGTTAGGTGGTGGTGCTAGTGGGTGGTGTTAGTGGGTGGTGCTAGTGGGTGGTGTTAGTGGGTGATGCTAGTGGGTGGTGATAGTGGGTGGTGCTAGTGGGTGGTGTTAGGTGGTGGTGTTAGGTGGTGGTGTTAGTGGGTGGTGTTAGGTGGTGGTGGTGGTGTTAGTGGGTGGTGTTAGTGGGTGGTGTTAGTGGGTGGTGTTAGGTGGTGGTGTTAGTGGGTGGTGTTAGTGGGTGGTGTTAGTGGGTGGTGTTAGGTGGTGGTGTTAGTGGGTGGTGTTAGTGGGTGGTGTTAGTGGGTGGTGATAGTGGGTGGTGTTAGTGGGTGGTGTTAGGTGGTGGTGTTAGTGGGTGGTGTTAGTGGGCGGTGTTAGTGGGTGGTGTTAGTGGGTGGTGTTAGTGGGTGGTGATAGTGGGTGGTGTTAGTGGGTGGTGTTAGTGGGTGGTGTTAGTGGGTATTGTTAGTGGGTTGGTATTAATGGGTGGTGTTAGTGGGTGGTGTTAGTGGGTTGGTGTTAGTGGGTGGTGTTAGTGGGTGGTGTTAGTGGGTGGTGATAGCGGATGGTGTTAATGGGTGGTGTTAGTGGGTGGTGTTAATGGGTGGTGTTAGTGGGTGGTGTTAGTGGGTGGTGTTAGGTTGTGGTGTTAGTGGGTGGTGTTAGTGGGTGGTGTTAATGGGTGGTGTTAGTGGGTGGTGTTTGGTGGTGGTGTTAGTGGGTGGTGTTAGTGGGTGGTGTTAGTGGGTGGTGATAGTGGGTGGTGTTAGTGGGTGGTGTTAGTGGGTGGTGTTAATGGGTGGTGTTAGTGGGTGGTGTTAGGTGGTGGTGTTAGTGGGTGGTGTTAGTGGGTGGTGTTAGTGGGTGGTGTTAGTGGGTGGTGTTAGTGGGTGGTGTTAGGTGGTGGTGTTAGTGGGTGGTGTTAGTGGGTGGTGTTAGTGGGTGGTGATAGTGGGTGGTGTTAGTGGGTGGTGTTAGTGGGTGGTGTTAGGTGGTGGTGTTAGTGGGTGGTGATAGTGGGTGGTGTTAGTGGGTGGTGTTAGTGGGTGGTGTTAGTGGGTGGTGTTAGTGGGTGGTGTTAGTCGGTGGTGTTAGTGGGTGGTGTTAATGGGTGGTGTTAGTGGGTGGTGTTAGGTGGTGATATTAGTGGGTGGTGTTAGTGGGTGGTGTTATTGGGTGGTGTTAGTGGGTGGTGTTAGTGGGTATTGTTAGTGGGTTGGTATTAATGGGTGGTGTTAGTGGGTGGTGTTAGTGGGGTGGTGTTAGTGGGTGGTGATAGCGGATGGTGTTAATGGGTGGTGTTAGTGGGTGGTGTTAATGGGTGGTGTTAGTGGGTGGTGTTAGTGGGTGGTGTTAGGTGGTGGTGTTAGTGGGTGGTGTTAGTGGGTGGTGCTAATGGGTGGTGTTAGTGGGTGGTGTTTGGTGGTGGTGTTAGTGGGTGGTGTTAGTGGGTGGTGTTAGTGGGTGGTGTTAGTGGGTGGTGTTAGTGGGTGGTGTTAATGGGTGGTGTTAGTGGGTGGTGTTAGGTGGTGGTGTTAGTGGGTGGTGTTAGTGGGTGGTGTTAGTGGGTGGTGTTAGTGGGTGGTGTTAATGGGTGGTGTTAGTGGGTGGTGTTAGGTGGTGGTGTTAGTGGGTGGTGTTAGTGGGTGGTGTTAGTGGGTGGTGATAGTGGGTGGTGTTAGTGGGTGGTGTTAGTGGGTGGTGTTAGGTGGTGGTGTTAGTGGGTGGTGATAGTGGGTGGTGTTAGTGGGTGGTGTTAGTGGGTGGTGTTAGTGGGTGGTGTTAGTGGGTGGTGTTAGTGGGTGGTGTTAATGGGTGGTGTTAGTGGGTGGTGTTAGGTGGTGATATTAGTGGGTGGTGTTAGTGGGTGGTGTTAGTGGGTGGTGTTAGTGGGTGGTGTTAGTGGGTGGTGATAGTGGGTGGTGTTAGTGGGTGGTGTTAGTGGGTGGTGTTAGTGGGTATTGTTAGTGGGTTGGTATTAATTGGTGGTGTTAGTGGGTGGTGTTAGTGGGTGGTGTTAGTGGGTATTGTTAGTGGGTTGGTATTAATGGGTGGTGTTAGTGGGTGGTGTTAGTGGGTTGGTGTTAGTGGGTGGTGTTAGTGGGTGGTGTTAGTGGGTGGTGTTAATGGGTGGTGTTAGTGGGTGGTGTTAATGGGTGGTGTTAGTGGGTGGTGTTAGGTGGTGGTGTTAGGTGGT
The DNA here is from genome assembly GCA_958450375.1 of Homarus gammarus. Classification (NCBI taxonomy): domain Eukaryota; kingdom Metazoa; phylum Arthropoda; class Malacostraca; order Decapoda; family Nephropidae; genus Homarus; species Homarus gammarus. Next base: position 683,480 of record CAUDMG010003885.1, on the reverse strand, counting down.
GGTGTTAGTGGGTGGTGTTAGTGGGTGGTGTTAGTGGGTGGTGTTAGTGGGTGGTGTTAGTGGGTAGTGTTAGTGGGTGGTGTTAGTGGGTGGTGTTAGTGGGTGGTGTTAGGTGGTGGTGTTAGTGGGTGGTGTTAGTGGGTGGTGTTAGTGGGTGGTGTTAGTGGGTGGTGTTAGTGGGTGGTGTTAGTGGGTGGTGATAGTGGGTGGTGTTAGTGGGTGGTGTTAGGTGGTGGTGTTAGTGGGTGGTGTTAGTGGGTGGTGTTAGTGGGTGATGTTAGTGGGTGGTGATAGTGGGTGGTGTTAGTGGGTGGTTTTAGTGGGTGGTGTTAGTGGGTATTGTTAGTGGGTTGGTATTAATGGGTGGTGTTAGTGGGTGGTGTTAGTGGGTGGTGTTAGTGGGTGGTGTTAGTGGGTGGTGTTAGTGGGTGGTGTTAGTGGGTGGTGATAGCGGATGGTGTTAATGGGTGGTGTTAGTGGGTGGTGTTAATGGGTGGTGTTAGTGGGTGGTGTTAGTGGGTGGTGTTAGGTGGTGGTGTTAGTGGGTGGTGTTAGTGGGTGGTGTTAGTGGGTGGTGTTAATGGGTGGTGTTAGTGGGTGGTGTTTGGTGGTGGTGTTAGTGGGTGGTGTTAGTGGGTGGTGTTAGTGGGTGGTGATAGTGGGTGGTGTTAGTGGGTGGTGTTAGTGGGTGGTGTTAGTGGGTGGTGTTAATGGGTGGTGTTAGTGGGTGGTGTTAGGTGGTGGTGTTAGTGGGTGGTGTTAGTGGGTGGTGTTAGTGGGTATTGTTAGTGGGTTGGTATTAATGGGTGGTGTTAGTGGGTGGTGTTAGTGGGTGGTGTTAGCAGATGGTGTTAATGCGTGGTGTTAGTGGGTGGTGTTAATGGGTGGTGTTAGTGGGTGGTGATAGTGGGTGGTGTTAGGTGGTGGTGTTAGTGGGTGGTGTTAGTGGGTGGTGTTAGTGGGTGGTGTTAATGGGTGGTGTTAGTGGGTGGTGTTAGGTGGTGGTGTTAGTGGGTGGTGTTAGTGGGTGGTGTTAGTGGGTGGTGTTAGTGGGTGGTGTTAATGGGTGGTGTTAGTGGGTGGTGTTAGGTGGTGGTGTTAGTGGGTGGTGTTAGTGGGTGGTGTTAGTGGGTGGTGTTAGTGGGTGGTGTTAATGGGTGGTGTTGTGGGTGGTGTTAGGTGGTGGTGTTAGTGGGTGGTGTTAGTGGGTGGTGTTAGTGGGTGGTGATAGTGGGTGGTGTTAGTGGGTGGTGTTAGTGGGTGGTGTTAGTGGGTGGTGTTAGTGGGTGGTGTTAGTGGGTATTGTTAGTGGGTTGGTATTAATGGGTGGTGTTAGTGGGTGGTGTTAGTGGGTTGGTGTTAGTGGGTGGTGTTAGTGGGTGGTGTTAGTGGGTGGCGTTTGCGGATGGTGTTAATGGGTGGTGTTAGTGGGTGGTGTTAATGGGTGGTGTTAGTGGGTGGTTTTAAAGGGTGGTGCTGGTGGGTACTGTCATGGGTTGTGTCAGTGGATGGTGGGAGTGGGTGGTGTCATGGGTTGTGTCAGTGGTTGGTGGGAGTGGGTGGTGTCATGGGTTGTGTCAGTGGATGGTGGGAGTGGGTGGTGGAGTGGGTAGTGTCATAGATTGTGTCAGTGGGTGGTGGTAGTGGGTGGTGGAGTGGGTAGTGTCATAGGTTGTGTCAGTGGGTGGTGGTAGTGGGTGGTGGAGTGAGTAGTGCCATGGGTGGTGGTAGTGGGTGGTGGAGTGGGCGGTATTAGTAGTGTGGGGAGGAAGTTATTTTTATGCTACTCTGAGCGGGTTCCCAAAGGTTCATAACTGATATATTATGAAAATGAACCCATCTGCCTTGACCTAATCTAACCTAACCTGACCTAACCTAACCTAACCTAACCTAACCTAATCTAATCTAACCTAATCTCATCTAACCTAATCTAAAAATGCACAATAAAAACAATATTCAATTTACCTGTAATTAGATGGAATTACAGGTGGACACTCTTATCCCAATGAGTCTTATAATGGATTTTCTTTTTGTGTTGTTACGAGGAAATTATTTTAACGTGGGAGCCTTTTGAGATCAGCCCTCCCCCTACCCCCCTTCTTGCTCCCTCCACCTCCGCCTCCCACTCTCCCTTCTCCCTCTCCCTCCTCCCCCCCTCCCTCCCCTCTCCCCCCCCCCCCCCCCCCGCCCTCTGAGTCATTAGTACACAAGGCTCGCGTCACAGCTGGGATTAAAACTACATGTAGTGGCCCGGTGTATAATTTTGTTTAGGTGTGTGTGTGTGTGTGTGTGTGTGTGTGTGTGTGTGTCGTTCATGGAGTGAGAGAGAAGTGTGAGAAAGAGGGAGAGATAGTGATGTGAGAGAGAGAGAGAGAGAGAGAGAGAGAGAGAGAGAGAGAGAGAGAGATTGTGCGGTGACAGAGAGACCTATAATCTCCCACCTTCGCTGTCACCCTCACTATCCTCATCTCTCACTATCACCCTCACTATCCTCATCTCTCACTATCACCCTCACTATCCTCATCTCTCACTATCACCCTCACTATCCTCATCTCTCACTATCACCCTCACTATCCTCATCTCTCACTATCACCCTCTTTTATCCTCATGTCTCACTATCACCCTCACTTTCCTAATCTTTCACTATCACCCTCAATATCCTCATATCTCACTATCACCCTCTTTTATCCTCATGTCTCACTATCACCCTCACTATCCTCATCTCTCACTATCACCCTCACTATCCTCATCTCTCACTATCACCCTCACTATCCTCATCTCTCACTATCACCCTCACTATCCTCATCTCTCACTATCACCCTCACTATCCTCATCTCTCACTATCACCCTCACTATCCTCATCTCTCACTATCACCCTCTTTTATCCTCATGTCTCACTATCACCCTCACTTTCCTCATCTCTCACTATCACCCTCTTATCCTCATGTCTCACTATCACCCTCACTATCCTCATCTCTCACTATCACCCTCTTTTATCCTCATGTCTCACTATCACCCTCACTTTCCTAATCTTTCACTATCACCCTAACTATCCTCATATCTCACTATCACCCTCACTATCACCCTCACTATCCTCATATCTCACTGTCACCCTCACCATCTTCATCTTTCACTATTGGCTATCAACTATCCGCTCACCATCAGCTTTCTACTCACTATCACCATCATTATCCAATCACTAACCATCACCATTTTCTACCATCATCACTACCACAATTAACTATCCACCACCATCCCTCACCACTCCCCTCAACTATTGATCAACTATCCACCATCTCTACTTTCAACTAAGCACTTCACTAGTTCTTCCTATCCACTCTACTCCCATCACAGGTTAAAGTGGAAAAGTTACCTTACGAATATTTGAAAATCCATCTTTGTGTTGTAACTTTTGTGAATCGTCAGACAGAATAGGTTCTCATAGGTTACGAATCTTTGAGAATTTATTTATTTTTTATCGTAGTTTAAGTGAGCTAGACAGATAGAGTCTCATGTTACCAGTTAAAGAAAAATAAACGTATTATTAAGGATTTATCTTATGTATCGTTCACAAATTGATTCTCATGTCACAGTAATAGATAAAATTTAACAAGCGAACCTTTGAAATTCTACTTTATGTATCGTTCACCAGTTAGATTCGTATTACGGAGAAAATTTTAACTTACGAACATTTCAGAATTTGACTGGAGCCTCGTGACACCGTGTTAGTGAAATGGGAGAAGTCATGACCGCAGAATTAACGCCAAAGTTTTAATGGGTGTCTGTAGCTCTAGTGTATCTCACGACTTAGTCCCCAGCACAGTGTTGATCTTTGTCAGCGCTCATGACTCGTGCTTATGTGTGTGTGGGGGGTAATGAGTGTGTGGGGGGTAATGAGTGTGTGAGGGGTAATGAGTGTGTGTGGGGTAATGAGTGTGTGCGGGGTAATGAGTGTGTGGGGGGTAAGGAGTGTGTAGGGGGTAATGAGTGTGTGGGGGTAATGAGTGTGTGGGGAGTAATGAGTGTGTGGGGGTAATGAGTGTGTGGGGGGTAATGAGTGTGTGGGGGTAATGAGTGTGTGGGGGTAATGAGTGTGTGGGGGGTAATGTGTGTGTGGGGGTAATGAGTGTGTGGGGGGTAATGAGTGTGTGAGGTAATGAGTGTGTGGAGGGTAATGAGTGTGTAGGGGTAATGAGTGTGTGGGGGGCAATGTGTGTGTGGGGGGTAATGTGTGTATGGGGGTAATGAGTGTGTGAGGTAATGAGTGTGTGGAGGGTAATGAGTGTGTGGGGGGTAATGAGTGTGTGGGGGGTAATGTGTGTGTGGAGGGTAATGAGTGTGTGGGGGGTAATGTGTGTGCGGGCGTAAAGTGTGTGTAGGGGTAATGTGTGTGTGGGGGTGTAATGTGTATGTGGGGGGTAATGAGTGTGTGAGGTATTGTGTGTGTGAGGGGTAATGAGTGTGTGGGGGGTAATGAGTGTGTGGGGGGTAATGAGTGTGTAGGGGGTAATGTGTGTGCGGGCGTAAAGTGTGTGTGGGGGTAATGTGTGTGTGGGGGTGTAATGTGTATGTGGGGGGTAATGAGTGTGTGGGGGGGTAATGAGTGTTTGAGGTAATGATTGTGTGGGGGGTAATGAGTGTGTGAGGTAATGAGTGTGTGGGGGGCAATGAGTGTGTGAGGTATTGTGTGTGTGGGGGGTAATGAGTGGGTGGGAGGTAATGAGTGTGTGGGGGTAATGAGTGTGTGGGGGGTAATGTGTGTGGGGGGGTAAGGAGTGTGTGGGGGTAATGAGTGTGTGAGGTAATGTGTGTGTGGGGGTAATGAGTGTGTGGGGGTAATGAGTGTGTGGGGGTAATGAGTGTGTGGGGGTAATGAGTGTGTGGGGGGTAATGTGTGTGTGGGGGTAATGAGTGTGTGGGGGGTAATGATTGTGTGAGGTAATGAGTGTGTGGAGGGTAATGAGTGTGTGGGGGTAATGAGTGTGTGGGGGGTAATGTGTGTGTGGGGGGTAATGTGTGTATGGGGGTAATGAGTGTATGAGGTAATGAGTGTGTGGAGGGTAATGAGTGTGTGGGGGGTAATGAGTGTGTGGGGGGTAATGTGTGTGTGGAGGGTAATGAGTGTGTGGGAGGTAATGTGTGTGCGGGCGTTAAGTGTGTGTGGGGGTAATGTGTGTGTGGGGGTGTAATGTGTATGTGGGGGGTAATGAGTGTGTGAGGTATTGTGTGTGTGAGGGGTAATGAGTGTGTGGGGGGTAATGAGTGTGTGGGGGGTAATGTGTGTGCGGGTGTAAAGTGTGTGTGGGGGTAATGTGTGTGTGGGGGTGTAATGTGTATGTGGGGGGTAATGAGTGTGTGGGGGGTAATGAGTGTTTGAGGTAATGATTGTGTGGGGGTAATGAGTGTGTGGGGGTAATGAGTGTGTGAGGGGTAATGAGTGTGTGAGGGGTAATGAGTGTGGGGGGTAATAATGAGTGTGTGGCGGGTAATGAGTGTGTGGGGGTAATGAGTGTGTGGGGGGTAATGAGTGTGTGGGGGGTAATGAGTGTGTGGGGGGTAATGAGTGTGTGGGGGTAATGACTGGGTGGGGGTAATGAGTGGGTGGGGGGTTTTGAGTGTGTGGGGGGTAATGTGTGTGTGGGGGGTAATGAGTGTGTGGGGAGTAATGAGTGTGTGGGGGTTAATGACTGTGTGGGGGCTAATGAGTGTGTGGGGGCTAATGAGTGTGTGGGGGGTAATGAGTGTGTGGGGGGTAATGAGTTTGTGAGGCAATGAGTGTGTGGGGGTAATGAGTGTGTGGGGGGTAATGAGTGTGTGGGGGTAATGAGTGTGTGGGGGGTAATGAGTGTGTGGTGGGTAATGTGTGTGTGGGGGTAACGAGTGTGTGGGGGTAATGAGTGTGTGAGGGGTAATGAGTGTGTGAGGGGTAATGAGTGTGTGAGGGGTAATGAGTGTGTGAGGGGTAATGAGTGTGTGGGGGGTAATGAGTGTGTGGGGGTTAATGAGTGTGTGGGGGGTAATGAGTGTGTGAGGTAATGAGTGTGTGGAGGGTAATGAGTGTGTGGGGGTTAATGACTGTGTGGGGGTTAATGAGTGTGTGGGGGGTAATGTGTGTGTGGAGGGTAATGAGTGTGTGGTAATGTGTGTGGGGTAATGAGTGTGTGGGGGTAATGAGTGTGTGGGGGTAATGAGTGTGTGCGAGGTAATGAGTGTGTGGGGGGTAATGAGTGTGTGAGGTAATGTGTGTGTGGGGGTAATGAGTGTGTGGGGGTAATGAGTGTGTGGGGGGTAATGAGTGTGTGGGGGGTAATGAGTGTGTGAGGTAATGAGTGTGTGGAGGGGAATGAGTGTGTGGGGGTAATGAGTGTGTGGGGGGTAATGTGTGTGTGGGGGGTCATGTGTGTGCGGGGGTAAAGTGTGTGTGGGGGTAATGTGTGTGTGGGGGTGTAATGTGTATGTGGGGGGTAATGAGTGTGTGGGGGGGTAATGAGTGTGTGAGGTAATGTGTGTGCGGGCGTAAAGTGTGTGTGGGGGTAATGAGTGTGTGGGGGGTAATGAGTGTGTGGAGGGTAATGAGTGTGTGGGGGTAATGAGTGTGTGGGGGGTAATGTGTGTGTGGGGGGTAATGTGTGTATGGGGGTAATGAGTGTGTGAGGTAATGAGTGTGTAGAGGGTAATGAGTGTGTGGGGGGTAATGAGTGTGTGGGGGGTAATGTGTGTGTGGAGGGTAATGAGTGTGTGGGGGGTAATGTGTGTGCGGGCGTAAAGTGTGTGTGGGGGTAATGTGTGTGTGGGGGTGAAATGTGTATGTGGGGGGTAATGAGTGTGTGGGGGGTAATGAGTGTTTGAGGTAATGAGTGTGTGCGGGGTAATGAGTGTGTGGGGGGTAATGAGTGTGTGGGGGGTAATGTGTGTGTGGGGGTGTAATGTGTATGTGGGGGGTAATGAGTGTGTGGGGGGTAATGAGTGTTTGAGATATTAAGTGTGTGCGGGGTAATGAGTGTGTGGGGGGTAATGAGTGTGTGGGTGGTAATGAGTGTGTGGGGGGTAATGTGTGTGCGGGCGTAAAGTGTGTGTGGGGGTAATATGTGTGTGGGGGTGTAATGTGTATGTGGGGGGTAATGAGTGTGTGGGGGGTAATGAGTGTTTGAGGTAATGAGTGTGTGCGGGGTAATGAGTGTGTGGGGGGTAATGAGTGTGTGGGGGGTAATGAGTGTGTGAGGTAATGTGTGTGGGGGGTAATGAGTGTGTGGGGGGTAATGAGTGTGTGAGGGGTAGTGAGTGTGTGAGGGGTAATGAGTGTGTGGGGGGTAATAATGAGTGTGTGGCGGGTAGTGAGTGTGTGAGGTAATGTGTGTGGGGGGTAATGAGTGTGTGGGGGGTAATGAGTCTGTGGGGGGTAATGAGTGTGTGGGGGGTAAAGAGTGTGTGGGGGGTAATGAGTGTGTGGGGGGTAATGAGTGTGTGGGGGGTAATGAGTGTGTGGGGGGTAATGAGTGTGTGGGGTTAATGAGTGTGTGGGGGGTAATGAGTTTGTGAGGCAATGAGTGTGTGGGTGGTAATGGGTGTGTGAGGTAATGAGTGTGTGGGGGGTAATGAGTGTGTGGGGGGAAATGAGTGTGTGGGGGTAATGAGTGTGTGGGGGGTAATGTGTGTGTGGGGGTAATGAGTGTGTGGGGGTAATGAGTGTGTGGGGGGTAATGAGTGTGTGAGGGGTAATGAGTGTGTGGGGGGTAATGAGTGTGTGAGGTAATGTGTGTGTGGGGCTAATGAGTGTGTGGGGGTAATGAGTGTGTGGGGGGTAATGAGTGTGTGGGGGGTAATGAGTGTGTGGGGGTAATGAGTGTGTGGGGGGTAATGTGTGTGTGGGGGTAATGAGTGTGTGGGGGGTAATGAGTGTGTGGAGGGTAATGAGTGTGTGGGGGTAATGAGTGTGTGGGGGGTAATGTGTGTATGGGGGTAATGAGTGTGTGAGGTAATGAGTGTGTGGCGGGTAATGAGTGTGTGGGGGGTAAGGAGTGTGTGGGGGGTAATGTGTGTGTGGAGGGTAATGAGTGTGTGGGGGGTAATGTGTGTGTGGGCGTAAAGTGTGTGTGGGGGTAATGTGTGTGTGGGGGTGTAATGTGTATGTGGGGGGTAATGAGTGTGTGAGGTATTGTGTGTGTGAGGGGTAATGAGTGTGTGGGGGGTAATGAGTGTGTGGGGGGTAATGTGTGTGCGGGCGTAGAGTGTGTGTGGGGGTAATGTGTGTGTGGGGGTGTAATGTGTATGTGGGGGGGTAATGAGTGTGTGGGGGTAATGAGTGTTTGAGGTAATGATTGTGTGGGGGGTAATGAGTGTGTGGGGGTAAATGAGTGTGTGGGGGTAATGAGTGTGTGAGGGGTAATGAGTGTGTGAGGGGTAATAATGAGTGTGTGGCGGGTAATGAGCGTGTGAGGTAATGTGTGTGTGGGGGGTAATGAGTGTGTGGGGGTAATGAGTGTGTGGGGGGTAATGAGTGTGTGGGGGGTAATGAGTGTGTGAGGGGTAATGAGTGTGTGGGGGGTAATGAGTGTGTGGGGGTAATGAGTGTGTGGGGGAAATGAGTGTGTGGGGGGTAATGAGTGGGTGGGGGGTATTGAGTGTGTGGGGGTAATGAGTGTGTGGGGGGTAATGTGTGTGTGGGGGGTAATGAGTGTGTGGGGAGTAATGAGTGTGTGGGGGTAATGAGTGTGTGGGGGCTAATGAGTGTGTGGGGGGGTAATGAGTGTGTGGGGGTAATGAGTTTGTGAGGCAATGAGTGTGTGGGGGTAATGAGTGTGTGGGGGGTAATGAGTGTGTGGGGGTAATGAGTGTGTGGGGGTAATGAGTGTGTGGGGGGTAATGTGTGTGTGGGGGTAATGAGTGTGTGGGGGGTAATGAGTGTGTGAGGGGTAATGAGTGTGTGAGGGGTAATGAGTGTGTGAGGGGTAATGAGTGTGTGGGGGGTATTGAGTGTGTGGGGGTTAATGAGTGTGTGGGGGGTAATGAGTGTGTGAGGTAATGAGTGTGTGGGGGGTAATGAGTGTGTGGGGGGTAATGAGTGTGTGGGGGTTAATGAGTGTGTGGGGGGTAATGAGTGTGTGGGGGGTAATGAGTTTGTGAGGTAATGTGTGTGGGGGGTAATGAGTGTGTGGGGGTAATGAGTGTGTGAGAGGTAATGAGTGTGTGGGGGGTAGTGAGTGTGTGGGGGGTAATGAGTGTGTGAGGTAATGTGTGTGTGAGGGGTAATGAGTGTGTGGGGGGTAATGAGTGTGTGGGGGGTAATGAGTGTGTGGGGGTAATGAGTGTGTGGGGGTAATGAGTGTGTGAGGTAATGAGTGTGTGGAGGGGAATGAGTGTGTGGGGGTAATGAGTGTGTGGGGGTAATGAGTGTGTGGGGGGTAATGTGTGTGTGGAGGGTAATGAGTGTGTGGGGGGTAATGTGTGTGCGGGCGTAAAGTGTGTATGGGGGTAATGTGTGTGTGGGGGTGTATTGTGTATGTGGGGGGTAATGAGTGTGTGGGGGTAATGAGTGTTTGAGGTAATGAGTGTGTGCGGGGTAATGAGTGTGTGGGGGGGTAATGAGTGTGTGGGGGTAATGAGTGTGTGGGGGGTAATGTGTGTGCGGGCGTAAAGTGTGTGTGGGGGTAATGTGTGTGTGGGGGTGTAATGTGTAAGTGGGGGGCAATGAGTGTGTGGGGGGTAATGAGTGTTTGAGGTAATGAGTGTGTGCGGGGTAATGAGTGTGTGGGGGGTAATGAGTGTGTGGGGGGTAATGAGTGTGTAAGGTAATGTGTGTGGGGGGTAATGAGTGTGTGGAGGTAATGAGTGTGTGAGGGGTAATGAGTGTGTGAGGGGCAATGAGTGTGTGGGGGGTAATAATGAGTGTGTGGCGGGTAATGAGTGTTTGAGGTAATGTGTGTGGGGGGGTAATGAGTGTGTGGGGGGTAATGAGTGTGTGGGGGTAATGAGTCTGTGGGGGTAATGAGTGTGTGGGGGGTATTGAGTGTGTGGGGGTAATGAGTGTGTGGGGGGTAATGAGTGTGTGGGGGGTAATGAGTGTGTGGGGGAAATGAGTGTGTGTGGGGTTATATGAGTGTGTGGGGGGTATTGAGTGTGTGGGGGTAATGAGTGTGTGGGGGGTAATGTATGTGTGGGGGGGAATGAGTGTGTGGGGGGGTAATGAGTGTGTGGGGGTAATGAGTGTGTGGGGGGTAATGAGTTTGTGAGGCAATGAGTGTGTGGGGGGTAATGGGTGTGTGAGGTAATGAGCGTGTTGGGGGTATGAGTGTGTGGGGGGTAATGAGTGTGTGGGGGTAATGAGTGTGTGGGGGGTAATGTGTGTGGGGGGGTAATGAGTGGGTGGGGGTAATGAGTGTGTGGGGGTAATGAGTGTGTGAGGAAATGAGTGTGTGGGGGGTAATGAGTGTGTGGGGGTTAATCAGTGTGTGGGGGTAATGAGTGTGTGAGGTAATGAGTGTGTGGGGGGTAATGAATGTGTGGGGGGTAATGAGTGTGTGGGGGTTAATGAGTGTGTGGGGGCTAATGAGTGTGTGGGGGTAATGAGTGTGTGGGGGGGTAATGAGTGTGTGGGGGTAATGAGTGTGTGAGGTATTGAGTGTGTGGGGTGTAATGAGTGTGTGGGGGTTAATGAGTGTGGGGGGGTAATGAGTGTGTGAGGTAATGAGTGTGTGGGGGTAATGAGTGTGTGTGGGGTAATGAGTGTGTGGGGGGGTAATGAGTGTGTGGGGGGTAATGAGTGTGTGGGGGTAATGAGTGTGTGGGGGGTAATGTGTGTGTGGGGGGTAATGAGTGTTTGGGGGTAATGTGTGTGTGTGGGGGTAATGAGTGTGTGGGGGTAATGAGTGTGTGGGGGTAATGAGTGTGTGGGGGGTAATGAGTGTGTGTGGGTAATGAGTGTGTGAGAGGTAATGAGTGTATGGGGGGTAATGAGTGTGTGGGGGTAATGAGTGTGTGAGGTAATGAGTGTGTGGGGGGTAATGTGTGTGTGGGGGGTAATGTGTGTGCGGGCGTAAAGTGTGTGTGGGGGTAATGAGTGTGTTGGGGGTAATGAGTGTGTGGGGTGTAATGAGTGTGTGAGGTAATGAGTGTGTGGGGGTAATGAGTGTGTGGGGGGTAATGTGTGTGTGGGCGTAAAGTGTGTGTGTGGGGGTAACGAGTGTGTGAGGTAATGTGTGTGTGGGGGCTAATGAGTGTGTGAGGTAATGTGTGTGTGGGGGGTAATGAGTGTGTGAGGTAATGTGTGTGGGGGGTACTGAGTGTGTGGGGGGTAATGAGTGTGTGGGGGGTAATGTGTGTGCGGGCGTAAAGTGTGTGTGGGGGTAATGAGTGTGTGGGGGGTAATGAGTGTGTGGGGGTAATGTGTGTGTGGGGGTGTAATGTGTATGTGAGGAGTAATGTGTGTGGGGCTGTAATGTGTGTGTGTTGTGATAATGTGTGTGTGGGGGTGTAATGTGTATGTGAGGAGTAATGTGTGTGGGGGTGTAATGTGTGTGTGTTGTGGTAATGTGTGTGTGGGGGTGTAATGTGTGTGTGTGTGTTGTGGTAATGTGTGTGTGGGGGTGTGATGTGTGTTGGGGGTAATGAGTGTGTGTGTGAAGGGTAATGTGTGTGGGGGTAATGTGTGTGGGGTGTAATGTGTGTGGGGGTAATTTGTGTGTGTGTGTGTGTGTGTGTGTGGAGGAAATGTGTGTGGGGGTAATGTGTCTGAGGAGTAATGTGTGTGGGGTTAGTGTGGGCGTAATGTGAATGTGAGGGTAATATGTGTGGGGGATAATGTGTGTGTGGTGGTAATGTGTGTGGGGGGTAATGTGTGAGTGGGGGGTAATATGTATAGGGATTATATGTGAAGGGGTTATGTGTGTGGGGGGTAATGTGTGTGTGGGGGGTAATGTGTGTGTGGGGGGGTAATGTGTGTGTGGGGGGTAATCTGTGTGTGGGCGTAATGTGTGTGTGGGGGTAATGTGTGTGTGGGGGTAATGTGTGTGGGGGGGGTAAAGTGTGTGTGGGGGTAATCTGTGTGTGGGCATAATGTCTCTCAGGGGTAATGTGTGTGTGGGTGTTATATGTGTGTGGGGTTAATGTATGGGGGGTTAATGTATGGGGTTATGTGAGTATGGGGGTAATATGGGTGGGGGTAGTGTGTGTGTGGGTGTTTTATGTGTGTGGGGATAATGTGTGTGTGTGGGGTTATATATGTGTGGGGATTATGTGTGTGTGGGGTAATGTATGTGTGTGGATAATGTGTGTGGGGGTAATGTGTGTTTGGGTAATGTGTGTGGGGGGTAATGTGTGTGAGGGTAATGTGTGTGTGTGGGGTTATGTGTGTGTGTGTGGGTAATGTGTCTGTGGGGTAATGTGTGTGGGGGGGTAATGTGTGGGTGGGGGTGTAATGTGTGTGGGGATAATGTGTGTGTGGGGTAATGTGTGTGGGGTAGGGTAATGTATGAAGGGGGCAATGTGTGTGGGGGGTAATGTGTGTGCGAGCAATGTGTGTGTGTGTGTGGGTAACGTGTAAGTGGGGGAAAATGTGTTTGTGCGGGTAATGTGTGGATGGTATTGTGTGTATGTGTGCTGGTAATGTGTGTGGAGGGAATGTGTGTGGGGTAATAATAATAGACAATAATAAGTGACGGTTTATTGAAAAAGGTCTGCAACCCGAAGGCTGAAAATATACATTGGACATAAATGACTTATTACATACATTGGTGGTTTAACAAAAGCCTTCATTAGAGAAAGGTAAAAGAACATACAGTGAACATACAGATTATTGTAGGTGTTGAACAGCAAACACGTAGTGTAGTAACGCCCTCCCAGATGGGGTTAGGAGGGACCTCACGTGGTGTAGTAATTCCCTCACAGATGGTGTTATGAGGGGCCTCACGTGGTGTAGTAACTCCTTCACATATGGTGTTATGAGGGACCTGACGTGGTGTAGTAATTCTCTCACAGATGGTGTTATATGAGTGAGGTGTGGTACCAGGCCTTCCTATCGTAGACGGATTAACACATCGCTGGTTGTTGTTGGGTCTCACGGACCGTTATCACTGGGTACCTGTGACCTCACTGTGAAGGTTAACTTGGGTACAACTGTTACTGTTTAGTTGTTCTCACTGACTTGAGCACTGTTCACCACTGTTTAACACTGGTTCCGTTCCTTTCCTAAATGAAATAGTAACTTCTGGCGAGAACTTGTTGATATTCCGGTGGGGAGGAGGGTTCAGGGGAGGGAGTTGGTATGGGCCAACTTAACAGTTGACCTGGCTACTCCGAGAGGAGCGCCAGGTACGTCTTGACCCTTCGGTGGTCAAGGATGTATTGTGTGTGTATGTGTGTGTGTGTGGGGGGGGGGGGTAATGTGTGTGTGGTTAATGTGTGTGGGGGGTTAATATGTGTGTGGGGATAATATGTGTGTGTGGCGGTGTATTGTGAGTGTGGGTAATTTGTGTGGAGGGTAATGTGTGTGGGGTTGATGTGTTTCGGAGTAATGAGTGGGAGGTAATGTGTGTGTGTGGTTTATATGTGTCGATAGGAAATTTGTGTGGGGTGGGGTAATATGTATGTGCGGGTAATGTGTACATGGAGGTAATGTTTGTGTGGGAGGGTAATGAGTGTGTGCAGGTAATGCATGTGGGGAGTAATATGTGTGGGGGTGTAATGTGGGTGGGAGGGTAACGAGTGTGTGTGAGGGGTAATGTGTATAGTGGTAATGTTGTGGGGGTAATGTGTGTGTGTGTGTGTGTGTGGGTAATATGTGTGAGGGGTAATGTGTGTGGGGGTTAATCAGTGTGGGGGGTAATGTGTGTGTGGGGGTAATGTGTGTGTGGGTAATGTGTGTGGGGGTTGTAATGTGTGTGGGGGGTAATGAGTGTGTGTGAGGGCCAATGTGTGTGGAGGGTAATTTGTGTGTGGGGGTAATGTGTGTGTGGGTAATGTGTGTGGGGGTTGCAATGTGTGTGGGGGGTAATGAGTGTGTGTGAGGGGCAATGTGTGTCGAGGGTAATGTGTGTGTGTGGCTAATGTGTGTGTGAGGGGGTAATGTGTGTGTGTGGGGGTAATGTGTGTTGTGGTAATGTGTGTGTGGGGGGTAATAAGTGTGCGGGCGTAAAGTGTGTGCGGGGGGTAATGTGTATGGGGGTAATGTGTGTGTGTGTGGGGGGGCGTGTAATGTGTATGGGGGTAATGTGTGTGGGCGGTAATGTGCATATAGGGGTAATGTGTGTGGGGAATAATGTGTGTGTGGGGGATAATGTGTGTGTGGGGATAATGTGTGTATGGGGGGTAATGTGTGTGGGTTTAATGTGTGTGGGGGTAATATGTGTGGGGGTAATGTGTGTGTGAGGGTAATGTGTGTGTGTGGGTAATATGTGTGGGGGAAATGTGTGTGTGAGTAATGTGTTTGTGTGGGGGGTTTATATGTTTGTAGGGTAATGTGTGTGAGGGGTTAATGTGTGTGGGGATAATGTGTGTGCGGGTAATGTGTGTGTGTGCAGGTAATGTGTGGGTGGGGGTGTAACGTATGTGGGGGTAATGTGTGTGGGAGGTATTGTGTGCGTGAGGGGTAATGTGTGTGTAGGCGATAATCTGTGTGTGTGTGGGGGGGGGGGTAATGTGTGCGTGTGGGAGTCACGTGTGTGTGTGAGGGGAGTAATGTGTGTGTGTGGGGGGGTAATGTGTGAGTGGGGGTGATGTGTGTGTGCGGGGTAATGTGTGTGGGGGTAGCGTGTGTGTGTGTGTGGGTAATGTGTGTGTGTGTGGGAAATGTGTGTGTGGGGGGGTAATGTGTGTGTGGGGGGTAATGTGTGTATGGGGATAATGTGTGTGTGTGGGGGTAATGTGTGTGTGTGTGGGGGTAATGTGTGTATGGGGGTAATATATGTGTGGGGGTAATGTGTGTGGAGGTAATGTGTGTGGGGGTAATGTGTGTGGGGGTAATGTGTGAGTGGGGGTGATGTGTGTGTGCGGGGTAATGTGTGTGGGGGGTAGCGTGTGTGTGTGTGTGTGGGTAATGTGTGTGTGTGTGGGAAATGTGTGTGTGGGGGGTAATGTGTGTGTGGGGGTAATGTGTGTGTGGGGGGAAATGTGTGTGGGGGTAATGTATGTGTGGGGGTAATGTGTGTGGAGGTAATGTGTGTGGGGGTAATGTGTGTGGGGGTAATATGTGTGGGGGTAATGTGTGTGTGAGGGTATTGTGTGTGTGTGGGTAATATGTGTGGGGGGAAAGGTGTGTGTGGGTAATGTGTTTGTGTGGGGGGGTTAATGTGTGTGTAGGGTAATGTGTGTGGGGGTTAATGTGTGTGGGGATAATGTGTGTGCGGGTAATGTGTGTGTGTGCAGGTAATGTGTGGGTGGGGGTGTAACGTATGTGGGGGTAATGTGTGTGGGAGGTAATGTGTGCATGAGGGGTAATGTGTGTGTAGGCAATAATGTGTGTGTGTGTGTGTGTGTGTAATGTGTGTGTGTGGGGGTAATGTGTGTGTGTGGGGGGGGTAATGTGTGCGTGTGGGAGTAACGTGTGTGTGGGGGGAGTAATGTGTGTGTGTGGGGGTAATGTGTTAGGGTAATGTGTGAGTGGGGGTGATGTGTGTGTGCGGGGTAATGTGTGTGGGGGGTAGCGTGTGTGTGTGTGGGTAATGTGTGTGTGTGTGGGAAATGTGTGTGTGTGGGTAATGAGTGTGTGGAGGTAATGTGTGTGTGGGTGTGTGTGTGTAGGGGGGTAATGTGTGTGTGTGTGGGTAATGTGTGTGTGTGTGTGGGAGCTATGTGTGTGTGGGGGTAATGTGTGTGTGGAGGTAATGTGTGTGGGGGGTAATGTGTGTGTGGGAGTAATGTGTGTGTGGGGGTAATGTGTGCGTGGGGGTAATGTATGTGTGTGGGTAATGTGTGTGTGGGAGTAATGTGTGTATGGGGGTGATGTGTTTGTGGAGGTAATGTGTGTGTGGGGGTAATGTGTGTGGGGGTGTGTGTGGGGGTAATGTGTGTGTGTGTGTGTGTGTGGGTAATCTGTGTGTGGGGGTAATGTGTGTGTGTGTGTGTGTGGGTAATCTGTGTGTGGGGGTAATGCGTGTGTGGGGGTAATGTGTGTGTGGAGGTAATGTGTGTGTGTGGAGGTATTGTGTGTGTGTGTGCGGGAATGTGTGTGTGCGGGTATGTTGTGTGTGGGCGTAATGTGTGTGTGGGGTAATGTGTGTGTGATGGTAATGTTCGTGTGAGGGTAATGTGTGTGTGCGGGTAATGTGTGTTTGGGGTAATGTATGTGTGGGGGTAATGTGTGCAGGGTAATGTGTTGTGGGGGTAATTTTTGTGGGGTTAATGTTTGTGTGGGCGTAATGTTTGTGGGGTTAATGTTTGTGTGGGGAATAATATTTGTGTGAGGGAATAATATTTGTGTGAGGGTAATGTGTGGGGCTAATGTGTGTGTGGGGCTAATGTGTGTGTGGGGGTGTAATGTGTTGGGGGTGATGTGTGTGTGTGCGGGTAATGTGTGTGTCTAGGTAATGTGTGTGTGTGCGGGTAATATGTGTGTGGGGGTAATGTGTGTGTGTGTGTGTGTGTGTGTGTGTGTGTGTGTGTGTGTTTGTTTGGGGTAATGTGTGTGTGTGGTGTAATGTGTGTGTGGTGTAATGTGTGTGTGTGGGTAATGTGTGTGTGCAGATAATGAGTGTGGGGGATAGTGTTTGTGGGGGGCGATATGTGTGGGGTAATGTGTATTTGGGTAATGTGTGTGTGTGCGGGTAATGTGTGTTAGGATATTGTGTGTGTGGGGGAAATGTGTTTGTGTGTGGGTAATGTGTATATGCGGGGAAAGGTGTGTATGTGCAGGTATTGTGAGTGTGGATGTATTGTGTGTGTGTGTGTGTGTGTGTGGGGTAAGGTGTGTGTGGGGTAATGTGTGTGGGGGGGTAATGTGTGTGCAGGTAATGAGTGTGGGGGATAATGTGTGTGGGGGGTAATAAGTGTTGGGGTACTGTGTGTGTGCGGGTAATGTGTTTGGGGGTAATGTGGGTGTGGGGGTAATGTGGGTGTGGGGGTAATGTGGGTGTGGGCGTAATGTGGGTGTGGGGGTAATGTGTGTGTGTGTGGAGTAATGTGTGTGGATGGGTATTATGTGTGGGAGGTAATGTGTGTGGGGGGTAATGTGTGTGTGGGGGATAATGTGTGTGGGGCGTAATGTGTGTTTGCGGGTAATGTGTGTGTGTAGGGGTAATGTGTGTACGGGGTAATGTGTGTGTGTGGGGGGTAATATGTGTGGGGGTAATGTGTGTGGGGGTGGTAATGTGTATGCAGGTAATGTGTGTGAGGGTAGTGTGTGTGGGGGTAATGTGCGCGTGGGGGTAATGTGTGTGGGTGTAATGTGTGTGGGTTGTAATGTTTGTGTGTGGGTGTAATGGGTGTATGGGGGTAATGTGTGTGGGGGTAATGTGTGTGAGGTAATGTGTGTGGGGGGTAATGTGTGTGGGTGTAATGTGTGTGGGTTGTAATGTTTGTGTGTGGGTGTAATGGGTGTATGGGGGTAATGTGTGTGGGGGTAATGTGTGTTTGGGGGTAATGTGTGTGTGGGGGTCAGAACACTCATGGTCCGTTGTTAATGGTACATATTTGCTCCGAGTTGTTTTACATGGTGTAACATGTTGTGTCTGTGTGAATGACTCATCTTTTTTACCGTGCATAAATTACTCATATTCGTTGTTAATAATTTATATTTTTGTTCTATTGGTGAATATTTCATATTTTTTCGTAAATAATCCCTTTTGTAGCCTCGTGCATAATTTATTTTGTTTCTCGTTTATAACTAATCTTGTTCCTCTCTATCCGAATGAGCCGTGAGTCATAGTAACTTGGAAGAGTAAGGGGGAGATGAACTAAACGAACAGTGACGTCACAGGCGCGGAGTAAACAAACGGTGACGTCACGGCGTCATTCCCGGGTCGACCATCATCAGAGCTTTCCCTGTGAAGCATCGTCCGCCGGAGAGAGAGAGAAGGGGGGTGGGGGAGGGGTGGTGGAACGATTTCAGCCGACACTGCATCTGTCGCCGCAGCTTCATATCGCTCCACTCTACTGCTGCTTTACGCTACACCTGTTGGCACCCAACCTGCTGTTTCAACCGGGAAGCAGCAGCAGGGAGATGATAGAGAAACACATAGATAAGTCTCTCAGGCGGGGATGAAGAGGAGGAGTGGGCGGCGGTGAGGCAATACTGTGAGATGGAATGTTGGTTGTTGAGGAGTTGGGTGAAGGAAGGGGTCTCTCTTTCTCTCTCTTTCTCTTGTCTATATTTAACGTTAAGGGCGAAGAGAGGCATAACAGATGGGAATTACGTGGAATAATATAAGAACGCGAAGAGATAAAAGGAGGAGAAACTGAGGAAAGGATGAAAGGAAACGGTTAAACGGTAAAAGAAAAATTGAAATGGAAGAAAATTAAACAAGAAATTTGGTATGAAATAAGAAGGCAAAGAAAAATGAAAACAAATGTAAAAACACGAATAAACAGTAAATACAAAATAAAATTGGAGAAAAAAATAGTAGAGCTGAAGAAAAAATTCCAAAATCTGATATTGAAACAAAATGAAAAATAATAAAAATAAATATTAATTAATAATTAAGAAAAACGCAACTGAAAAAAAAAACTGCAGACGAAAATTGTGAAATAGAAATAAACTTAATAAATTACATTGGAAATAAACAGTGAAGTAAGGAGAAAAATATCATATACGACTAAAACAAAAATATATAGAAAAAATAAATAAATAAGCAAAAAAATTAAAATTAAAAAATCATATACAGTAATTAGAAGTGTGAAGAAAATTATATAGATAAATAAGTAGAAGTGAAGCTAAATTATTAAAGTAGAAAACACAATATATTAATAAAAATATATATAAATAAAGTGAGAATGCAAACCGTGAGATGAATAGGAAAATAAAATAAATAGGAAGAACAATAAAACTGGAAGCAAAATGAAAATGACAGAAAAAAATTAAATATGAAGTAAAAGTGAAACAGGAATAAAATAAAATAAAGGGAAGACGTAATAAACTGCAAGAACATACAATACTGTTTATTGAACCCTCGATCAATTAATAAAATAAACAAATAATTACGAAAATATAAAATAGAGAGACAAAGTAAATATAAATATAGAATTTATGCAAGAAATGGTTGAAAATATAGTTAACATGAAGTAAAGTATAATTGGAGATATATAATAAAAATATACAAATAAATCACATTAAGTTAATATCTACAGTAAGTGAAAATTTATTTGAAGTAAAATTACAGTTGAAGTAATTTTTGATGCATATATTTGAAGTGAAAAAAAAATACATATTTCGAGTAAATAAGGAAAAGTGCATAAAGTTGCAAGTAAAAATATATTACGTAAAGATGTAAATAAAATATAACTTATTAAACAGGCGAGAAATTTAAATAAAAATATATTCAGTAAAGCTATACACTTGAAAAATGAATCAAGAAATCTATGTATGTTAAAGT
Organism: Homarus gammarus; assembly: GCA_958450375.1. NCBI lineage: Eukaryota > Metazoa > Arthropoda > Malacostraca > Decapoda > Nephropidae > Homarus > Homarus gammarus. The sequence goes on along the minus strand of CAUDMG010003885.1, from coordinate 663,963 downwards.
AACTTACAAAATGTTATTACTTTACACTGGTTGTTGTGCTACTTAGTGTAATCCGTCCGACAGACTTAAATAGGCCGGAACTATAAGCGGACGGAGGGACGTGCGGATTAACTATAAATGGATAAAAATGACGGATTAACAGAAAAGAACAAACACAGGCGAAAATGGAAATAAAGATAAAAAATGACAAATAATGGAAATGAAGGGAGTGTAATAAGCCGTTAATAACATGATAAATGGGAAAGCATAAACCGGGGATGATATATATAGGTTTAACACTTGTAATTAAACTTATGTAGAGAGGTTTACAGTTTAGGGGTGTTGACGCTTATGTGTGTAGAGAAGAGACCTCGTCCCAGCTACTGTTTGGGGTAACGAGAAGGTAAGCCCCCCCCCCCCCCCCCGCCCCACAGTTTATATGACCATGAGATTCATCATCCTAACAATGCTAACCTAACCTAATCTAATCTAATCTAACCTAACCTAACCTAATCTAACCTAACCTAACATAATGTAACCTTACATGAAGATTATCTTAAAAAACCCTAACCTATCCCTCCCAGGTAGCGATAGAGTGTTTAAGCATATGGTGGGAGTCGTCTAGTCTTCACGTAGTTCATTATTTTATATTAATATAGTATTGGAATCCATTGAGGTGGTGCAGTGATACGATTAGATGGTCTCTGGGGTATTTTATTGTGATGTTTCCTCTATGTTATGGCGGGAAAGATTCAATATTACTCATTCGTACTCACCGGGTTTATCGTAACACTGGAGTGATTATTCTGGGGATAACTGATAATATTAGTGAAAAAATCAAGCAGTTTAGTAGATGCTTTTACGCAACTAAAACAGAAGTGTTGAGGACGTGCGCTCACGTGCGGTAAGGTGAGGCTGCCTACCTACCTACCCACCTGCCTCCCTCCCTCCCTCTACCACTCTCCAACCACCTCCACCCGACCCCTACCTTCCTTCCTCACTCCCTCTCGCGCACGCGCACCCTTCACCGACCTGCTGATTGGCTGCCTCGCCTCTCTCATCCACCAATAAGAAATCTCGAATTCCGTGTTTAAGGTTTCCATTGGATGATTCACCTATGATCTTCCTCGCTGGTACCATGAGGTGAGGGCGCGAGTAACAGGTTCTGGAAAACGGGAATTGCTTGAAGTTGTTTTATATGTTGTTGTACTTTCGTTTATTGTGCTTTATTTAATGAACTTTGACGAGATACTATTGATACGTGTGTGTAGTGTGAGGCGGGTGTATCAGTCGTGTGTGTTTGGCGGTGTGGGTGTGTATGGAGGAAGGTACAGCGATCCGCCGTGAGCAGTGAGGAGTTTATAATGTTAGCGGAGTGTGGCACACCAGTCAGTGTAGTGTGTGCCAGTGATACTCACAGGTGGGGCCTCACCACTCATACTCGCAACTTGCAGAGGTTCCCACCACCCTCACCACTCATAAGGGTTACCAGCGCTCACCGCTCATACTAAACAGGTCTACTCATCTTCATACCCCATACTCACAACTTACTCATTGGCCTGACTCACCATCCACACATCCCAGAGTTTTTACCGTGGTCGAGAATTACAAGAGTGCGAAATAAGTATGCTAATTAAAACCCCCTAATGATCTACAACGTGTACAAAGATCGTGAGAAGACTGTTAAGAGACTCTAGGAAAAAGTTTATAAAGAAAAATTTGGTTAAGTTGAATTAGCGGCAGTTTGGGACAGTATTAGACTCTTCGTGTCGAGAAATTGGACGACCAGGAAATTGTTCTTTTTGTAATTGGCACGTCAATCAGGGTGAGGTGGCGTCACTGTGTATGGGTGTATGTGTAGTTGTGTTGAGGTGCGGTATGTAAATGTGATGGTGTAAATGTGTAGTGGCGTGAAACATGTGTAGGTGTGGTGGTGTACAGTGGTGTAGAGGGTGTGGTAGTGTGTGTGTGTGTGTGAGTGAGTGAATGAAGAGATGTAGTGTGGTAGCTGGTGTAGCTCTTGTGGTGATGCAGGTATACAGAATTATGGTGTAAATGTGTAGTGGCGTGAAACATGTGTAGGTGTGGTGGTGTAGAGGGTGTGGTAGTGTGTGTGTGTGAATGACGAGATGTAGTATGGTAGGTGGTGTTGCGCTGGTGTAGCTCTTGTGGTGATGCAGGTATACAGAATTATGGTGGTGTTAAGCTGTTGTTTGTAAGCGCGACATTTATGTGTAATTGATGTATACCCTGTAAGTGTGTTTGTGCAGGTGTGATGGTGTATTTTTATGGTGTTGGGGTGTATATTTGTTTTGATGGTGTAGGTGTATTCATGTGTAGTTGAGATATTGGTGATGATCTGTGTATAGTGTGGGTGTAGCCAAGGCACGATGGAGGTGTAGGTGTAGTGGGTGAGTAGATACGTGTGTATGTATGTGTGTGTATTTATGGTAGTGTGTACTCCTGGTTACCATGTGTACGTTATTTACCCCCACACACCCAACACGTCTTCACTTACTGTGTGTCTGGTTTCACAACAGATGTACACACACACACTCTCTCTCTCTCTCTCTCTCTCTCTCTCTCTCTCTCTCTCTCTCTCTCTCTCTCTCTCTCTCTCTCTCCAGTAAAATCTATACTGACAGGCAGGAGAAACTAAAAACAGATCTCCACAAATACACGTCTCGCCCCCTTCATAAATATTAATTAAAGAATAATGTTGGGACTTCAACCAACCTTCGTCTCAAAATATCCAAGGTTATAAATGTCAATTATCCACAAATATCTGTCGAGTGGTCAAAAAATATTGACTTGGAGAAAAAGTGGTGAGATGCCAGTGCTGATGTTGGCATTTGGAGAACCATTCATGTATTTGTCACATCAACACCAACGTTCGGGCTTCTCCTCCTCCTACTACTACTACTACTACTACTACTACTACTACTACTACTACGATCGCTACTACTATCCTCTCTTTCCCTCTCTCCTACTGATTGATTGCATGAATTATATATCTATATCTGTAGGTGTGTGGTGTCATATGAACCTAAGGTATGCATCTTGTTGACTGTGTCACTCTCACGACACTACACTCATATTCTGTCACTCACATGACACTGCACTTATAGTGTTACTCACACGTCACTACACACATTCTGTCACTCACACGATAATACACTCATAATATCATGTCACTCACACAACACTACACATATTGCCACTCACAGGACACCACACTGATATCTGTCACTCACACAACACTACACATATTGTCACTCACACGACACCACACGCATATTCTGTCACTCACACGACACTACACTTACAGTGTCACTCACGCGACACAACACTACTATTCTGTCACTCACACTACACTTATATTCTGTCACTCACACCGACACTACACCTAGTGTCACTCACACGACACTACAATCATATTCTGACACTCACAGGACACTACACTTATATTCTGTTACTCACACACACTACACTCATATTATGTCACTCACACGACACTATGCTTAGTGTCACTCACACGACACTACACTAAGTTTCATTCACACGATGCTACACTTAGTGTCACTCACACGATACTACACTTAGTGTCACTCACACGATACTACACTTAGTGTCACTCACACGACACTACACATAGTGTCACTCACACAACACTACACTAAGTTTCATTCACACGACACTACACAAAGTGTCACTCACACGACACTACACTAAGTTTCATTCACACGATACTACACTTAGTGTCACTCACACGACACTACGCTTAGTGTCACTCACACGACACTACGCTTAGTGTCACTCACACGACACTACGCTTAGTGTCACTCACACGACACTACGCTTAGTGTCACTCACACGACACTACGCTTAGTGTCACTCACACGACACTACGCTTAGTGTCACTCACACGACACTACGCTTAGTGTCACTCACACGACACTACGCTTAGTGACACTCACACGACATTACACTCATATTTGTTACTCACACGACACTACACTCATATTCTGTCACTCATCATGACACTACGCTTAATGTCACTCACACGATACTACACTTAGTGTCACTCACACGATACTACACTTAGTGTCACTCACACGACACTACATATAGTGTCACTCATACGACACTACACTAAGTAGTGTCACTCACATGACATTACACTTAGGAATTGAAACTTAACACAGTACTGCTTTTAAAACCTGTGTGTGTGTGTGTGTGTGTGTGGAGGATGATGTTAAGAAGGGGAGATGAACGTACTGTGTGCAGTGGACTTGGCCAGGGTGAGTGTAGTGTAGCGGACTTGGCTAGGGTGAGTGTAGTGTAGCGGACTTGGCTAGGGTGAGTGTAGTGTAACAGACTTGGCTAGGGTGAGTGTAGTGTAACAGACCTGGCTAGGGTGAGTGTAGTGTAACAGACTTGGCTAGGGTGAGTGTAGTGTAATAGGCTTGGCTAGGGTGAGTGTAGTGTAACAGACCTGGCTAGGGTGAGTGTAGTGTAACAGACTTGGCTAGGGTGAGTGTAGTGCAACATACTTGGCTAGGGTGAGTGTAGTGAAACAGACTTGGCTAGGGTGAGTGTAGTGTAACAGACTTGGCTAAGGTGAGTGAAGTGTAACAGACTTGGCTAGGGTGAGTGTAGTGCAACAGGCCTGGCTTGGGTGAGTGTAGTGTAACAGACTTGGCTAGGGTGAGTGTAGTGTAACAGACTTGCTTAGGGTGAGTGTAGTGCAACAGATTTGGCTAGGGTGAGTGTAGTGTTTGTAACAGTACTAGCTAGGGTGAGTGTAGTGTTTGTAACAGTTCTAGCTAGGGTGAGTGTAGTGTTTGTAACAGTACTAGCTAGGGTGAGTGTAGTGTAACAGACTTGCTTAGGGTGAGTGTAGTGCAACAGATTTGGCTAGGGTGAGTGTAGTGTTTGTAACAGTACTAGCTAGGGTGAGTGTAGTGTTTGTAACAGTTCTAGCTAGGGTGAGTGTAGTGTTTGTAACAGTTCTAGCTAGGGTGAGTGTAGTGTTTGTAACAGTACTAGCTAGGGTCAGTGTAGTGTTTGTGACAGTACTAGCTAGGGTGAGTGTAGTGTAACAGACTTGCCTAGGGTGAGTGTAGTGCAACAGACTTGGCTAGGGTGAGTGTAGTGTTTGTAACAGTACTAGCTTAGGTGAGTGTAGTGTAACAGACTTGGCTAGGGTGACTGTAGTCGTTGTAACAGTACTAGCTAGGGTGAGTGTAGTGTTTGTAACAGTACTAGCTAGGGTGAGTGTAGTGTTTGTAACAGTACTAGCTAGGGTGAATGTAGTGTTTGTAACAGTACTAGCTAGGGTGAGTGTAATGTAACAGACTTGGCTAGGGTGAGTGTAGTCGTTGTAACAGTACTAGCTAGGGTGAGTGTAGTGTAGCGTAACAGTACTAGCTAGGGTGAGTGTAGTGTTTGTAACAGTACTAGCTAGGGTGAGTGTAGTGTTTGTAACAGTACTAGCTAGGGTGAGTGTAATGTAACAGACTTGGCTAGGGTGAGTGTAGTGCTTGTAACAGTACTAGCTAGGGTGAGTGTAGTGTTTGTAGCAGTACTAGCTAGGGTGAGTGTAGTGTTTGTAACAGTACTAGCTAGGGTGAGTGTAGTGTTTGTAACAGTACTGGCTAGGGTGAGTGTAGTTTAACAGTACTAGCTAGGGTGAGTGTATTGTTTGTAACAGTACTAAGTAGGGTGAGTGTAGTTTAACAGTACTAGCTAGGGTGAGTGTAGTGCTTGTAACAGTAGTAGCTAGGGTGAGTGTAGTGTTTGTAGCAGTACTAGCTAGGGTGAGTGTAGTGTTTGTAACAGTACTAGCTAGGGTGAGTGTAGTGTTTGTAACAGTACTAGCTAGGGTGAGTGTAGTGCTTGTAACAGTACTAGCTAGGGTGAGTGTAGTGTTTGTAACAGTACTAGCTAGGGTGAGTGTAGTGTTTGTAACAGTACTAGCTAGGGTGAGTGTAGTGTTTGTAACAGTACAAGCTAGGGTGAGTGTAGTGTTTGTAACAGTACTAGCTAGGGTGAGTGTAGTGTAACAGTACTAGCTAGGGTGAGTGTAGTTTAACAGTACTAGTTAGGGTGAGTGTATTGTTTGTAGCAGTACTAGCTAGGGTGAGTGTAGTGTAACAGTACTAGCTAGGGTGAGTGTAGTGTTTGTAACAGTACTAGCTAGGGTGAGTGAAGTGTTTGTAACAGTACTAGCTTGGGTGTGTAGTGTTTGTAACAGTACTGGCTAGGGTGAGTGTAGTGTTTGTAACAGTACTAGCTAGGGTGAGTGTAGTTTAACAGTACTAGCTAGGGTGAGTGTATTGTTTGTAACAGTACTAAGTAGGGTGAGTGTAGTTTAATAGTACTAGCTAGGGTGAGTGTAGTGCTTGTCGCAGTAGTAGCTAGGGTGAGTGTAGTGTAGCAGTACTAGCTAGGGTGAGTGTAGTGTAACAGTACTAGCTAGGGTGAGTCAGTACTAGCTAGGGTGAGTGTAGTGTTTGTAACAGTACTAGCTAGGGTGAGTGTAGTGTTTGTAACAGTACTAGCTAGGGTGAGTGTAGTGTTTGTAACAGTACTCGCTAGGGTGAGTGTAGTGTAACAGTACTAGCTAGGGTGAGTGTAGTGTAACAGTACTAGCTAGGGTGAGTGTAGTGTTTGCAACAGTACTAGCTAGGGTGAGTAGTGTTTGTAACAGTACTAGCTAGGGTGAGTGTAGTTTAACAGTACTAGCTAGGGTGAGTGTAGTGTTTGTAACAGTAATAGCTAGGGTGAGTGTAGTGTTTGTAGCAGTACTAGCTAGGGTGAGTGTAGTGTAGCAGTACTAGCTAGGGTGAGTGTAGTGTAACAGTACTAGCTAGGGTGAGTGTAGTGTAACAGTACTAGCTAGGGTGAGTGTAATGCAACAGTACTAGCTAGGGTGAGTGTAGTGTTTGTAACAGTACTAGCTAGGGTGAGTGTAGTTTAGCAGTACTAGCTAGGGTGAATGTAGTGATTGTAACAGTACTAGCTAGGGTGAGTGTAGTGTAACAGTACTAGCTAGGGTGAGTGTAGTGTTTGTAACAGTACTAGCTAGGGTGAGTGTAGTTTAACAGTACTAGCTAGGGTGAATGTAGTGATTGTAACAGTACTAGCTAGGGTGAGTGTAGTGTAACAGTACTAGCTAGGGTGAGTGTAGTGTAGCAAAACTGGCCAGGGTGAATGTATTGTGAAACAGACTTGACTTTGGTGAGAGTGTGTATTAGTGTGTAACAGGGTGTAGTGTGTGTGGCGAGGTTGGCTGTAAGACACACTACACCTCCAGTCATCCCCTCATCCTACAGTGTTTATAATAAAAACTAATTATATAAGAAAGGTAAAACATTAATTTGTTATATTATTTTATTAAAACGTGAATGCATGTTTTTATAACAACATTTGACCAAAAATTTATTTACTTGTTATGGATTACGTGAAGAATAGACACCCTAATGCTGTCTAGTGGGGTTAAGTTAGGTTAGGTTAGGTGTAGGGTGTTTTAGTCATCAGGTGAAATAAGCTGATATTCCTAATCTTCATGTGATCTAAAATTAACAAAAATAAGTCTCGGTCACACAAATTAAGATCACTATAAGTTTTATGTTTGTAAAGGTCAACCGGAAACTGTCCTAGTGTGTGTAATAATAATAATAATAATAATAATAATTAACGGTTTATTGAAAGAGCTTGGCAGCCAGAAGGCTGAAAATATACAGTTACATATTTGGGGAGTGGGTTACGAATTACAAATAATATACAAGTAACATAAGTGACACAAATAAGACATATAACAACTTAGATGGGGAAAAGCTCAAACTACAGTTCAATTCAACATAGTGACAGTGTTACAGTATTACAAGTTATTGATAATTTTTACAATGGTTGGGACTGGGCTGTTCTTATAGCGATCAGTTCGTGCACGTATGGGCTGGATGCGGTTGTGGTGTCGAACAGCAATTCTCGGACAAGGGACCTCGGGTGGTAGTAGGAGCCGGTGTCGGGGATGGTGTAGAAGCTTCTTACCAAATTTGCAGATGAGGTCGTGGTGATGGTCAGTGAGAGTCGAAAGGGTCAGTGTGTTGAGCGCTTCTTGATATGTGGAGTAGGAGGAGGAGAGAATAATCTTGCATGCCCTCTTTTGCACTTTTTCTAGGTGTTTACGTTGTGTGGCATTTAGGGAGGAAGACCAGGTGGGGGAGGCATAGGTGAGCTTGGGAAGTATGAATGTTGTGTAAACACTGAGGAGCTCGTGTGCAGGAACTCCGAGGGACTTGAGTCGGCGGAGGAGGTGGAGACGGAAACTGGAGGATTTGACAACTTCATTGACGTGTGGTTTCCAATTTAGTTTGTTGTCTATGGTGACGCCGAGGAGCTTCGTGGAATCTACGACCTGGAGTGTGTTCGGACCTAGAGTAATGGAAGGAGGTGGGACAATGTCGGAGGAGAGGTTGATGTGCATAACCATGGTCTTGGTATGGTTGATGGTGACATGGTTGTTGGTAGCCCAGTTTTGGAGACTGTTCAATAAATCCTGAAGGGCGGTATAGTTGGGAGCAGAATTGTTGACGCTGATCCCAATGGTGGAGTCGTCGACATATTTCCAGCGAGCAGGGGTTTCTCTTAGGGCATCATTGATGAGCATAAGGAAGCAGAGTGGTCCCATCTTGGTGCCTTGGGGGACGCCACAGGTGAGTGACTGAAAGGTGGAGACAGCCCCTCGGAAGCGTACAGCTTGGCGTCGGTCACTGAGGAAGTCTGTAAGCCATGGTATGAGGCTTCTTCGAAGCCCGAGGTCAATAGCTTTGTTGATGATTATATTGTGGTCGACTAGGTCGAACGCTTTAGTGAAATCAATGAAGGCGACAGCTACAGACGTTTTTCGTTTCTCGAGATGGCGGTATATGTAATCGAGAAAGCTGACAAGACAGTGAGTGGTGGAGGAAGTTTTCATGTTGCCAAATTGCTGAGGGTCTACGACTCCTGCAATATCAGCATAAGCCCAGTCGAACACAAAACTTTCACAGATTAGGCTGGGTATTGGGGTGATTGCAATAGGTCGTAGCTGATTTAAGGATTGTGGGCTGGTTGACTTGGGCACTGGTGATACATAAGAGGTCTTCCAGTCAGCTGGGCATCTGGCTTGACTGAGAGAAGCATTGATGATGGAGCAGAGGGGTTTAGCAAGCTCCGGGGAGAACTCCTTGAAGAGTTTCATTGGTAAGTCAATGGGGGTGGTAGAGCGTTTTAATTTTAGTTTGTCCAGGCGTTTTGCTACGTCAAATTCTTCTACTAAGTCAGTGGGAAGGGAGGCTGGTAGGTAAGCAGGGAGAGTGGTTGTGTCAAGCCGTGGGAGCGTCTGGCATATAGTAGCGAAATGGTTATTTGTTTGCTCAGCTGCGTCAACACTAGTGAGATGGCTAAGGAAGGGGAGGGGGTGTGTCTTATTGTTTAGTCCACAGAGTTCTTTAAGCTTACCATACCATTGACTGATGTTGGTCTGTTTCAGGTGTTGTAATTTGGTTGGGTAGTGGGACTTCTTTGCAGTGCGTATTTCGCGGATGACTCGGTTGCGAAGGGACCTGTAGCGGATGTGGTCATTGAGATGAAAGGCTCTGTCTCTCTGTTGCATAAGTCTTTTGATCCGAGGTGTGATCCAGGGCAAGTCAGCTGGGTGAGATCTGACGGACTTCTCGGGGAAGAAGTGGTGGTGAGCTTGCGTGGTGGTGTTGGTATAATTTATCCATTTGGTTTCCACGTCATCCACGCTAAGTACTTCAGTCCAGGGATGGTGAACTATCCACTGCCCGAAGAGGCGCACTGCAGAGTCAGTAATCGGCCTGTAGGTCTTGATGTAGGGTCTCTGTACTTGAGTGGGAGTGGCAGCTGGGGACCAGAGCACTGATAAGTGTGTGCTACACCCGATAGGAGGCATTGGTTGAGGTGGTTGGTACTGGTCCGCTAAGTCAGTTAAGATAAGGTCCAGGGTATTTTGACCGTGTGTGGGGAAGGTCACAACTTGTGATAGTGATAGTGTGTGTGTGTGTGTGTGTGTGTGTGTGGTAGCAGGAAGTTAGGTATTTTCTCTCCTCCGGCTGTGATCATATCTTGTTGAAGGTCAGGATGTCTTCACACCCTTCCTGGTGATGTGTACACTGATTCTCACCTTAACACTTACACGTTTCTCTATGTACGTAATTATGCATTTTCTTTTGTCACTTTTAGGTGTTTGTGTTCGAGATAAAAATTAATTTTATACATCAATACTTCAATGGGAATGAAAGTATCTATAATTTTGCGTTTTCTTGACAAAATTATTTAATTTTTTCTTAACCTAGGGAATTAAACAATAAAAGATAATCTCAGTCATACACAAGATAGTGATCGTAGGCGACTCACCAAAACGACAAGGATACAGAAAGTTTCGTTTAAAATGTCGCAATGTATTTATATTTTAATTTAAGACATCATTGACTGTCTAATATTACGGATATCTACATGGCCGTGCCCTTGTACAGCTCAGATTGAATTTACATGAAAAAAAAACGAAATTATCTTTATATTGTAATTAACTCAAGTTATAAAAACATACATCCTATTTCTTTCTTCCATTTTTCTACAATCATCTGCTTATTTCTATTAAATCATTTATCATAAACGTTTCTGTCATCTCTGTCAAAGCTTCACAACATAAACGTTTCTCTCATCTCAATCACAGCTTCACAACATATATATTTCTCTCATCTCAGTCAAAGCTTCACAACATAAACGTTTCTCTCATCTCAGTCAAAACTTCACAACATAAGCGTTTCTCTCATCTCAGTCAAAGCTTCACAACATAAACGTTTATTATCACCTCAGTCACAGGTTCACAACATAAACGTTTCTCTCATTTCATTCACAGCTTCACAACATAGATTAAACGTTTCTCTCATCTCAGTCACAGCTTAACAACATAGATTATACCTGGCCTGGGTACCTCCATCACCGCCCGGCGTGCATCAGTAACGGGACACAGGTAGTGACCCGCCCACACTGTAGTGATGTGTGGTGAAGGACAACAACACTGTACCTTGTATAGACGTGAGGAAGAGTGACAGATGAGCATCGTGATGTGACCCAATAAAAGTGAATGAGAAGAATTGTGGAAATTGAAACATAAAAGAGAGAAAAAAGAAGAAAACGGTAAGAGAATTGTAAGACGGATAAACTTGATAAAGGTATGAACAGGAAAACGGGAAATATGCGAAAAAGTATCATTTTTAAAGACAATAAAGGAAAAACAGTGGAAAACAAGGAATGATTAATAAAGATGTAACAAGACAAATTTAATGAAGCTAAAGAAATACACAAAGAAAGACTAAAAAAACCACAACGAAGAAAAACCGAAACGAAAAGAAAAAGAAATGCGAAGATAAACGAACATAGAGAATAGTCAAGAAGTGAATATTGAGAGCATAAGACCAGAGAATATTATAACAGAGACCGGAATTCTGACCCCCGGCTGGACTTGAGGATTCCTGGCTGGACGTCATTCTGGCCGGACTTGGTGACAAATCTTCCTCTGGTCGGACTTAGCTGGGAAGGCTAGAACGAGCTAGTTTCGCTAGCCGGACTTAAAAGACACTTCCGGCCGGATTTAGTGACTCTGAGGTCAAGATGACGGCCGGATCAGAGAGCAAGTCCAAGAGGGAGCGCAGGAAGTCCACCGCCACTACGAACACCCAAGCCGCTGTGGAGGAGGTGAGTCACGGGACTTGTGAGTCATAGTTAAATTTTGAGTCACAGAGCTATTGAGTCATGGGGCTTGTTAGTCATGGGTCTTGTGAGTCATAGGATTATTGAGTCATGGGTCTTGTGAGTCGTAGGGCTTGTGAGTCATGGGTCTTGTGAGCCATGGGTCTCTCTCTCTCTCTCTCTCTGCCATACTGTAATACCATCTCTTGAAATAATTAAAATCATCAAAGGGTTGGCTGAACCTCCTTCCCTCCCTCCCTAACCTCCTTCCCTCCCTCCCTAACCTCCTTCTCTCTCTCTCCACCCCTCACATCCTTCCCCCTTTCTTCCTTCCTCCTCATCTTCCCTCCCTCTCACCTTCCCTTCCTTCCTCTCACGCTCCCTCTCTCTCACCCTCCCTTCCTTCCTCTCATCTTCCCACCTTCCTTTTATCCCTCCCTCCCTTCCTTCCTTCTTCATCTCCCTCATTCACCCTCCTTACCTCCCTCCTTCTCATCCCTCACCCTCCCTTACCTCCCTCCTTCTCATCCCTCACCCTCCCTTTCTCCCGCTTCCATCTCACTCTTCCTCCTTTCTTCCCTTCATCCCACCCCCCCTTCTTTCCTCTTACGCTCCCTCCCTCTCACCCTCCCTTCCTTCCTTCCTTCCTTCCTTCCTCTCACCTTCCTTCCTCCCTCTCACCCTCCCTTCCTTCCTTCCTCCCTCTTTTCCTTCCTTCCTTCCTCCATCCCTTCCTTCCCCTCAACTTCCTCCCTTCCTCTCACCCTCCCTTCCTTCCTTCCTTCCTCCCTCCCTCCCTTCCTTCCTCTCACCTTCCTTCCTCCCTCCCTTCCTTCCTCTCACCTTCCTTTCTTCCTCCCTCCCTTCCTTCTTCTCACCTTCCTTCCTTCCTCCCTCCCTTCCTTCCTCTCAACTCCCTCTCTCCCTCCCACCCTCCCTTCCTTCCTTCCTTCCTTCCTCCCTCCCTCCCTTCATTCCTCTCACCTTCCTTCCTTCCTCCCTCCCTTCCTTCCTCTCACCTTCCTTCCTTCCTCCCTCCCTTCCTTCCTCTCAACTTCCTCCCTCCCTCTCACCCTCCCTTCCTTCCTTCCTTCCTCCCTACCTTCCTTCCTTCCTCTCACCTTCCTTCCTTCCTTCCTCCCTTCCTTCCTCTCACCTTCCTTCCTTCCTCCCTCCCTTCCTTCTTCTCACCTTCCTTCCCTCCTCCCTCCCTTCCTTCCTCTCACCTTCCTTCCTCCCTCCCTTCCTTCCTCTCACCTTCCTTCCTTCCTTCCTCCCTCCCTTCCTTCCTCTCACCTACCTTCCTTCCTCCTTCCCTTCCTTCCTCTCAATTTCCTCCCTCCCTCTCACCCTCCCTTCCTTCCTTCCTTCCTCTCAACTTCCTCCCTCCCTCTCACCCTCCCTTCCTCCCTTCCTTCCTCTCACCTTCCTTCCTTCCTCCCTCCCTTCCTTCCTCTCACCTTCCTTCCTCCCTTCCTTCCTTCTTCTCAACTTCCTCCCTCCCTCTCACCCTCCCTTCCTTCCTTCCTTCCTCCCTACCTTCCTTCCTTCCTCTCACCTTCCTTCCTTCCTTCCTCCCTTCCTTCCTCTCACCTTCCTTACTTCCTCCCTCCCTTCCTTCCTCTCACCTTCCTTCCTCCCTCCCTTCCTTCCTCTCACCTTCCTTCCTTCCTTCCTCCCTCCCTTCCTTCCTCTCACCTTCCTTCCTTCCTCCTTCCCTTCCTTCCTCTCAATTTCCTCCCTCCCTCTCACCCTCCCTTCCTTCCTTCCTTCCTCTCAACTTCCTCCCTCCCTCTCACCCTCCCTTCCTCCCTTCCTTCCTCTCACCTTCCTTCCTTCCTCCCTCCCTTCCTTCCTCTCACCTTCCTTCCTCCCTCCCTTCCTTCCTCTCACCTTCCTTCCTTCCTTCCTCCCTTCCTTCCTCCCTTCCTCTCACCCTCCCTTCCTTCCTTCCTTCCTCCCTCCCTCCCTCCCTCCCTTCCTTCCTCTCACCTTCCTTCCTTCCTCCCTCCCTTCCTTCCTCTCACCTTCCTTTCTTCCTCCCTCCCTTCCTTCTTCTCACCTTCCTTCCTTCCTCCCTCCCTTCCTTCCTCTCAACTCCCTCTCTCCCTCCCACCCTCCCTTCCTTCCTTCCTTCCTTCCTCCCTCCCTCCCTCCCTTCCTTCCTCTCACCTTCCTTCCTCTCACCTTCCTTCCTTCCTTCCTCCCTTCCTTCCTCTCACCTTCCTTCCTTCCTCCCTCCCTTCCTTCCTTCCTTCCTCCCTCCCTTCCTTCCTTCCTCTCACCTTCCTTCCTCCCTCCCTCCCTCCCTCTCACCCTCCCTTCCTTCCTTCCTTCCTCCCTCCCTTCCTTCCTTCCTCCCTTCCTTCCTTCCTCCCTCCCTTCCTTCTTCTCACCTTCCTTCCTTCCTCCCTCCCTCCCTCTCACCCTCCCTTCCTTCCTTCCTTCCTCCCTCCCTTCCTTCCTCTCACCTTCCTTCCCTCCTCCCTCCCTTCCTTCCTCTCACCTTCCTTCCTTCCTTCCTCCCTTCCTTCCTCCCTTCCTTCCTCTCACCTTCCTTCCTTCCTCCCTCCCTTCCTTCCTTCCTCCCTTCCTTCCTTCCTCTCAACTTCCTCCCTCCCTCTTAACCCTCCCGTCTCTCCTTCCTTCCTTCCTTCCTCCCTTCCTTCCTTCTTCTCACCTTCCTTCCTCCCTCCCTTCCTTCCTCTCACCTTCCTTCCTTCTTCCCTCCCTTCCTTCCTTCCTCCCTCCCTTCCTCTCAACTTCCTCCCTCCCTCTCACCCTCCCCTCCTTCCTCTTACGCTCCCTCCCTTGACCCTTCCTCCGTTCCTTTCTCTCACCTTCCCTTCCTCTGACCCTCCCTCCCCTCCCTCCTCCCTTGCTCCCTCCCTTTCTCCCTCCCTTCCCTCCTTCCTCCCTTCCTTCCTCCCTCCTTCCCTCCCTTCCTTCCTCCCTCCCTTCCTTTCTCCCTCCCTTTCTCCCTCCCTTCCTTTTTCCCTCCCTTCCTCCCTCCCTTCCTTCCTCCCTCCCTTCCTCCCTCCCTCCCTTTCTCCCTCCCTTCCTTCCTCACCTCCCTTCCTTTCTCCCTCCCTTTCTCCCTTCCTTCCTTCCTCCCTCCCTTCCTTCCTCCCTCCCTTCCTTTTTCCCTCCCTTCCTCCCTCCCTTCCTTCCTCCCTCCCTTCCTTTCTCCCTCCCTTCCTCTCACCTTCCCTCCCTTGACCCTTCCTCCCTTCCTTCCTCTCACCTTCCCTCCCTCTGACCCTTCCTCCCCTCCTCCCTCTTACGCTCCCGCCCTCGCTCCCTCCCTTTCTCCCTCCCTTCCTTCCTCCCTCCCTTCCTTTTCCCTCCCTTTCTTCCTCCCTTCCTTCCTCCCTCCCTTCCTCCCTCCCTCCCTTTCTCCCTCCCTTCCTTCCTCCCTCCCTTCCTCCCTCCCTTCCTCCCTCCCTCCCTTTCTCCCTCCCTTCCTTCCTCCCTCCCTTCCTTTCTCCCTCCCTTTCTCCCTTCCTTCCTTCCTCCCTCCCTTCCTTCCTCCCTCCCTCCCTTCCTTTCTCCCTCCCTTCCTCTCACCTTCCCTCCCTTGACCCTCCCTCCCTTCCTTCCTCCCTTCCTTCCTCTCATCTTCCTTCCTCTCACCTTCCTTCCTTCCTCCCTCCCTTCCTTCCTCCCTCCCTTCCTTTTTCCCTCCCTCTCACCCTCCCTTCCTTCCTCTCACCTTCCTCCCTCTGACCCTTCCTCCCCTCCTTCCTCTTACGCTCCCTCCCTCGCTCCCTCCCTTTCTCCCTCCCCTCCTTCCTCCCACCTTCCCTCCCTTGACCCTCCCTTCTTTTAACGCTCCCTCCCTCTCATCCTCCCTTCCTTTCTCCCTCGCCCCTCCCTCTCCTCCTCAGTATAATGATGTATTGCACTGAGTGTAATTATAACATCAGTCTATAGGAACCACTTGATTACAGACAGACAGTTCCGTCACTTGTCATAGGAAGATGAGTATAGACGGGATATTGATGAAATGAGTTGAACTATCAATAAAAATGTGAACAAAATATAATAGTTTTCTCATTTCTTCTCCTTCTCCTCCTTCTCCTCCTCTCCTTCTTCCTATTCTTCCTCTCCTCCTCATTACCTCTCTACCCCTCCTTCATCTCCTCCTCTCCTCGTCATTACCCCCTTCTCTTTCTTTTTCTTCCCCACCTCCTCCTCCTTCCTTAACTCATTCCCGTACATCTTCCTTCTCATTTCGCTCTCCTCGCCTTCTTCTTTCCTCCCTCACCTCCTTCACCTCCTTCCTTCCTCCCTCACCTCCTTCACCTCCTTCACCTCCTTCCTTCCTCCCTCACCTCCTTCACCTCCTTCCTTCCTCCCTCACCTCCTTCACCTCCTTCTCCAATACATTAATCACTCGACTAACTTACCGAGGCTTGGTGGTTGGCTGGTTGTGTTGGTGGTATGTGTAAAGTGTTGTGGTTGTTTGGTTGTATTCCTTCTCCCCCTTGTACATTCCCTCTGCTGTGATTGTTGTAGTTGTCATTGTTGTTGTTGTTGTTGTTATGGGGATGTTGTGGTGGTTCGGTTGTATTCATCCTTCTACCTTCACTCTGTTGTTATTGTTATGATTCATTGTTATTGTTAGTGTTGTTATTGTTGTTGTTATTACATTATTATTATTATTATTATTATTATTATTATTATTAGTTGTAGTAATAGTTGTAGTAGTAGTAGTATCATTATTATTATTAGAGTATTATCATGTAACCAAACTTCCATTTATATATTACTACAAGTGTACACAGCAGTACACCATTGATCTGTGTTACCCGCCGTAGCGTGATACTTGACGTTAAATAAAGTCGATGGATTGACTACTTTGGCGCCCATCTTGGATTCTATATTGACAGCACGAAAATATAACTCGGGATTCGTTGGATCAATGGCCCGAAAACTTGGCAGGAGACGATCACCGACTTAACTGATGTATAATAGTGGAGGAGGAGGAGTGGGGTCATTAAACTTAACGGCCGATATGGATATTTTAAACCTTTTATTGTTTTTGGTCGAGTGAATTATGAACCACTTTACCGAACGCTCGAATCCTTGAATGGGGAGGCCCCTCAATAAACTAACCTAAACTTAATATATCATAAAATATTACAAATACAGAATCAAGTTTTATTAATTATGAACTTTACTATATTATTATTAATTATTATTATTATTATTATTATTATTATTATTATTATTATTATTATTATTATTATTATTACTGAAAGAAGTTCGTTCCCCTTTCCCATAATATCATTTGGTAATAATATTCCAGTTAAAATTTACGACTGAATTGCTCATGCATTGGACTCCGCCAAGCATATGAGTCGTTCAAAGATATATAATCAGATTACACTCCCTTTTGCACTTAAACTTGCAGGGTCCATTACTATAAATTATACAAGCCTCCAGTCAGTAGTAGTAGTAGTAATAGTAGTTGTAGTAATAGTAGTTGTAGTAGTACAACAGGATCAGTAAGGAGACAAAACTGATGATAAGAGCTTTCGTTTGTTTAAGCTGAGGACGACCCGTTAAGGAACTAGTATAAGTGGCATTATGCAGAGCCCTTCTACGACGCTGCAAATTCATGATGTTGTGGAGTGTTTGTCTGGCCAGTGTTGCATGATGGCTGGGGGCGTGTGATGTAGTGCAGGTGAGGAGGCGGCGGGACGGTAGTGTAAACAGACCAGGGAGCCGCCCGGTCATCGAAAAAGAATGTCTCGATTTCAAATGACTATGTATTAAAACCTGGACATTCTTTCTCGATCAGCATGTATATGTATATTGGTGGTGATACATGCTAAGAGTTACCTAGAGTTTGTATAGTACTCTAATATAATAGGAAATGTTAATGTGAACGAATGGAAATAAAGGGTAAGTTCAGAGTATACCAGGAGACGTTGAGGCGTAGTGAGCATATCACGGAATGATGTGTTGAGTATACCCAGGAATGGATATGTTAGTGTTATTGTTGAGAGAATTGTAGCCCAAACCAAGTGAGTGTGTTAAGAGCTGTGTGGGGATGAGGGAAGAAAGAGCTGTGTGGGGATGAGGGAAGAAAGAGCTGTGTGGGGATGAGGGAAGAAAGAGCTGTGTGGGGATGAGGGAAGAAAGAGCTGTGTGGGGATGGGGGAAGAAAGAGCTGTGTGGGGATGGGGGAAGAAAGAGCTGTGTGGGGATGAGGGAAGAAAGAGCTGTGTGGGGATGAGGGAAGAAAGAGCTGTGTGGGGATGGGGGAAGAAAGAGCTGTGTGGGGATGAGGGAAGAAAGAGCTGTGTGGGGATGAGGGAAGAAAGAGCTGTGTATGGTTTAGGGAATCAAAACGATGTGGGGATCTTGAGATGACATTAAGGACCACGAGTGTAAAAAAAAAATATTATTGAAGAAACAATTTATTTGTGGGCTTTTTAAATCGGGGAGAACACGAGATAAAGCGACGAAGAAAGTGATAAAAATAAATGGGAGAGAAAAAAGAATTTGTTGTGTCGTTCAGATATTCATAGGGAGTGATCATGTGAGTGAGTCGCCTACAGCAGGTGGGCCGCTGAGACCATGTAAAGGTTTCTGGCAAAATTGAAGGGCTCAAAGAGAAACTCACACTGTGGAACTAAAGAGTCAAAGAAGGACGGATGGAACAGTTCATACTCTTGAGTGAAATATCGGAAGAATTCCCTCACATCAGCATCGCTAAATATGTGTCCCAGTATTTAACTCGGCTAACAAATATATTCAATGTGTATTTCACAGAAGACAATCGGGATGGAAACATGTGGGTTCTGGACCTACTCTCCGTGGGTCCTGTAACTGAAGACAGTGACCGTCATGTTCACTGTGATGGAAACACAGCTGACGGAACAATGAGCTGACACAAGCCTGAAGCTCCTCCTACACAGGAAGCTTGACCTTGTTGCATTCTGGAGTACAACAGCCAATGGATATCCTTATTTTTTACAACTAGCAATCAAGTTTTTTATGCCTTTCACTACATCTTGATTGTGTAACTCAGGATATTCGATTGTGACTGTTACCAAGTCAAAGCTCAGGAACAAACTGAGATCACCTTTGACTGCCACTCCCCGAGTCAGCCTTCCTCCCATTCCACCCCGCCTGGATCTGATTATCTCACAGAAACAAACCCAAGAGTCTCACTGAGGGTCAGCCTTACCTCGTCCAGCTCAATTGTCCTCTATCCTATCGGAAGTTTTCATGTTATGGATGAGTTGAATTCAATTTTCTTTTTTAAATCTACTTTAATACAAAAAAAATTCTGTTATTGTTTACCGTTTAGAATGTTTTATTATAATTATCAACAAATACATTAAAAGTCGAGTTTTTTTGTGTTTTGTTGCGGTGGTCACTCTGACGATTTTGACACTCTTAGGTGGGTCTAGAGAACCTCTGGTCTGGAGGGTAATTGGTTCTCTGTGAAGCTTGGTCTACGTGAAGGGTAGTTGTTCAGTAGTTTCATGTCTAAGGTAGTAACAGACGTCAAAGCAAAGGGTAAAGGAGAAGTCATGGCGAGTTGAGTAAATTTGCTATAAAAAACAATGGATGCAAAGGAGAGTTGAGTCAGCTGTTGTTTACACATGACACAGCTATACTGGGTGAGTCAGCTGTTGTTTACACATGACACAGCTATACTGGGTGAGTCAGCTGTTGTTTACACATGAAACAGCTCTAGTGGTTGAGTCAGCTGTTGTTTACACACGACACAGCTATAGTGGGTGAGTCAGCTGTTGTTTACACATGACACAGCTGTAGTGGGTGAGTCAGCTGTTGCTTACACATGAAACAGCTCTAGTGGTTGAGTCAGCTGTTGTTTACACACGACACAGCTATAGTGGGTGAGTCAGCTGTTGTTTACACATGACACAGCTATAGTGGGTGAGTCAGCTGTTGTTTACACACGACACAGCTATAGTGGGTGAGTCAGCTGTTGTTTATACATGATACAGCTGTAGTGGGTGAGTCAGCTGTTGCTTACACATGAAACAGCTCTAGTGGTTGAGTCAGCTGTTGTTTACACACGACACAGCTCTAGTGGTTGAGTCAGCTGTTGTTTACACACGACACAGCTCTAGTGGGTGAGCCAGCTGTTAAGTGACTCAGTTTACATAGTATAGAAGGAAGTATTTAAAAGAGAATGTGAAGAAAAAAAATTATGAAAATAAAGAGAGAGAGAGAGAGAGAGAGAGAGAGACCTAACCTAACCTAATTCCCGAGGTAGTATTAGAGTGGTTAATCTTCAGTTGCTCCATGCATTTCAATAAACATATTAGGTTAATATCAATAAGTCGTTTTTAGTAGTGTATCTCAAGCGAAAATCTGTCTTAAGAAAAAAATCAGTCAACAATTTTTTTTCCGTCTAACTTAGCCTTAGTCGTGACGTCATGCGAGGTAATGATGATTGTGAGTGCTAACAAAATCTTCCGAGACTTTCAACTTTTATTGCCAATATAAAACTGTTTAATACACCGAGGCAGCGTAAATTTTGCCTCACTGTAATGACGTCCAGATTTATTTTCAACTTTTTTTTTCTTACGTGGTTTTATAATTAAGGGATTTAATATATAAAAACCTGAAGAAAAAATAATCATTTAAAATCAACATGACTTTTTCTTTCTAATATAGAATTGCCACAAATCTCCAGTTATAATTATTCCTAAAAAAAATACTATATTGGTTCCCATGATTATACAACATTATTCATATTATTCAGCTGATATTATTATGATTAATGAATGAAGTTGGAAAATATCAAATCTGGTTCATTTTAGGATAATTTGTGGTTGTTAGTTTTATAATCGTCTTCAGTCCCTCCCTCACATGACGTCATCGGCTACCTGGGAACATGTGCCAGGTGAGATCTGCAGGAGTTTTGTACTTTGGTTGTGTTCCTTAATGTTGTACCAGTAAGATACACTATTAAAATTAAACCTTAAACTTGTGGGTTTTTATAGGATAATAATTTACTTCATGAATTGTGTTTTAAAGCTTATATGAAGTATGGGTAATAGCAATTAAAAGTAACATACCCCTGGGACGCCTTTTCTTAAATACCTAAATTTAAGGAGAGGGGATGACTGACTTTAAGGACAATGCCTACTTAATGAGGCCGGAACAGACATATTCTGACGCAAGTTGTCCGAACGAGTGAGTCAAGTTAGCAACACATATTTCACCTCATTCGAATCTTTCACATTTCATCATAGAGGGAAGACAGTTTCCTTCTCCCCAGAAAGACAGTGAGTCGTGTAACAGGTGTTAGCTAAACCGAGTAAACCATAATACTCACCGCGGCGTCGCTGATCGCCTGTCTCCGGACATTCTGCCTCAGCTGGTCTCGGCCTTGGTGTGAACTGCTCTTAGACAAAACAAAGGTATCTCGTTAGTTTCCTAATTAGTTGTGTGTTAATAAATTATAGTAGACGTTATTGGTGCTATTAACACAAGGTACAGGTAGAAGTTATTAACACAAGGTACAGGTAGAAGCTATTAACACAAGGTACAGGTAGAAGCTATAAACACAAGGAACAGGTAGAAGCTATTAACACAAGGTACAGGTAGAAGCTATTACCACAAGGTACAGGTAGAAGCTATTACCACAAGGTACAGGTAGAAGCTATTAACACAGGGTACAGGTAGAAGCTATTAACACAAGGTACAGGTAGAAGCTATAAACACAAGGAACAGGTAGAAGCTATTAACACAAGGTACAGGTAGAAGCTATTAACACAAGGTACAGGTAGAAGCTATTAACACAAGGTACAGGTAGAAGCTATTAACACAAGGTACAGGTAGAAGCTATTAACACAAGGTACAGTACAGGTGTAACACGGAGGCAGCAGTGCCGTTTACTGCTCAATGTCAGTTAGCTCCGCAGGCCTCATGGTCACCCACCCCTTCGACACCATTCATGCTATCCACTGTAGGAGTCTGGCGAGGGTGACCTGACTTCCTGGATGGCTGAGTGAATGAGTGGATAGATAGGTGGATGTGAGGTTGGATGGTTGGATGGATGGGAGGAAAGGTGGGTGGACGGGCAGAAATCTCTCTTGCTCTTACATCCAGCAAATGGCGACACACACACACATACACACACATAAAGGGAGATTACACTCCTTTATCCCTTTATAGTGTGTAACAAACATACTCACTGAGCTGTTAATCCCCCGTGATAGGGGTGTAAACATAACCAGAATGGCGGTGTAAAATATTATATATTTAACAGTTGACACCTCCCATGTTTGTTTATGAAATGACGTCACATGTACACATTATATTAAGTTTCTGTGTTTGTTTACCATTAGAAATTTCCATATCTGTGTTTGTTCTATTTTCGTTCCAGTACCTGTGTTTGTTTACTTTCGTTCCTGTACCTGTGTTTGTTTACTTTCGTTCCTGTACCTGTGTTTGTTTACTTTCGTTCCTGTACCTGTGTTTGTTTACTATCGTTCCTGTACCTGTGTTTGTTTACTTTCGTTCCTGTACCTGTGTTTGTTTACTATCGTTCCTGTACCTGTGTTTGTTTACTATCGTTCCTGTACCTGTGTTTGTTCTCTTTCGTTCCTGTACCTGTGTTTGTTTACTTTCGTTCCTGTACCTGTGTTTGTTTACTTTCGTTCCTGTACCTGTGTTTGTTTACTTTCGTTCCTGTACCTGTGTTTGTTTACTTTCGTTCCTGTACCTGTGTTTGTTTACTTTCGTTCCTGTACCTGTGTTTGTTTACTTTCGTTCTTGTACCTCGTAATTTTAACTGTAATGTTTAGTTTTTTTTTATCTATATTCCAGTTAGGTCTATGAATACCCATCCTCACTCATTCACTCACTCACTCACTCACTCACTCACCTATTTATTCACGGACAGGGAGAGATTTTTATTTAGAGAAAGAGATAAAGTGAGAGAAATAGAAAAATGTAGAGGGAATGAGAGAGAAAAAAGATAAGATAATGATAGTAATTTTAAGAGAGAGACATAGAGAGACAAAGGAACATAAAAGGAGAAAGTGTGACAAGAACAGAAAGGGAGAGAGAGGAAACAAAAGTATAAAGGTAGATTAAGAGAATGAGACAGGCAAAAAATGAGAGAGAGAGAGAGAGAGAGAGAGAGAGAGAGAGAGAGAGAGAGATGTAATTATATATTCCTTATCTCCCACATACAGTAGCCTGGTCTCCCACATACAGTAGCCTGGTCTCCCACTTGTAGTAGCCTTGTCTCCCACATACAGTAGCCTGGTCTCCCACTTGTAGTAGCCTTGTCTCCTACATACAGTAGCCTGGTCTCCCACATACAGTAGCCTTGTCTCCCACATACAGTAGCCTGGTCTCCTACATACAGTAACCTTGTCTCCCACATACAGTAGCCTGGTCTCCTACATACAGTAACCTTGTCTCCCACATACAGTAGCCTGGTCTCCTACATACAGTAACCTTGTCTCCCACATACAGTAGCCTGGTCTCCTACATACAGTAGCCTGGTCTCCCACATACAGTAACCTTGTCTCCCACATACAGTAGCCTGGTCTCCCACATACAGTAGCCTTGTCTCCCACATACAGTAGCCTTGTCTCCTACATACAGTAGCCTGGTCTCCTACATACAGTAGCCTGGTCTCCCACATACTGTAGTCTGGTCTCCCACATACAGTAACCTTGTCTCCCACATACAGTAGCCTGGTCTCCCACATACAGTAGCCATGTCTCCTACATACAGTAACCTTGTTTCCCACATACAGTAGCCTGGTCTCCTACATACAGTAGCCTTGTCTCCCACATACAGTAGCCTGGTCTCCCACATACAGTAACCTTGTCTCCCACATAAAGTAACCTTGTCTCCTATATACAGTAGCCTTGTCTCCCACATACAGTAGCCTGGTCTCCCACATACAGTAGCCTGGTCTCCCACATACAGTAGCCTGGTCTCCTACATACAGTAGCCTGGTCTCCCACATACAGTAGCCTGGTCTCCCACATACAGTAGCCTGGTCTCCCACATACAGTAGCCTGGTCTCCCACATACAGTAGCCTGGTCTCCTACATACAGTAGCCTGGTCTCCTACATACAGTAACCTTGTCTCCCACATACAGTAGCCTGGTCTCCCACATACAGTAGCCTGGTCTCCCACATACAGTAGCCTGGTCTCCTACATACAGTAGCCTGGTCTCCTACATACAGTAGCCTGGTCTCCCACATACAGTAGCCTGGTCTCCCACATACAGTAACCTTGTCTCCCACATACAGTAACCTTGTCTCCTACATACAGTAGCCTGGTCTCCCACATACAGTAGCCTGGTCTCCCACATACAGTAGCCTGGTCTCCCACATACAGTAGCCTTGTCTCCTACATACAGTAACCTTGTCTCCCACATACAGTAGCCTGGTCTCCCACATACAGTAGCCTGGTCTCCCACATACAGTAGCCTGGTCTCCTACATACAGTAGCCTTGTCTCCCACATACAGTAGCCTGGTCTCCCACATACAGTAACCTTGTCTCCCACATACAGTAACCTTGTCTCCCACATACAGTAACCTTGTCTCCTACATACAGTAGCCTGGTCTCCCACATACAGTAGCCTGGTCTCCCACATACAGTAGCCTTGTCTCCTACATACAGTAACCTTGTCTCCCACATACAGTAGCCTGGTCTCCCACATACAGTAGCCTGGTCTCCCACATACAGTAGCCTGGTCTCCCACATACAGTAGCCTTGTCTCCTACATACAGTAACCTTGTCTCCCACATACAGTAGCCTGGTCTCCCACATACAGTAGCCTGGTCTCCCACATACAGTAGCCTGGTCTCCCACAGTACCAGGAGACGAGGGTGTAAGGCTCCTGGCTGGCTGCTGCTAATTGCTCTTTTTTTTTCTTCTTTTTTCGCTCCAGTAATAATTTTTGACAGTCTCTACCAGCTGAGAATTATCATGGTGGAGGCTGAGAATTATGTGAGAATTTTTTAAGGGCTTGGGTGAGGGAGATCGAGAATTATCTGAGAATTTTAAGTGGGAAGAGTTTATGATAATCCACCGAGAATTTAAAGACCTGGATTAATAATTTGTACAGTGATTATAATTTCAAGGGATAATTTATAAAGATTTTTTTTAATATAATTGAAAATAATTTGATGTGAATAATTTATTTAAAGGAGAATTTTAAGAGTTTGGTATTAATAATTATCAAGAAGAACCTCGAGATATGGGTAATAGTTTAAGGTGTTGGTGGCCTCGTTAACACAGGTGGCCTCGTTAACACAGGTGATTTCTCGTTAACACAGGTGGCCTCGTTAACACAGGTGATTTCTCGTTAACACAGGTGGCCTCGTTAACACAGGTGCTGCCTCGTTAACACAGGTGGTGTCGTTAACACAGGTGCTGCCTCGTTAACACAGGTGGTGTCGTTAACAGAGGACGTGTCGTTAACACAGGTGGCTTCGTTAACACAGGTGATGCCTCGTTAACACAGGTGATGCCTCGTTAACACAGTTGGCCTCGTTAACACAGGTGGCCTCGTTAACAGAGGTGGCCTCGTTAACACAGGTGGCCTCGTTAACAGAGGTGGCCTCGTTAACACAGGTGGCCTCGTTAACAGAGGTGGCCCCGTTAACACAGGTGGCCTCGTTAACACAGGTGATGCCTCGCTAACACAGGTGGCCTCTCTCTCTCTGTGTTTCTCTTGTTCTCTTTTTCTTTTCTTCATCTATATACCTCTCGTTTTCTGTCTGTCTGCCTGTCTCTCTGTCTGTGGCGACGGATTTGCGCTGAGACTAGACCATAACGTAATGCATTCTCAGCACACTTGTCTGTCTGTTCGTCTGGGAGTTTTAAATACGATATCAATATTAAAGAAAGAGAAAAATATTATGTTCTTAGTATTTAGATATATTGTTAGATTATAGACAAGTCTGATTTTTTTTTTGAGTATTATTTATTATCTGTTGCTCTTGAACTTTGTTACGGCGCTGCAGGGAGGGAGGAGATGGTCTTACCCACCTTAAATGCCTGTGCTGTTAAGAATGAAAATACGATTTTCCATAATATTACTCTCAACCACAGTGAGGGGAGGGAGGCGGGAGGCTGGAGTGGGCGGGGGGAGGCAGAGGAAGCAGTAAAGAAAGCGGGAGGGGAAGGCATGAGGAGGGAGGGAGTAGGGGAAGGCGGAAGGAGGGAAGTGGAGGAAGCAGGAAGAAAGCGGAAGGAGGGAGGGAGCAGGGGAAGGCGGGAGGAGGGAGGTGGAGGAAGCAGGAAGAAAGCGGAAGGGGAAGGCGAGAAGAGGGAAGTAGTAGGGGGAGGAGGGTGGGAGTAGGGGAAGGCGGGAGGAGGGAAGGAGTAGTGGACGGCGGGAGGAGGGAAGGAGTAGGGGAAGGCGGGAGGTGGAAGGGAGTAGGGGAAGGCGGGAGGAGGGAAGGAGTAGGGGAAAGCGGGTGGAGGAAGGGAGTAGGGGACGGCGGGAGGAGGGAAGGAGTAGGGGAAGGCGGAGGGTGGAAGGGAGTAGGGGAAGGCTGGATGAGGGAAGGAGTAGGGGACGGCGGGGGGAGGGAAGGAGTAGGGGAAGGCGGGAGGTGGAAGGGAGGAGGGGAAGGCGGGAGGAGGGAAGGAGTAGGGGAAAGCGGGTGGAGGGAGGGAGTAGGGGAGCGGGAGGAAGGAGTAGGGGAAGGCGGGAGGAGGGAGGCGCGACAGTTTTATGAAAATTACCCCGAGATTCAGGTAATAATTTTCTAACCTTATCAGTAAGCTAAAGACCTCTGGTGGCCTGTATGTTACTGAGGGTCCCTGGATATTATTGAGGGTCCTTATGTGTTACCGAGGGTCCCTGTGTGTTACCGAGGGTCCCTGGATACTATTGAGGGTCCCTATGTGTTACCGAGGGTCCCTGTGTGTTACTGAGGGTTCCTGGATATTATTGAGGGTCCCTATGTGTTACCGAGGGTCCCTGTGTGTTACTGAGGGTCCCTGGATATTATTGAGGGTCCTTATGTGTTACCGAGGGTCCCTGTGTGTTACCGAGGGTCCCTGGATATTATTGAGGGTCCCTATGTGTTACCGAGGGTCCCTGTGTGTTACTGAGGGTTCCTGGATATTATTGAGGGTCCCTGTGTGTTACCGAGGGTCCCTGGATATTATTGAGGGTCCCTGTGTGTTACTGAGGGTCCTTGTGTGTTACCGAGGGTCCCTGGGTGTTAATGAGGGTCCCTGGCTGGTACTGAGGGCTCCTGGATGTTACTGGGTGTAACTGGGTGTCTCTGAGGGTCCCTGGGTGTAGCCGAGGATCCCTGGGTGTACCTGGGTGTCACGAAGGGTCCCTGGGTGTCACTGAGGGTCCCTGGGTGTATCTACATGTCACAGAGGGTCCCTGGGTATACCTGGGTGTACCTGGGGGTCCCTGGGTGTACCTGAGTGTCACTGAGGGTCCCTGTGTGTACCTGCTTGTCATTGAGACATCACTGGTGTCTGAATGTATTGAGGATATCACTGGAGTCTGAATGTATTTTGGACATTACTGGGGTCCGTATTTATGTATTTAGGACATCACTGGAGTCTGAATGTATTTAGGACATCACTGGAGTCTGAATGTATTTAGGACATCACTGGAGTCTGTATGTATTGAGGACATCACTGGTGTCTGAATGTATTTAGGACATCACTGGAGTCTGTATGTATTGAGGACATCACTGGTGTCTGTATGTATTGAGGACATCACTGGTGTCTGCATGTATTTAGGACATCACTGGGGTCCGTATTTATATATTTTAGGACAGTAAAACGAGGTGTGTATGTCGGTAATTAGGACCCGACAGCGGGATGTGTATAGCTGTACTTTATTACTGTAGTGAGTGGTATATAGTTTGTATTTTATGTATTATGTATAATCACCCGAGGCTTCTGTACTTACGGAACAGATCAAGGTTTACACAGTATTAAGTCGAGGTTTGCAGTGTAGAAAGTTAAAGGATTACACTGTAGTAGTAGTAAGTCGCGGTTTACAGTGTAGAAAGTTAACGGTTTGCACTGTAGTAGTAGTAAGTCGAGGTTTACAGTGTAGAAAGTCGAGGTTTACAGTGTAGTAAGTCGAGGTTTACAGTGTAGAAAGTTAAAGGTTTACACTGTAGTAGTAGTAAGTCGAGGTTTACAGTGTAGAAAGTCGAGGTTTACAGTGTAGTAAGTCGAGGTTTACAGTGTAGAAAGTTAAAGGTTTACACTGTAGTAGTAGTAAGTCGAGGTTTACAGTGTAGTAAGTCGAGGTTTACAGTGTAGTAAGTCGAGGTTTACAGTGTAGTAAGTCGAGGTTTACACTGTAGTAAGTCGAGGTTTATAGTGTAGTAAGTCGAGGTTTACAGTGTAGTAAGTCGAGGTTTACAGTGTAGTAAGTTGAAGTATACAGTGTAGTAAGTCGAGGTTTCAGTGTAGTAAGTCGAGGTTTACACTGTAGTAAGTCGAGGTTTACAGTGTAGAAAGTTAAAGGTTTACAGTGTAGTAAGTCGAGGTTTACAGTGTAGTAAGTCGAAGTATACAGTGTAGTAAGTCGAGGTTTACGCTGTAGTAAGTCGAGGTTTACAGTGTAGTAAGTCGAAGTATACAGTGTAGTAAGTCGAGGTTTACAGTGTAGTAAGTCGAGGTTTACAGTGTAGTAAGTCGAAGTATACAGTGTAGTAAGTCGAGGTTTACAGTGTAGTAAGTCGAGGTTTACAGTGTAGTAAGTCGAGGTTTACAGTGTAGAAAGTTAAAGGTTTACAGTGTAGTAAGTCGAGGTTTACAGTGTAGTAAGTCGAAGTATACAGTGTAGTAAGTCGAGGTTTACAGTGTAGAAAGTTAAAGGTTTACAGTGTAGTAAGTCGAGGTTTACAGTGTAGTAAGTCGAGGTTTACACTGTAGTAAGTCGAGGTTTACAGTGTAGAAAGTTAAAGGTTTACAGTGTAGTAAGTCGAGGTTTACAGTGTAGTAAGTCGAGGTTTACAGTGTAGTAAGTCGAGGTTTACAGTGTAGTAAGTCGAGGTTTACAGTGTAGAAAGTTAAAG
This sequence comes from Homarus gammarus, assembly GCA_958450375.1. Classification (NCBI taxonomy): domain Eukaryota; kingdom Metazoa; phylum Arthropoda; class Malacostraca; order Decapoda; family Nephropidae; genus Homarus; species Homarus gammarus. Next base: position 635,171 of record CAUDMG010003885.1, on the reverse strand, counting down.
GTTTACAGTGTAGTAAGTCGAGGTTTACAGTGTAGTAAGTCGAGGTTTACAGTGTAGTAAGTCGAGGTTTACAGTGTAGAAAGTTAAAGGTTTACAGTGTAGTAAGTCGAGGTTTACAGTGTAGTGAGTCGAAGTATACAGTGTAGTAAGTCGAGGTTTACAGTGTAGTAAGTCGAGGTTTACAGTGTAGTAAGTCGAGGTTTACAGTGTAGTAATTCGAGGTTTACAGTGTAGTAATTCGAGGTTTACAGTGTAATAAGTTAAAGGTTTACTCAGTAGAGGGCTGGAAGAGTTACATTAGAGTGTTTGCGTGTCATGTCGTATAGTCAGTGTTTGTGTGATGCAGTCAGTGTTTGTGTCGTTCGGTCAGTGTTTGTGTCACGCAGTCGGTGTTTGTGTCATACAGTCAGTGTTTGTGTCATACAATCAGTGTTTGTGTCATACAGTCGGTGTTTGTGTCGTACAGTCGGTGTTTGTGTCGTATAGTCAGTGTTTGTGTCGTATAGTCAGTGTTTGTGTCATGCAGTCGGTGTTTGTGTCATACAATCAGTCTTTGTGTCGTACAGTCGGTGTTTGTGTCATACAGTCAGTGTTTGTGTCGTACAGTCAGTGTTTGTGTCGTACGGTCGGTGTTTGTGTCGTACAGTCAGTGTTTGTGTCGTACGGTCGGTGTTTGTGTCTTGCAGTCAGTGTTTGTGTCGTACAGTCGGTGTTTGTGTCGTACAGTCGGTGTTTGTGTCTTACAGTCAGTGTTTGTGTCGTACGGTCAGTGTTTGTGTCATGCAGTCTGTGTTTGTGTCGTACAGTCGGTGTTTTTGTCGTACAATCGGTGTTTGTGTCGTACAGTCAGTGTTTGTGTCGTACGGTCAGTGTTTGTGTCATACAGTCAGTGTTCGTGTCGTACATTCAGTGTTTCTGTCATACAGTCAGTGTTTGTGTCGTACAGTCAATGTTTGTGTCATGCAGTCAGTGTTTGTGTCATGCAGTCAGTGTTTGTGTCCTACAGTCAGTGTTTGTGTCATGCAGTCAGTGTTTGTGTCATGCAGTCAGTGTTTGTGTCGCACGGTCATTGTTGGTGTCCTACAGTCAGTGTTTGTGTCATGCAGTCAGTGTTTGTGTCGTACGGTCAGTGTTTTTGTCGTACAGTCAGTGTTTGTGTCGTGCAGTCAGTGTTTGTGTCATGCAGTCAGTCTTTGTGTCGTACGGTCAGTGTTTGTGTCCTACAGTCAGTGTTTGTGTCGTACATTCAGTGTTTGTGTCATGCAGTCAGTGTTTGTGTCGTACAGCCAGTGTTTGTGCCCTACAGCCAGTGTTTGTGTCGAACTGCCAGTGTTTGTGTCGTACAGTTTTTGTGTCGTACAGCCAGTGTTTGTGTCGTACAGTCGGTGTTTGTGTCGTACAGCCAGTGTTTGTGTCGTACAGTCAGTGTTTGTGTCGTACAGTCAGTGTTGGTGTCTTACAGTCAGTGTTTGTGTCGTGCAGTCAGTGTTTGTGTCGTACAGCCAGTGTTTGTGTCGTACAGTCAGTGTTTGTGTCGTACAGTCGGTGTTTGTGCCGTACAGTCAGTGTTGGTGTCGTACAGTTAGTGTTGGTGTCGTACAGTCGGTGTTTGTGGCGTACAGCCAGTGTTTGTGTCGTTCAGCCAGTGTTTATGTCGTACGTATATCCAGGGTGGAGGAAATCCCTGAAAATATACAGCTTTATGGAACAACTTCCTTATAGATGCACCATCACGGAGCAACATACTAAAGGTGCATCATTATGGTGCAGCTTCGTTAAGGATGCGGCATTATAGAGCAACTCCCCTCCCGGCATAATACCAAGAAACTGGTCATTACCTTCAGGTCTTCACTGTGCACCGCCATCATCTCTGGCTTGGGAGGTGAGGGAGCACAGTAGGGGGGAAAATTGACCTGGGGGAGGGAGTAGATCATGGGGGCACAGTAGTAGGGGGGAATTGGCCTGAGGATGATGAGACGGAGGTAGGTAGTGGGATGGGGTAGGGGAGAGTGTATGAAAGATAGAGGCGAGGACGTTTCTGTATATTTACCCATTTCAGAGGACGAAACTGCTTCCTCATGTCTATCATATCTCGTCACTACTGAGAATTGACGTGACTGCCACAAGTGTGTTTGTTTACCTGACTCAAGAAAACGCGGAAGCAAATCTTGTGTTTTGGAACTTCTTAGATAGGAACCTGTCACCTGTAACCTGTCAGTCTGATCGTTCATATATCTTTCCGTCCCACCAAAATATGTTACCAAAATTACCCACAATATATCCACTGTATGATTCACTTTGTAGACATGATTAAATTCCTACTCAACCCAACCCAACCCACTTGTAGACCATAGCCGTTAAAGCGCATCGATACATCATAACAAAAATAATAATTCGCCCAGTATCACTGCAGTAAGCGTGAGTTGATGGCGGCCACGACCCATGAGAATTTTTACCCTCGCTGGGAATACCTGACCCCGACTGACTGTTGTGACCAGGAGGCATTAGTGTCAGGCAAGACTAAAAGTTCCCTTCTCTCTTGGACACAACATTAAAAACCATAAAAGTTAACTACTGTCTTGCCGTCTTCTCTGGGGGTCCGGGGTGTTTTATATTCTCTGGGGGTCCGGGGGTGTTTGATCCTCTCTGGTGTTCCGGGGTGTTTTTGATCCTCTCTGGGAGTCGGGAGGGGGGTTTGATCGTCTCTGGGGGTCCGGGGGTGTTTGATCTTCTCTGGGGGTCTGGGGGGTGTTTGGTCCTATCTGGGGTTCGGGGTGTTTGATCTTCTCTGGTCGACACAGTTTCTCGCCAATATTGCCTCCAGGTTATTTCCCTTAGCTTTATGATATGTAAATTACTGTGTTTGTTTTGGTTGCTGCAGTGTGTGGGTGTTTGTGTGTGTGTGCCTATTACTTATACCTAAATCTGTAGCATCTCTTTTATTTCTTGACACAGTTTCGGACTTTATAAGTGTTCAAACTTTAAAGCATCTCTATTAAAACGTAGGTACACACAGTGGTTCAGTACACTAACCTAACCTAACCTAACCTGACATCCAGGTATTTTAGGTTCAAACATTCGGTTTTAATCACGACCGAAAAATTACGAAAGTCAGTCAAGTCGTGACGTGTGAAAAATTGCCTCAGTATTTTTGTTTCTTAAATCTTGGATGGAATTTTATAAAATACGAAATGCAGGCGTTGTATATCATCGTTTTATATCAGTCGAGTTGAAAAATTATATATATTACCCCTGCAGATGTATTTACCGTAATGACGCGGCTGTTAAAAAAATCAATGTTTAATATTATTTGTTGACTAAAATAAACACAAACCTTAACAGCCGGGAAATGTTGCGTGATGGTTAGGGTTACATCACACTAGGTCACGTTAGTCGGGCGGGTCAGTGCCTAAAATATATCACTGGCCTGTGCATATGGTGGTAAATAGTCAGAGGGTGTGAAGTACAGAACACATCTGAGCAACATAACACTTGGATGATAAAATAGCTGATTTATATGCCATGGCAACCCCTTCCTCCTTCCCTCCCTCCCTCTGTCCCTCTCTCCCTCTCTACCCTCCTTCCTTCATTCCTTCATTCCTTCCTCCTCCTTCTCTTTGTGACGACTCTCTCCCCTCCTCACTTCACCATCATAACAAGCATTTGCTCCAACCTGACACCAGAAAAAAAAATGCTTCACCTAGCTACTCGACCCCAGTGAACACCGATCAGAACCAGTTTCCCATCTGACCATGAGACCGAGGTATCGAGGCAAGCGTGTCTACCTGGCAACCTCAGTCTCTTATCTGCGGCCTACGATGTTTATCTTCTCCCGGGGTGTGGACTAATTGTATTAAGGACTACTGCTGATGGTGTTGTGATGGTTTGATGGTAGTGGACTACGGCGGTAATCCATGGTTCCTGGTGGTTTGCCATTGCAACCTAGACATGCTACCTGAGCTGCCATTTCTATCAGGTTTTTGTGTTGCTGTATATAGTAGGTGTATTTAATGTTTAAAGTAAAAATAATCAGGTAATATTCTGATGTGTTTTGATAATTGCATGCAGCTGTACAGTATATGGGTTATACTTGTGTTGTTTGATGGACCTTATTAACTATATTAATACTTAATAATATAAATGTTATTAAATGACGCCGTTTACATGATAATCTTCTCATCTCTTTCATAACTTCAATTTGTCTCTCACGAACAATGATTCTTTTGTGTGTGTGTTCCTTACTTGCTGCATCCACGTATCGCACCTTCCTTCTTCCTTATCTCCCTTCCTTCCTTCCTTCCTTCCCACCTTCTTTCCTTCCTTCCTTCCTTCCTTCCTTCCTTCCTTGCTTCCTCCACCCCTCCCTTGCTCCTTCTCTCCCTTACTTCTCTCCTCCACCTCCCTTCATCCCTCCCTGCCTCCAACTTCCTTCCTTCCTTCCTTCCTTCCTCCCTCCCTCCCTCCCTCCCTCCCTCTCTCCCTCCCTCCCTCCCTCCCGCCCTCTCCCGGAGCTGCTGTTTTTAGCGTTGAAAGTTCACTGGTCAAGGTCACTCCTTTGACGAGAGACACCAGCCGTTGCCACAGTCCAGTTTAGCTCGTTGTTCTTATGTGTCACCATCATTCACCGTGTTAGGGTATGTATCACCATCATTCACCGTGTTAGGGTATGTATCACCATCATTCACCGTGTTTGGGTATGTATCACCGTCATTCACCGTGTTAGGGTATGTATCACCATCATTCACCGTGTTAGGGTATGTATCACCATCATTCACCGTGTTAGGATATGTATCACCATCATTCACTGTGTTAGGGTATGTATCACCATCATTCACTGTGTTAGGGTATGTATCACCGTCATTCACCGTGTTAGGGTATGTATCATCATCATTCACTGTGTTAGGGTATGTATCACCATCATTCACCGTGTTAGGGTATGTATCACCATCATTCACCGTGTTAGGGTATGTATCACCATCATTCACCGTGTTAGGGTATGAATCACCATCATTCACCGTGTTAGGGTATGTATCATCATCATTCACTGTGTTAGGGTATGTATCACCATCATTCACCGTGTTAGGGTATGTATCATCATCATTCACCGTGTTAGGGTATGTATCATCATCATTCACCGTGTTAGGGTATGTATCACCATCATTCACCGTGTTAGGGTATGTATCACCATCATTCACCGTGTTAGGGTATGTATCACCATCATTCACCGTGTTAGGGTATGTATCACCATCATTCACCGTGTTAGGGTATGTATTATCATCATTCACCGTGTTAGGGTATGTATCACCATCATTCACCGTGTTAGGGTATGTATCACCATCATTCACCGTGTTAGGGTATGTATCACCATCATTCACCGTGTTAGGGTATGTATCACCATCATTCACCGTGTTAGGGTATGTATCATCATCATTCACTGTGTTAGGGTATGTATCACCATCATTCACCGTGTTAGGGTATGTATCATCATCATTCACCGTGTTAGGGTATGTATCACCATCATTCACCGTGTTAGGGTATGTATCATCATCATTCACCGTGTTAGGGTATGTATCACCATCATTCACCGTGTTAGGGTATGTATCACCATCATTCACCGTGTTAGGGTATGTATCACCATCATTCACCGTGTTAGGGTATGTATCACCATCATTCACCGTGTTAGGGTATGTATCACCATCATTCACCGTGTTAGGGTATGTATCACCATCATTCAGCTTAGTGTTTAAAATTGACACACACACACACACAGATACAGGTCATATTACGTCATATTGTTATTTTAAGTAATAATATATCGTTATACATGTTAGTAATATTAAATTAACAGTAATAGGGAAGAGGAATAATAAGTAATTGATAAGTAAAATAGAATGAAAAAGGAATAAAGAATAAATTAGACAAATCAAGAACTATAATAAAGACTGATTATTATTATAACGTGAAGTATAAAAAAAATAGATGTTAATGATAGTGGAAATAAATAAAAAATACATATAAAGATATACCAAATGAAATAAAAATATAGAAACTAACGATGAAACAGACAAAAGGTAAATAGATAAAGGAAGAAACATAAATAAAACTAAACCTAAACCGTACAGAAAAAAGTGGTACAGGATTTACAAACTTAATTGAAAACTGGAAAGGGAAAAAATACATATCAATTATTAAAAGAAAACTAAATAAAATGCGTTTGTGTGCTGGGGTGAGGTACCGAGGGAGTGGTGTGCCAAAGTTAGGTGGTGTGTGGGGTGAGGGGGAGGATGGGTTGGTGAGGGGGAGGAGAGGTTGTTGAGGAGGAGGAGGGGTTGGTGAGGAGGTGGGAGGAGAGGTTGGTGAGGGGGAGGAGGTGAGGAGGTGGGAGGAGTGGTTGGTCAGGGGGAGGAGGGGTTGGTGAGGGGGAGGAGGGGTTGGTGAGGAGGAGGAGGAGGAGGGGTTGGTGAGGAGGGGGAGGAGAGGTTGGTGAGAGGGAGGAGGTGAGGAGGTGAGAGGAGTGGTTGGTCAGGGGGAGGAGGGGTTGGTGAGGGGGAGGAGGGGTTGGTGAGGAGGAGGAGGAGGAGGGGTTGGTGAGGAGGGGGAGGAGAGGTTGGTGAGAGGGAGGAGGTGAGGAGGTGGGAGGAGTGGTTGGTCAGGGGGAGGAGGGGTTGGTGAGGGGGAGGAGGGGATGGTGAGGGGGAAGAGGGGTTGGTGAGGAGGGGGGTGGTTAGGGGGAGGAGGTGAGGAGGTGGGAGGAGTGGTTGGTCAGGGGGAGGAGGGGTTGGTGAGGGGGAGGTGGGGTTGGTGAGGGGGAAGAGGGGTTGGTGAGGGGGAGGAGGGGTTGGTGTGGGGTAGTAGGGGTTGGTGAGGGGGAGGAGGGGTTGGTGTGGGGGAGTAGGGGTTGGTGAGGGGGAGGAGGGGTTGGTGAGGGGGAGGAGGGGTTGGTGAGGAGGAGGAGGGGTTGGTGAGGGGGAAGAGGGGTTGGTGAGGGGGAGGAGGGGTTGGTGAGGGGGAGGAGGTGTTGGTGAGGAGGAGGGAGGGGGTTATGGTGAGGTGGGGGAGGAGGAAAACCTACCTTTAATTAATTATTCAAATGTTGGCAGTAATTCCCCTGACGAGATACACCAACATTATGCTGAGAACAGTGAGGTAATCTTTGTGTGGATGTTGTTGAGGTGTTGGTTTGTTTCAGACTTGAGGTGAGTTGTGGTGGTGGTGGCAATAGCGATGATAGGAAAGTTATCATGAGGTATTGTACAGTACGTGACAAGATAGAACGATGTAGCATGTAACTCCTGCCGTTCACTAGTCGCGCCGAGGAATGTCGAAACATAACACACGTCTACTGTATGTATCCACCTGATGTTTTAACTTCAACATAACGTTACTCTATACTGATTAATGTTTATAGAGATTAAATACAAATACTGTGTCTTTGTGTATTAGAAAAATGAACCTAAACGTTGTATTTCTTCACAGCTTCCAAGAAAATGTAGATAATATTTATTAAAACTTTTTGATGGAGTGAATTTTTTACGTAATCTGAATTCTAGATTTGTTCACACACACACACACACACACACACACACACACACACACACACACACACACACACACGATCGCATGTGTTGTGGTTTGTATCAGAATTAAAAACAAAGAGAGGAACAAAAAACATTGTTGGCGCTAATAACACTCTATAGTCTCGGGATAATTTTAGACGGAAACGAAAAAATCTTTACACATTAATTTGGGCTAAAAATATAATCTTGCAAGGGTTAAAACAGCTTGTCTAAATAACAGTGATTTACTGAGGGTTCTTCTATTAATAGTTGATAGGAGTGATTTCTTGAGGTTTGTATTACTAGACGCAAGTTTTAACGCCAGCTAGTGTAAAATACTAGCCCAAGTTTTTTATACTAGATAATGTAAACAACTAGTCAGTTGCCCTTGAATTTTATTACTAGCTAATGTGAATAACAGCCGGAGTTTTTTTTTATACTAGCTAGTGTACAATAACAGTAATTAGCCCGATGTGTTTTAATACTAACTAGTGTGAAAAATAATAATAACTAACCCAAGGGTTTGTATACAAGCTAGTGGAAAATAATAGAAACTAGCCCAAAGTTTTTGTAAAACTAGCTCGTGTAAAATAATAGTAACTAACCCTAAGCTTTTTTTAATACTAGCTAGTGCAAAATAATCGTAACTAATCCGACATTTTTAATACTAGCTAGTGGATCATGCAGGCTTAGGCGGGGCAGGTTTGAATTAAGTAGCCTTTGTTGTCGCTGGAGACACACACGAGCATTTGTCAAGTGCTTCCGTGTGTGTGTGTGTGTGTGTGTGTGTGTGTGTGTGTGTGTGTGTGCTAGTGCGTGCGTGTGTGTGTGTTAATGCGTGCGTGCGTCCGTGACATATGACACTCGCCCACATAACGCACTCGCCAATATATGACCCTCACCTACATATGACTCACCCACAAATGACTCACTCACATATGACTCACTCACATATGACACTCATCCACATATGACTCGCACTTACATAAGACACTCGCCCACATATGACACTCACCCACATATGACACTCACCCACATATGACACCTAACATATGACACCTAACATATGATTCGCCCACATACGACACATACTCATGTACAGTATGACATATGGTACACAATCAGGTGGGATCAATACTTCACTAGGTGGTGGCGAGGGGTGGAACAGTCTGGTTGTCCGTGTACAGTGTGTTTATGTGTGTGTGTGTGTGTGTGTATGTGTGTGTGTTTTGGTGCACAAGCACACACGCACACACCAACCTGGTCTCATGGCTCACTGATTTCCTGAGTACGCGTCGTCAGGCAGTGAGGTACCAGGATTCTGTCTCCACATTCCAACACCTCACCTGTGGAGTTCCGCAGGGGACCAAGATGGGACCACTGTGCTTCCAAATCCTGATCAACGACGCTCTATCGGGCACTCCTCACAGGTGGAAATACGTGGATGACTGCACTGTGGGGATTACAGTGGACAACACCTCACTGGACTACTCATCGTTACAAGGCACCCTGGACCGGCTACAGGCATGGACTACAGAGAACAAGGTCACCATCAATCACACCAAAACCGTAGTCATGCACATCAATACCGCCACCACTCCAGTGCAAGCTCCAGCAGTTACAGTGGGTGCCCATCCTCTCCAGTTAGTGCAGTCTGCCAAAATCCTGGGTGTAACTATAGACCACAAACTGGACTGGAAGGCCCATGTAAACAACATAATCAAGGCAGCCTCGTACCGACTCTACATGCTACGACGACTCAGGTCACTTGGGGCACCCACGCCAAAGGAGAGGACTATCTACAACGCATTTATTCTCCCCAAATTAACGCATGCGTCACCAGCTTGGTCGTCTTCTCTCAACTCTACCCAGCAACTCTACCACCACTCACCTCGCGCAGTCCGCCACTACAACAAAATTCAGCTCATAAGAGCCCGCACTGATAGGTATAAGAACAGCACAATCCCATCTATTGTTAAAATAATAAACAGCTCCTCATTTATGTACTGCACAGGCCTGTAAATGTATTAACGTATATTATTAAGTAAAATCACATGCAAGTTTGTATATTTTCAGCCACCGGCTGCAACTCTATTAATAAACCGTTTATTATTATTATTATTATTATTATTATTATTATTATTATTATTATTACACACACAAACACACACAGACAGACACTACTACTGCTACTTTGCTGTCACTTGGAATCGAGTGTGACGATCATCCAGCTGTGATACAATGATATGAGTTATTAAAGATGTCACCTATGTTTGATTGTTTGTGAGTTCTGAGGTGAATAAAGAGGCCGATACGGGACCCGCAGGATCGATCACAGATGTTGCACATGTAGGGGGGCTACATCTAGTGCAGGAGGGGCGGCGGCATCGACCTTCCGGCCTTGGAACTTTTCTGCCTCGTTATGCAGTCGAGCTAACTCGAAAGTATTGACACCTTCTCGTGTGGTGCTTTTCCAAGCGTTACGGTGTGGAGTAATCGTCTCCCAGGTGAGGGGGTCGATTAGTCACTTTTTAAGGTTTGTCTAAAGACTATCATTATACCTTTTCAGTTGCCCACCAGTGTTACGTTTACCATTTGTTAGGTGACTGTAAAGTAGCTGCTTTGGCAGTCTACTGTCGTCCATGTGGATAACATAGCCAGTCCAGCGTAGATGTTCATCGGTAATGGTAGCCTCGATGCTTCTATAGCTGGTGTCAGCAAGAATACTGGCATTTCTTCTCTTATCCTCCCAGCGAATTTGGAGGATGGAACGTAGACTACGTTGGTGAAAGTTTTCAAATGCCTTGATGTGCCTCCTGCATGTGACCCAAGTCTCGCTGCCATAGTGTGAAGGTTCCAAGTGTTCCCTGAAGAATGCAGTGATGGGTAGGGAAACACCGGGTAACACTGAAGTCCATTTATTAAAAGATAGGAGAAATACAAGTGGTGACTAGCGTGTGCCATGCACGGCCCACAGAGTCAGACTGAGACTGCCTTGCCATATGGCAGCCTCGGGGCAATGTTGCCACATAACACGTGCAGTGTTGCCACGTAATTATATACATAGATGCTACTCGGCACAGTAGCTTATATACAAGGTTGCTACTCGGCACAGTAGCTTAGATACATAACCTACATATAGCAGGGTGGGGAGGACCACTGCTCGATATACGTGTAACTTTGTAGTTAATTTCACCTCCCTACAGCTGATCCGATGCTGACTCTCTTCATCGATGTCCTCGGTGGTGGACAGGTGAGAGCCAAGATACTGAAAGTGGGTAACGATTGAGAGCATAGTACCGTTAAGCTGGATGTATGGTGGCGATGTGGCTAAACTAGGGGCAGGCTGAAAAAGAATCTGAGTCTTCCGTACATTCACCTCAAGGCCGAAGTGTGTATACGCATCTGCCTAGGTGTTCAGGATCTCTTGTAGGTCGCGTTCATGGGAGCGACAAGGGTGAGTTCGTCTGCATACTGAACCTCAGTAATGGAAGCTGCCGACACCTTTGTTCCTGCCTGGAGTCGTCTTATTTTGAAGAGATCCTTCATCCGGTACTCGATGTCCACCCCGCCAGCTTGATAAGCGCTGGCATGAGTAATGAAGGCAGCCAAGAAAATGGAAAAGAGAGTTGTTGCCAGTACACAATCTTGTTTAACCCCCGTTTGGATGAAGAACAATTCAGACTGGATGCCAGTGTGCAGGACACTGCCGTTCATGCCATCGTGGAGTTGCCTTCCAATGGCGATGAATTTTAGTGGGCAGCCAAAACGGCTGAGGGTCCACCAGAGGGCTTCCCTGTTGACCGAGTCGACGGCCTTGGTTAGCTCGATGGAATCCATGTACAGATCATTATGCTTTTCTCTGTACTTTTCCTGTATCTGACCAGCAGCAAAGATCATGTTAGTGGTGTAACGTGATGGTCTAAAGCCACATTGAGATTCTGGGAGGAAGTTTTCCGCCTCAGGAAGAAGTCTGTTTAGGAGGACTCGGGCAATTATCTTGCCAGCTACGGACAGCAGCGAGATCACGCGGTAGTTGCCACAGTCTGACCGGTCTCCCTTGTTCTTATAAATATTGACGACTAGCGGAATCGCCGCCCTCTGAGTGGCTCTTTCGCTAGGGCACGGAAGGACGCCACCCTCCGGGAGGTTCCACATTGTCTCACTGTAGTGCATTAAGGTAGACCACATTTTTGGTTTTGCTATTAGCAGCAAGTATGTACAGTTTTTTGCCAGTTCCCACTCTGGAGCATCCAACATAGAACTGTCCATGAAAGAAGCAAGGAAACACCAGGTTTAGGTCAACCATCTTTAGGGACTGTCCCTGGCTTTTGTAAGTGGTCATGGAACTGAAGTCGCTTGAACTCAAATGGCAGGTCAGTGGTGACGAGAGGTATCCTTGGTATAAAAACGTCCTCTCCTTTAGCTTTTCCTGTCAGTATTGTAGCTTCCAGTACATGTGGCATCATATTCTTCACCACCAGTCTTATGCCACTGCAGAGGATTGGTGGTTCAAGATTTCTTAAGAGCATTACAGGAGTTCCAATCTTGAGAGTGAGGTGGTGAGGAGGCATTCCAGCGGGCTCCTAAGAATTAAGGAATTCTGCAGGGTACTGGACTGCTTGGTTCTGGTTGATAACTGCATCAACAGATTTGAATGAGGTCTCACTGCCTGGAAGCTGTTTGAGTAGAGTCATGTTGATTTCAGCTCTCTGATAGCATTAAGACGGGATTCCCTTTCCTAATCTGTTTCCTGTGACCGACTTGCCGTTGTTCGCTCTCTGTTAGTTTGTAAACGTGCAGCACGTTGTTGCGTTGATTCACTTGATCTTGATTGCTGCTTTCTCAGTGAATCTCTCTGGCTTCTTTCAAGAATTGACAGCCTTGGTCGTTTCTCTAGCGGCGTTTTGTTCAGTACGTTTGGCATACCTCGTTATCGTTAGAATAGACTTGCCACCGACATGACACCCTGCATCACATAATTAAGACAGTAGTATGGGTGTTGTAGTGACCGTGTAGTACTGGTGTTGTAATGAATGTGTAGTAAGGGTGTTGTAGTGAACGTGTAGTAGTATATATAAGGATAAAATTACCTATAATACGTGGGATGTGATACGACTTTTCAACCTCTGTGTGGTTTAACGGGTCGGGTCGGGTTGGGTGTGTCCGATCGGGTTGGTTGGAGTTTTTTTTGAGATCCCCACATGACACTTGATATTCATGCCAAGTTTGGTCCGGGCGGCTCATTCGCTACGCCACGGTAGGACGCCACCCTCCGGGAGGCTCCACATTGTCTCACTGTTCAGTCCCCAAAACTTCTTCTTCCATCAATAGTTCTTTAACGGTGTATGTAAGTTCCACCATGTTTTTCACTACAACGGTACAGCAAAGTATATTTTTTTAGCATTAAACTGTTATTATTTTATTGTCTAATCATCACTACATATAACACCACCCATCATCACTACATATAACACCACCCATCATCACTACATATAACAACATCCATCATCATTGCCTATAACACCATCCATCATCACTACATATAACACCATCCATCATCACTACATATAACACCATCCATCATCACTACATATAACACCATCCATCATCACTACATATAACATCATCCTTCATCACTACATATAACACCATCCATCATCACTACATATAACACCATCCATCATCACTACATATAACACCATCCATCATCACTACATATAACACCATCCATCATCGCAACAGATCGGTAAAGTAGTTTCCGAGATTCTCGTGCGGACACACACACACACACACACACACACACACACACACACACACACACACACACAAACACACACACACACACTGACATACTTCTTTGTTTTATATATATATATATATATATATATATATATATATATATATATATGGAGGCGTCTTTAAGAGCTTGGGGGATTTCCTCCTTTTCATATATATTCTCCAGGAGAGAGACAGCTGCTGCTGGGCTTGGCTGGGATTCCAACAGCCCTGAGGCTTTGTTATTTTTCATCTGTTTGATGGCAGTAGCTACCTCATCCAGGGACAGAGGATAACTTAGGTGGATCAGCTCTGCATGCTGAAGGACCTGCTGGGTAGTCAGGACATTCACATCAGTATTTTGGTTGAGCAATGAATGGTAAGATGTTCTTTCCAGCGCTGAAGGATGCTTTTTTCGTCTTTTATTATGGAATTACTATTGGATGAACGGAGGAGGGCTGCGACGCAAGTGATTGGCTATAAAATGTTTTCGTGGAATTTAAAATTTCGTGCATCTTGTGCTGATGTGCAAATTTTTGTGTTTCACATGCTTTATTTTTGAACCAATCTTTCCTTAGATTGCGAGGTTCCCGCTGGGCCACCGCATTCTTCTTGCAGAAGGTATCAGCTTTGGTCCAAGACTGAGGGTTGTTCTGCCAGTCAGTTAAAGCAGCACGTTTATCAATGACGAGAGCAGTGAATGCCGGGTCATTTTCATCAAACCAATCCTGGTGTATTTTTACGATCTGGTCGAGGGTCTCTCTGCTGGTTTTTGTTATGACAGTGTCGAGAATATCCCATTCGGCACTGGGATTTGGGTTGTTTGTTGTCGAGTTGGTTATCAGCCAATGTTCGAGCTGCTCTCTGAAAGCATGTACTACTGCTGGATACTCCAGGCGTTTAGTGTCAAATCTCTTCTGAAGGCTTGCTGCCTTTGCCATTTTGGGTCGACGTGAAGTGAGAGCTTGGCTCTGACGAGCCGATGATCAGTGTTGCAGTGACCTGAGCCACACATGACATGGGTGATGAGGACATCTCGGCGTTCTCTTTCTCTGACAATGATGTAGTCAATGAGATGCCAGTGTTTGGGTCGTGGGTGTTGCCACGATCCCTTGAACTTCTCGGCCTGCCTAAACAAGGTATTGATGATAGTGATTTTGTGTGCAGCACACTTGCTGAGGGGCAATAGGCCGTTGGGATTACACTTGGCTAGTCCATTTCTCCCTATGGTTCCCTGCCAATGTCAGCATCTCTGCCAACTCTGGCATTGAAGTCACCAAGGAGCATAACCTTATCTTATCGGGGGATGGAGGTCAGCACTCTGTCGAGGTCGGCGTAAAAGGCCTCCTTGATGTCATCCTCTGCATCCAGTGAGTGATTCAGTGGGAATCTGAGCGTCATGGGGCGCTCATTGATCCCAATAGGCATTTTAGTTAGCCTGTTAGCGGTCATTTGTACTAGTATCCATAAGAGTCCTAACATTCCATGCAGCAGCCATAAGACGTTGTATAGTTTGTTTTTGTTTGGATCTGTGATTTTGATTGAGTTTTTGACCGCATAAGGATGACCTTACTGGTTGCGGTTGCCCAGTCAGGTTCGTTTTTTTAGGCAGGCTATGTTTAGGGCACCTTTTCTAGCCCCTTCCTCATGTGGGGTGAGCAGAGTGGTTCCTCGATCGAGCTGCTCACTCGCACAGACAGGACCGGATCGCACTGCTGCCTAGGTCCCAGTGCATAAACGATCATCTTATCTGTGCCGCCCATGTGCAGAATTGTGACTAGAGACTCCCAGCAGTCATCTCTGCCCCTTGTTCATCGCTGTAAGACTTTTGGGGGTATAGGGGTTTTGATGATGATGATGGGAAATATTGTGAGCTGGGTGATGGCTGTGCGTGAGTTCATTCATGTGGTGAAGTAGGAACGCACTGCAACCACACATCTTGGCTCTCCCTTTTCCTGGTCCAGTGGTGCAGGTGTTGCAGCGACTGGGGAGAGGGAGAGTTGCAATGGACTGCTGTTTGTTGGGTTTCGCCTTCGTAGCCTGTCCATCATGCATTGCTTTCGTCCATCGGTGTAGTCGTTGGGTTCCCATGGTGGTCACCTCTTCCGCCTATACCGCCGTTGGGGTCTTGTTGGAGCTCTGTAAGCATGTCTGCCTGATTCGGGGCTCCACCACAGATTTTTAGTTCTGGGTTTACTTCCGTAGCCTTATACCTACCAAGGTTAATCCGCAAGGCTGCGGGACAATGGTTAGTAGGTCCCAGGACGTGTCCACATGCCAGTATGCACCGTCCCTCTGGGGCCCACTGCTACTCCGAGATCCCCTGCTAGTCTAGCCCAGTTACCATGTGCTGCCACGAGGAGGCACAGCAGGGGTCTTGATGGTGAAGAGGGTGTATACTGGCAGGGGAAGATTTTTGCAAGTTGCTCCACTGTTCGCCACGAGGGCTAGCCAGCGGTGGCAGCTGAAAGCGGGAGGAACAAGCAGTGCTTGCACCCTAACACTAACATAATGCTGCTATTCTAGACGCATCTCACCACCCTGTGAGCGAACACACACACACACACACACACACACACACACACACACTGTTTACTTCAGGCTTCATGTGGTCTACTCTGTATATTAAGGCTTCAATTTTTATGATTTGAGGAACACACTTTGTGAGGGAAACACTGTGTGAGTAACACACTGTGTGAGGGAAACACTGTGTGAGGGAAACACTGTGTGAGGGAAACACTGTGTGAGTAACACACTCTGTGAGGAACACACTCTGTGAGGAACACACTGTGTGAGGGAAACACTGTGTGAGGGAAACACTGTGTGAGTAACACACTGTGTGAGGGATACACTGTGTGAGGGAGACACTGTGTGATGGAACACACTGTGTGAGGGAAACACTGTGTGAGGGAACACACTGTGTGAGGGAACACACTGTGTGAGGAACACACTGTGTGAGGGAAACACTGTGTGAGGAACACACTGTGTGAGGGAACACACTGTGTGAGGCAAACACTGTGTGAGGCAAACACTGTGTGAGGAACACACTGTGTGAGGGAACACACTGTGTGAGAGAAACACTGTGTGAGAGAACACACTGTGTGAGAGAAACACTGTGTGAGGGAACACACTGTGTGATGGAACACACTGTGTGAGGGAAACACTGTGTGAGGGAACACACTGTGTGAGGGAACACACTGTGTGAGAAACACACTGTGTGAGAGAAACACTGTGTGAGGAACACACCGTGTGAGGGAGACACTGTGTGAGGGAGACACTGTGTGAGGGAGACACTGTGTGGAGGAGACATTGTGTGAGGAAGACACTGTATGAGGGAGACACTGTATGAGGGAGACACTGTGTGGAGGAGACACTGTGTGAGGAAGACACTGTATGAGGAAGACACTGTGTGAGGGAGACACTGTGTGAGTAGGGTGTGTCATACGGAGGCGAATTTTTTTTTTTTGAGTTTGAAAAATCGGCCCATGGTATTAATGATGTAGTTCTATGTGCAGAATCATGTGATATCTTCAGATGTGAAAAGTTTTCATTTTTTGCTAGGTAAATTTTAACTTGAAATCTTATGAAAATTCAGTATTCCCACCCTTTTACCAACACCACTAAATAGCTTATTTAAAGTAAAGTAAATGTATCAGGTTAATATATTAGGATGAAAATGATCCAGAATAGTGAAACGAATGATCTTGACACATTTATTAAATATAATATTCCTTTAGAAAACAAAATCATCAAATACAAAAACCGGTTTTACTACTACGACCCGGTGTTGCTGCACACCATAGAGAACATGTCTTTCTTGCTTCTGTTTCTACTCATCACCTCCCTGCTGACCACCTGAGCTCGGATGTAGCCTTCCCTCCTCTCCTGGCTGTACACGTGACTGCTGGCTTCGCTCACTTGCTGTACACAACGCTCTATACTCTGGGTGTGCGAGGGCCAGGCAGGGACATGCATGGGGTTGTCCAGGAAAGCTCTGACTTGAACATTGGTGAGGCTGCAGGTAAGAGGGGGCTCACTGCCAGCCTGGATGTTATCTAGATCTATGAGATCAGTGAGGGTCTTGGCACCTAGATTGACTTCAGGAGTCTTCCTGACCCTGAAGGAATCGTCACCAACTGATTCGTCATGCCCAGATCCTCTCATAAGTCTCATATCCAAGTTCTTTTTGACTGCCACTCTTCTCTCCTCCTCATCCTTACTGCAGAGCATTGTCTGCAGAACTGCCTCGGGATGAGCATACCAGGAAGATCTCCTCACAGTCTGCTCCACAATCTGAACAACCTTCCTTGGCTGAATCCTCAGGAGCTCAAGCTGGAAGAGAGCAGGCCTCGGACCTTCGGAGAACGATGACTTGACCTTGGTGTTGAACCAATTTGGCAAGTAGACACTCACGATGAATTGGACAATAAGTCTCAGGTTGTGAAGCTGGTTCCCTTTCAGTTTATGATGAGCGACCCAAATTCTGTAGAACCTGAGAGCCGTTGTGAGCCACCTAGAATGTGAGACTGGACCTATCTGCAGGTAAGCAAGTCTATCAGGCATGACCCCAGTTTTGATGGCACTGCAAATCATGTAACCATAGTACTGGTCAGTACTCAGGTCGTCAATGACAGTATGTGCAAGCTCAACGAGTGGAGGGCCAACTGTGATTTTTTCAAAGCTCGGATTTATTTCTAACTCAGTGGCTGAGTCCAGCATCTTGCCAAGAGGACCAGACCATCTGTTGTTTGAAAGAGTCTTGCCATCCAGCTCCTGGATCAGATGTCTGAGTGGCAACTCGTTGGTGTGGAGGTCACAAACAATCCAGACCAGCTTCCTCCCAATCTTCCGCTCTATCCACTGTATGACCCCCCCTTGCCACCCTGTGTTCGTGTTGGTGCTGTCCCCTCCTATGGCCTGCAGGGTCTGGTCTACGTTCCTCTCTCTGAGCCAGTTCACAATGTTATCAGCCACTATCTCAGCTGGTTTCCTGATGTCATCTTTCTCTGGAGTGAAATGCCACAAATACTTCCCTTCTGGTTCACTGCAGCAGGAGTAGTGTTCCTCCTTCACCATGGCAGGGAACAACTTGTCAGAATCTCCAACTTTCATGAACACTTTAGTGTCATCCCTTCTCCCATCAAAGAACAAACAATTGATTCCATTTTCTCTTATCCCCTTATCAAACTCCTCTTCTAGGTTACTGACAAGTTTCTCCTGAGCTCTCCTTACTTTGTTATGATCTATCACCAGGTGAACATCATCAGGTGTTATCAAACCACCGTCAATCCAGGCATCTGCTGCTATCTCTGCAGTTTCTCTGAGACCAGTGTGGTGTCGCATGCTGGCCAGAGCTATGCTCAGGATATCTTTCCTATTTCGAATCTTATGCCTGGAAGGTTTGGGATCATTATTTTCTGGGTTAGGGACAAAGTCACCATTCTCCTGGTCAGCACTCGGATCAGCCATGGGGAAGTCATTAAACTCTGAATCAGCTTGACTCCAATCATCGGCCTTTTTTACCTCACCCTGGGCCTTCTCAAGTCTCTTTTCCTCGGCAACTCTTCTCCTCTTCTGTCTCTCTGTGGCAGCCTCCTGTCTCTTGGACTCCGGAATATCTTGGCTAGAAATCATGAGAGCCCCTATACTGCCAGTCTTCTCTCTCTGTGCTTTGACAAATGCCAGTTCGATCACAGGAATCTTCAGTTCACACTTGCAAATACAGGAGATGTGGGCCTCGGATTTACAGTCACGATCGTATCCAAACTCAGGACAGAGAACAATTGGGCACTTGCAAGTAATTATGTCAAATAACTGGTCCAGCTGCTTGGCAAAGCTGTCCTTAACTGCAAGTTTTCCTCTCCCAAGAGAGATATCGCTTGCCTTTTCCCAACTGGCGAGCAGTCTCTCACTTATCTTCTTCTGACTTGTTATGACTGGAGGCTTGAACTGAGCGTTAGCCACAGTGTACTGTGCCAAGACAGCTTTGGTCATATCACTGGCAATGTCTTTGTTTGTGTAAGTTCTTTGGTTCTTTTCACTGATTTGCCTGATTAAAACACCGTATCTCAAAGCATCTCTCAATGTAGGCAACTCCGACTTCAGGAGCTCTCTCCCAGACCCAAGATAGTGACTGAGATGGCTAGATTTTTGGTTCCTCGTCCTGACACAAGCAGCCATCGCAAATATTATCAACTTATAAATGCATCAGAATCTGAAACAGAAAAAAATATTGTTAGTTGGGTTGTTAAAGAATGAAGTCAGAAAGCAATGTTCACTATTTAATTGTAATGCACTAATGCAGCTGTACGTTAGATTTTCGATAAATTTCACGCTAAAATTTACCTAGGAAAAGGTTGCAAAATATTGAAACTGAAATTATTTTCTGTTTATATACACTAAAATCTACCGAAAAAGTGATGGGCCATTAGTTTTAGCTGATCTTCCCTCTTATGACACACCCTACTGTGTGAGGGAACACACTGTGTGAGGGTAGACACTCTGTGAGTGAGACTGTGTGAGGGAGACACTGTGTGAGGGAGACACTGTGTGAGGGAACACACTGTGTGAGGAACACACTGTGTGAGAGAAACACTGTGTGAGGAAACACACTGTGTGATGGAACACACTGTGTGAGGGAAACACTGTGTGAGGGAACACACTGTGTGAGGGGACGCACTGTGTGATGAACACACTGTGTAAGGGAAACACTGTGTGAGGAACACACTGTGTAAAGGAAACACTGTGTGAGGAACACACCGTGTGAGGGAGACACTGTGTGAGTGAGACACTGTGTGAGGGAGACACTGTGTGAGGGAGACACTGTGTGGAGGAGACACTGTGTGGGGAAGACACTGTATGAGGGAGACACTGTGTGAGGGAACACACTGTGTGAGGGTAGACACTTTGTGAGGGAGACACTGTGTGAGGGAGACACTGTGTGAGAGGAGACTATGTGAGGGGAAACACTGACAACAGATGGTAACACGCACCCTACACCTACACAGCTGATGTATGACACGCTATACCAACTGTAACTTCCCCTGAATTGTTTTTCCTCACCACCTGTCATTAATGGCACTAAATTGCCGGTGCGTCGCTCACTTTCAGTCAGGTAAGGTGCAGTAGGTGGCGGGATTACGTACCTGGTCATTAACACGAGCTGCCCCCCACACTAACCCTTCCATTCTGCCGGCACAAGTGTCAATAATTTCTTAGATTTGCAACCTGTGATTATTGCACAATGTATGTGAACACGGGGGCAGGTGCAGGTGAACACGGGGACAGGTGCAGGTGAACACGGGGACAGGTGCAGGTGAACACGGGGACAGGTGTCATGAGGGAGCTGTTGAACACAAGGAATGCTGGTGTCCTGGTGACACATAAAGCAGTATATCTCCCTCCCTCCTGGTGAGACATAAAGCAGTATATCTCCCTCCTTCCTGGTGAGACATAAATCAGTATATCTCCCTCCTGGTGAGACATAAAGCAGTATATCTCCCTCCCTCCTGGTGAGACATAAAGCAGTATATCTCCCTCCCCCCTGGTGAGACATAAAGCAGTATATCTCCCTCCCTCCTGGTGAGACATAAAGCAGTATATCTCCCTCCCTCCAGGTGAGACATAAAGCAGTATATCTCCCTCCTTCCTGGTGAGACATAAATCAGTATATCTCCCTCCTGGTGAGACATAAAGCAGTATATCTCCCTCCCTCCTGGTGAGACATAAAGCAGTATATCTCCCTCCCCCCTGGTGAGACATAAAGCAGTATATCTCCCTCCCTCTTAGTGAGACATAAAGCAGTATATCTCCCTCCCTCTTGATGAGACATAAAGCAGTATATCTCCCTCCCTCCTGATGAGACATAAAGGAGTATATCTCCCTCCCTCTTGGTGAGACATAAAGCAGTATATCTCCCTCCCTCCTGGTGAGACATAAAGCAGTGTATCTCCCTCCCACTTGGTGAGACATAAAGCAGTATATCTCTCTCCCTCCTGGTGAGACATAAAGCAGTATATATCCCTCCCTCCTGGTGAGACATAAATCAGTATATCTCCCTCCCTCCTGGTGACACATAAAGCAGTATATCTCCCTCCCTCCTGGTGAGACATAAAGCAGTATATCTCCCTCCCTCCTGGTGACACATAAAGCAGTATATCTCCCTCCCTCCTGGTGAGACATAAAGCAGTATATCTCCCTCCCTCCTAGGGACACATAAAGCAGTATATCTCCCTCCCTCCTGGTGAGACATAAAGCAGTATATCTCCCTCCCTCCTGGTGAGACATAAAGCAGTATATCTCCCTCCCTCCTGGTGACACATAAAGCAGTATATCTCCCTCCCTCCTAGGGACACATAAAGCAGTATATCTCCTTCCCTCCTGGTGAGACATAAAGCAGTATATCTCCCTCACCTCCTGGTGAGATATAAATCAGTATATCTCACTCCCTCCTGGTGAGACATAAAGCAGTATATCTCCCTCCCTCCTGGTGAGACATAAAGCAGTATATCTCCCTCCCTCCTGGTGACACATAGAGCAGTATATCTTCCTCCCTCCTGGTGAGACATAAAGCAGTATATCTCCCTCCCTCCTGGTGAGACATAAAGCAGTATATCTTCCTCCCTCCTGGTGAGACATAAATCAGTATATCTCCCTCCTGGTGACACATAAAGCAGTATATCTCCCTCCCTCCTGGTGACACATAAAGCAGTATATCTCCCTCCCTCCTGGTGACACATAAAGCAGTATATCTCCCTCCCTCCTGGTGACACATGAAGCAGTATATCTCCCTCCCTCCTGGTGAGACATAAAGCAGTATATCTCCCTCCCTCCTGGTGAGACATAAAGCAGTATATCTCCCTCCCTCCTGGTGAGACATAAAGCAGTATATCTCCCTCCCTCCTGGTGATACATAAAGCAGTATATCTCCCTCCCTCCTGGTGAGACATAAAGCAGTATATCTTCCTCCCTCCTGGTGACACATAAAGCAGTATATCTCCCTCCCTCCTGGTGACACGTAAAGCAGTATATCTCCCTCCTGGTGACACATAAAGCAGTATATCTCCCTCCCTCCTGGTGACACGTAAAGCAGTATATCTCCCTCCTGGTGACACATAAAGCAGTATATCTCCCTCCCTCCTGGTGACACGTAAAGCAGTATATCTCCCTCCCTCCTGGTGAGACATAAAGCAGTATATCTCCCTCCCTCCTGGTGAGACATAAAGCAGTATATCTCCCTCCCTCCTGGTGACACATAAAGCAGTATATCTCCCTCCTGGTGACACATAAAGCAGTATATCTCCCTCCCTCCTGGTGAGACCTGATTAGTATTCCCTAACCACCCCATCTCACTTCCTGGTGAAACAAGACATGTGCAATTAATCCCAATATTAAGACAATATAGAGATAAACTAGCAACATACCCTTCCCTTAACTAACTCCTAACTGCTGCTAAGTGACTGTAACTAGTTAAGGTAGAGCCTGAATGAGGTTTTGTGTCTCAAGTCACTCCTTTAGGTACTGTTCACTCTGGCATATTTTCTTATAAACGATATTTATTATACGAATCTTTGTTATTCCGAAATTCAGATGGAAAAAATCGTTCGTCCTTGATATGACCAATAATAAAAGGCAACTTGGCACAACTGTAGAGAAAAATATTGGGATGAAAATAATGTATATGTTGTGGAAAAATATTCTCCACTGATATACGATACACTGTAGCTGCTAGATCTATGTATTAAATGTGTATTTTTTTATGCATTATGAACAAATGAAGGTGTTGGTGTGATAAAGGGAAACTTATGACGTTTTGTTGATAAGGAAAAGGTAAGTTGATAATTAATTTGGTTATGAGAAAGAAATTGCACTTGTAAATAATAATAGAAGTTGGTAAAGAGGTTGAATTTTACATCAGCTGAGGTAACCTAACCTAACCTAACATTATCTTACCTAAACCTAACTTAATCTAACATAAACTTAACTTAATCTAAATGTAACCGAACTAAATCATCGCCTAACTCTATCTAATATTCTTCTATCTACCCTACCCAAACCTGTGCAAAATATAACCAAAGCTGACTTAACCAATCACACCCCAACCACACCACATCTGCCCTAACCAATCCTAGCCTAACCAATCACACCCTAACCTAACCTAACCAATCGCACCCTAACCTAACCAATCACACCCTAATCTAACCAAACATTTTCGCCCTAACCTAACTTAACTAGTCAAATCCTAACTTCATCTAATCTCACGTAACCTGAGCATTTTTTTTTTAATTTTAACTTTGCCACTTACAGCTGCTAGTTTACTGTGCACTCCATACTCATCCTGTGAGCGGTAGCGCAAAATAGGATTACAGAGTAGAGTTTACAAAGGGTCAGTATAACTAACCCCCGTGTCAGGACATTATGGCATTGAATGTTACAGAGTATCTCAAATAATTTTTTTGTTTAGTTCAGCTGCGTGATTATAGGAGTGTGAGGCAATATGTCTGGCAACACACTTTTTCACATTTGCGTGAGAGGTATTCAAGCACATTGTGTGTTTGGTTCTATACATGGGAGCTGATATAGCTTCTAAGTGCAAAAAAGTGGATACAATCATAATATGTCAGCCATCTTGTCATTAAAGATAAAGTGTTGTGCCATTTCACACACAGTGTGCTTGGACCTGTCCCCAAAAGGTTCTATCTTCACACAGTCGAGGGCGAGTGTGTGGCCATATGTCTGGCCACACACTTTACATTTAGTCTTGTTTACATCTGCTTGAGGAACATACTGCCAGAGGTACTTATATCCTAACCTCAGTCTAGCGGTTACTACATCTTGTAATCTAGTAATCTTGTTACTTGCTCCATATATATATGTTTTATTTGATACTTCTCATTATGGCAAACAATGGATCGACTAGTGCCTGTTTGCACTTGTCTGCTTGCGTCAAATTCATCAGTAAGTTCTTTCCTAATTATAGTTTTAGGGGATCTCCTTGACAGACCCAGATTGTACTCTACAGAGTCTTTGTTAGACGCGGATGTTTGGCGAGGGTATCAACTCTGTCATGTTCTTTGAGGCCTATGTGAGAGGGGACCCACAACAGTAAGATCTTGACACCAATCACAATGACCTAACCGAACCTAACCAGTCACCTTAACCTCATCTAACCTCACTTCACCTCACCTATCACACCCTAACCTAACCAAACCAATCACCCTAACCTCACCTCACTAACACTTTCAGACACCATAAAATTAACCATCTCCTTCTTCTCTCCCCACTAGGAACTGGCCTCGTCCAACCCCAATCAAAGAAACTGGAAGGGCATCATCATCGCCGTCCTGGTCATCTGCTTCGTCCTGGGCATGATAGTGACGTCGGTGTTGCTGCTGACCCCACCTGATGACGGTCCGAGGGTCAAAGGTCGGAGATTTGAGTTAGACGATATACTGGGTGACAGCTTCAAGATCCACACCTTCAACGGCAGCTGGATCTCTGGTGAGTGTTCCTGTTGGTGTTTTGAGGAGAGAGAGAGAGAGAGAGAGAGAGAGAGAGAGAGAGAGAGAGAGAGAGAGAGAGAGAGACTGGCAAAACACACCTTAATCTCAACACACTTCACAAAATGGCATTAAAATTACAGCAATAAATAATATCACTCTGAACCCTCCTCTACTGCCTACCCCGAGCACCTCCGGTATAGCGGCTCATCGCACTCCGTCAGCAGGTGGCTCGGGGTCTTCTCGTGTCAACTTGTACTGTGTTGCTTGCAGTTTTGTAGTAAAGAATCTCTCAAGCTTTTATGCTATAAGAGCCACGGGTTTATAGACTGTTGTAGTGGTAGAGTTATTATTATTATTATTATTATTATTATTATTATTATTATTATTATTATTGTTATTGTTATTGTTATTGTTATTGTTGTTATTGTTATTGTTATTATTGTTATTATTATTATTTCACTTCTCCAGTAATCCCCCCGCGGTCCGGTCCCATCATGACCGCTGTATCATTCACTTCACTTTCCTCCAAAACCGTGGCCTCATAGTTATTGAGCGGTGGTGGCCAGATGTGTGGTGGTGATGGTGGTGGTCGTGGCCAGGTATGTGGCCAGATGTGTGGTGGTGTGATATTGGAGCCATGGTGGTGTGGTAGTGGTGTAATAATGGTAGTGAGGTGGTGGCAGTAGTGGTAGTAGTAGTAGTAGTGGTGGTACTAGTGGTAGTAGGTTTTTTTTTTTTTTTTTTTTTTTTTTTTTTTTTTTTTTAAACGTGGCCTCCAGCCTCCCCCAATAGCCACACCTTCGCCACCATTTATTTACCTTAATATTAAATATCCTAATACATAAGAAGCTATCCTATCTGTGTTAAATTAGTTGAGCCGCAGATCCATGCGGCATTCAGTGACTGTAGCCTCATAGTCAATATCTGCAGCAGTTGTCGGAGTAGGGGCAGAAGCTCTCGTTCCCCTGAGGCAGAGCAAAGCCGACCGAAGGAGAGAGAAGGACAGTCGACATCTCATCCAGGCTGTGACATAACTTCTGGGCTGCTGCTTCTGTTCGGAGATCAGCTCCGCGAGTCTGGCGTAGAAACATCTTGCACTTGGGCCCATCCCACCAGAGGTTGTGAACACTAGAGGAGTGAAGCTGCCTTGATTAACATTTTGAATTCTCTCCCCATATGCCCTTCTCTTGTCGTTCTCGTTCCTCCTATGCGCAGCATCGAGAGCTAGGTTACGGTGACAAACGGCCATGGGATCAAAAATCCTGATGTCGAAGAAAGCTCGCTGTCCCCGCGTCCAGAATCCTCGAGCACTGACGTCCACACGGGCTTCGTTAGATGTGTTTGAAGTCCTGTATTGGAGGATCTCGCCATCCAGTGGAAGGAGGGTCGGTTCTACCATGACGTCCCGGCAGATTTCCTTCAACATATTTGCTGTGAGATCCCTTACCTCGTCATGCCTCATGCATATGAAGCCCCCCTTCTTGCAAACCATGGCGTGATCGCCATCATAGGAATAGCCACACACGCATTGGGAGGGCAAACCATCTACTGGCCAACCGTACCTTAGAGCAATGGCATCTGTAAATTCTTGTTTGTTAAGGCTGAAACCATTTGCCCTTATCGGTAACGTAGTTAACCAGTTCGAGGCGCCCACCTCCTGCGCTATAGCTATTTTTTTTGTCAAATTTTCTGGAACCTGCAGCAATAGTTGCTGCAACATGTCATTTTGGCAGTGCTGCCGATCTGTTGTAATGGACCTACGGATCTTATTAACTTCGCTGGTGTCCACTTCCCCTGTTGCATTCTGGTCTATTATGTGGTCAGTGAGGGCTGCCGTGAGCTTAAGTGAATTTTGATGTTCAGAGTCAGCAATCTCCTCTGGATTAGTTAGTCCCATCCCTCCCAGTCTTGGTGGAAGTGCAAGAAGTGTTCTTTCTACTGGGATTAAGTCGTGGTGTTTCACTAGTGTGGGAATGAACTTGACACTGATTGCTTCTTCCAAAGGGTGGAGGAGGGGTCGGATCTCAGGGATGGTACGCATCAGGTAGTTCCAACGATGCTTGACTCCATGTGTGAATGCTGCAGAGGCCGCATGTGGCTCTGTGTTAGCAATCTCCGATAGAGCATGGATTTCGCTAACCCACTCATTCACCTTTCCCCCTACGTACTGGGTCTTGAAGTCCATAGTGCCAATTACTGCGCCTAGATGTCTTTGGCCGTCCTTAGTTATTTTGACCTCACTTTCGCCGAAAACCTCCACAGCCCGATCATAATGGTCTGGCTTCACGATGAGGAAGGATTTGCTGGCGTTTGGGTGGTACCCTATTTGTGGACCTCGCGATGTTACCAGGTCCCACCACTTTTTGATGTCCTCCACTTTTCCTGCTCCTGTGAGGTCATCAGCATATGCCACTTGTTTGACCCTAGTTGTTTCATACTTTATTTCTTGTTGGAGCACTGATAGGCCTATTGCATACATTGCCATTGCAACGGGGTCCCCCTGTGTTGTTCCCTCGGTCGACTGTAGGATGGTATCACCTCGTAGAGCCTTGTTGTTTACTATGTAGAGGTCTGAAGGATTCCTATACGAATTTTCAACATACATCGCAAAGCTAGGACACTTGATCTTGATGTTGTGCAGTGCCGCCTTGCGGTTAAGTATGTTGAATGCGTTTGAAGCATCCACCAGGAGAACGGCCTCACAATCATGCTGCTCAAATATCAATCTCATGGCGTGAATGGCCGCCTCCCCACCAGCCTGGAGGCCAGCACACACTTGTAGGTTCCCTGCTGCTGCCCTGACATCATCCTTTACCACCTCCATTATACACTTTCCGATGATCCGCCTCAGCACTTCCCCCACCCCTATAGGTCTACATCCTGGTTTCTTTTCCAGAGGAATAAGGCGGCAGGCCGTCAGAGCCTGGAGGTGATGGCAGCAAGAGGATGCAAGCTTTCTTGCAAGGGTGGCAATGGCAGTGCAGAGATCGCTTGCTGCAGGGCCAAACTTGTTTGTGCTGAGGATGACTCTCCAACCGTTTGCATCCAGACCTGAAGGGCCGGCTCCTCCTCGAGTCTTCAGTGCCTTTTTCCACACCATCTCTCCTGTTATTTTCTCGAACAGGACAGCATTTGGTGGGATATAGGCACCCTGGAACCTGATGCCTTCATCTTCACTTGCAGGGGGATGTTTCTCTTTCAATAGTTTTAATGTCGCACTGTTTATTGGCATCACTCCACCGGAGGATTCATGTGTGAGAGATCTTACCGCGAGAGACACTTTTCCCACACGCATTTTGTTTCCAAATTTTCTTGCCACGTCATCGGTGTTTTGCTTTCTGTCACCCGTAGATTTTAGTCTCTCCTGCAGTGTTCTTGCTTCACATAGGAGATCATCTAGGGCCCCAGTCCGCCACATTGTCGATCTTCTCTTCATTGCTGCCACATTTTCCTTGTGCTTAGCCTTTGTGTGTGTCCTCTGACAAAATAGATGCGGTATTATTGCCAGTATTTGAAGAGCTAGGGGGGGCGAGGAAGCGGTCCTGAGTGTAATCAGTCATGAAGCAAGTCATCTCCCGAATCATTTCTTTGGTGGCCGCACACTTGGGTGGTTCAAACAAGTTAGCTGGCGACCACTTGACAATTTCTGAGTAGGTTTCCTTTACCCATACGCCTGCATTTTCCATCGACATGCCTTTCCACTGAGGCGGCTGTCTCTCATTCTCCTCCTGGACACCTGCTACTGAGGGAGCAGCATTTATTAGTACTACATTTTCGGGTTGAGTAGACTCACTGCTATCATTTCGGATATCATCGGGTGGTTGGGTCCCGGCGATATCCACTGTGGCCGCCTGTGTCGGCTCCCTGCCACGTGGGTTCCGACACTGGTCTAGCTTCCTGCAATCCACACATGATCGGTTGTTTCTCGCACAAAGACAATTTGTGCAGTTTTGGTACTGGCTAGCACAGACGCAGCAAAGACTGTTGCCAGGCATAGTGACCAGCAACTTGGGCGACAAATATTTCCGCCTCCGACCTCTGCTATTGGGCCCATATGGACGAAGAAACTAGATCTTATGCGTATGAGGCACAGAGGTGACAGCCTGGCCTTCGGTGTCCGGGTAGTAAGGGCATTCGCGCGCGTGTGGTTGTGTCGGGCACCCCCCATGTGGGCGATAATCTACACATGAGAATAATCCACTGGGAGCAAGAATTGTCACACCTAACACTTGATTATGTCACTTTGGTAGAGATAGCCACCATTTCTATGGTCTCGCTGATGTAACATTAGTTATATATACTCACTGGGTCAGCCGACACTACATGGAGTGGCCGTTACTTGAGGCACTTGGCCCCATAGGTGCGAGAGTCGCGATGCCACCCTTGCTAGGGTAGGCCTATCGACGCACTGGCACTGACACTTGGCAACTCCAGCCACCCACCATTCAAACACTCACAGGCTTACTTGAAGATCGCCGGTGAACACGAGCAATATTTGCGTTTAATGTCGTAAGGAATGAGACGAGCCGTCGGCGATGATGCTCAAGGTGACATCCAACGTTCATCGACACACTGTGAAATTCTCGCTCCCACAAACTGAGTATATCCCCACCAACAACACTTTAAATCTGGGAAGGCACCCCAACCCACCCACGCCACCCGGGCCCACTACTACTACAACTAGTGGTAGTAGAGTAGTAGTGGTGGTGGTAGTAGTGGTGAAGGTAGTAGTAGTGGTGGTGGTGGTAGTAGTGATGGTAGTAGTGGTGATGGTAATAGTGGTGGCAGCAGTAGTGATGGTAGTAGTGGTGGTGGTGGTGGTGGTAGTGGTGCTGGTGATAATGGCTGCTCAGCACCGCCTCTCATGAAACTTGATAAAGAAAAACGTTCGCCAGTTTTTACGACATTGATAAGTGGCCCCCGACCCTCCAAATAACTCCTGCATTGGCCATTGACCCGAAAAGTAAAAAAAAATGATCTATTTATATGCACACTGTATATTTGGACCCGTTAGGCAGTGTGTGTGTGTGTGTGTGTGTGTGTGTGTGTGTTCGCAACGTTTGATATCTCTGGTCAAAAACTTTTCCTGACAGTCTGGCTCAGAAAGAGAGAGACCGTTTATATATTATTTTCATTTTTTTCATTTTTCTTTCTTTTCTTGTGAATCTTCTCAAAGCTACGTAAAACATTCTCAAAGACGTTGATAAGAAGTTTCTTGGACTAGCGGCGTATCCCTCCACAGCACAACACAATGAAAATGTTTTGCTGAAATGGTGGAATTTAGTGCGCCATTCCCCCTCGTAACGTGATCGACGAAACACAGATGAGGCTAAAGTGATTCTCCCTCGCCCTGGTAAGTGATCCCTCCCGCGGCATCTCTCTGCTGTATTAGCGAGACGTCCTACGAGGGAGGCTTTAATGGATTGGACTCTGAGTGTGTCGTAACTAATGGTCTGTCCTAACTTAACTTAACCTAACCTAACAATCAAATCTAAGTTAAACTAAGTTAGCCTAACTTAAATTACCCTAACCTAACCTAACGAAATTGACTATCCGCAGTAATGATTCGTACGATAATTTCTACCATATAGTTGACGTAAAATCACGTCAAATTCCCAAACTTATGCAACCACAACAAAAATGATAGCTTGCAAAACTGGCGTCGGGCCTAAACTGAGACTCTATGGAGACTAGACACGTTTTTTCTCCAGCTAATAGGAATATTAAGATAGAACCTGTAAGTGTCATGACCTTTGGACCAGAACTCAAATTCGGATCAAAGTTGGGTTAGGTTAGGTTTGTTTAGGTTAGGTTTGGTTAGGTTTAGTTAGATTTGGTTAAGTGAGGTTAGGTTAGAGATGGTTGCGTTAGGTTAGGTTAGGTTAGGTTAGGTTAAGTTAGATTTGGTTAAGTGAGGTTGGGTTAGAGATGGTTGCGTTAGCTTAGATTTGATTTGGTTAAGTTTAGGTTGGTTAAATTTGAATAGACTAGGATAAATTAGGTCAAGTTATGCCATATTTGATTAGGTCAGCACACTACCTCCGTTCATACGAAAGATGACCCAGTACTTAAGGGGTTACATTTATTAGGCTCATTCGGATTAAGTTAGATTAGGTTTTGTTTATTAGTCCAAGTTAAAAAATTACCACCCTCAACGAATCCGAGTCTCGATCTGAATCCGGTTCCGAGACCTCAAACTAGAATCCTCTCCCCCGCACACACCATCCCTCCACCTCACCACCACCACTCCACCTCATCACCACCACTCCACCTCACCACCACCACTCCACCTCACCACCACCACTCCACCTCATCACCACCACCACTCCACCTCATCACCACCACCACTCCACCTCACCACCACCACTCCACCTCATCACCACCACTCCACCTCACCACCACCACTCCACCTCATCACCACCACTCCACCTCACCACCACCACTCCACCTCATCACCACCACTCTACCTCACCACCACCACTCCATCTCATCACCACCACTCCACCTCACCACCACCACCACTCCACCTCATCACCACCACCACTCCACCTCATCACCACCACCACTCCACCTCATCACCACCACTCCACCTCATCACCACCACTCCACCTCACCACCACCACTCCACCTCATCACCACCATCACTCCACCTCATCACCACCACTCCACCTCAACACCACCACTCCATCTCATCACCACTACTCCACCTCACCACCACCACTCCACCTCATCACCACCACCACTCCACCTCATCACCACCACTCCACCACCACTCCATCTCATCACCACTACTCCACCTCACCACCACTACTCCACCTCATCACCACCACTCCACCTCATCACCACCACCACTCCACCTTATCACCACCACTCCACCTCACCACCACCACTCCATCTCATCACCACTACTCCACCTCACCACCACTACTCCACCACTCCACCTCACCACCACCACTCCATCTCATCACCACTACTCCACCTCACCACCACTACTCCACCTCACCACCACCACTCCATCTCATCACCCCTACTCCCCCTTCACCACCACACCATGCCCCTCCCCCAACCTCCTTTATCGGATTAGTGGTGAATCGACTCTTTAACACCCAGACCCGATAACCGATATATTCACCCGTGATCTCCTTCAACCTGCCCTCGTCTCCAGCAACTCCCGATAACAATGTGGTCTCCTAGGTGTGTCTGGTCTTTTAAAGTCACGGTCTCCAAGCTGTCCTTATTGTTTCTAAAGTTTCTTAAAGCTATTGGCTTCATGGGCTCCTATCTGCCCTTAACGTCTCCAAGGCTCCTTTAGTGTCTCCAAGGACTCTTTTCACGTATCATACTAATATCTCCACACTAACTTAGACTATCGTTCTCCACTGTCTCCAAGGCCGCCTATTTTTTTAACTGCTCTCCTAAGCCATCTAGAATTTAACATCATCCACAAGGCTTCACAATGAAAGCCCCCTGGTCCTTGGATAGTGAAACCTCTGGTGCTAGGATAGTGAAACCTCTGGTGCGAGGATAGTGAAACCTCTGGTGCTAGGATAGTGAAACCTCTGGTGCTAGGATAATGAAACCTCTGGTGCTAGGATAATGAAACCTCTGGTGCTTGGATAGTGAAACCTCTGGTGCTAGGATAATGAAACCTCTGGTGCTAGGATAGTGAAACCTCTGGTGCTAGGATAGTGAAACCTCTGGTGCTAGGATAGTGAAACCTCTGGTGCTAGGATAATGAAACCTCTGGTGCTAGGATAGTGAAACCTCTGGTGCGAGGATAGTGAAACCTCTGGTGCTAGGATAGTGAAACCTCTGGTGCTTGGATAGTGAAACCTCTGGTGCTAGGATAGTGAAACCTCTGGTGCTAGGATAGTGAAACCTCTGGTGCTAGGATAATGAAACCTCTGGTGCTAGGATAGTGAAACCTCTGGTGCGAGGATAGTGAAACCTCTGGTGCTAGGATAGTGAAACCTCTGGTGCTTGGATAGTGAAACCTCTGGTGCTAGGATAGTGAAACCTCTGGTGCTAGGATAATGAAACCTCTGGTGCTAGGATAGTGAAACCTCTGGTGCTAGGATAGTGAAACCTCTGGTGCTAGGATAGTGAAACCTGTGGTGCTAGGATAGTGAAACCTCTGGTGCTAGGATAGTGAAACCTCTGGTGCGAGGATAGTGAAACCTCTGGTGCTAGGATAGTGAAACCTTTGGTGCTAGGATAATGAAACCTCTGGTGCTAGGATAGTGAAACCTCTGGTGCTTGGATAGTGAAACCTCTGGTGCTAGGATAGTGAAACCTCTGGTGCTAGGATAGTGAAACCTCTGGTGCTAGGATAATGGAACCTCTGGTGCTAGGATAGTGAAACCTCTGGTGCGAGGATAGTGAAACCTCTGGTGCTAGGATAGTGAAACCTCTGGTGCTAGGATAGTGAAACCTCTGGTGCTAGGATAGTGAAACCTCTGGTGCTAGGATAGTGAAACCTCTGGTGCTTGGATAGTGAAACCTCTGGTGCTAGGATAGTGAAACCTGTGGTGCTAGGATAATGAAACCTCTGGTGCTAAGATAGTGAAACCTCTGGTGCTGGGATAGTGAAACCTCTGGTGCTAGGATAGTGAAACATCTGGTGCTGGGATAGTGAAACCTCTGGTGCTAGGATAGTGAAACCTCTGGTGCTAGGATAGTGAAACATCTGGTGCTGGGATAGTGAAACCTCTGGTGCTAGGATAGTGAAACATCTGGTGCTGGGATAGTGAAACCTCTGGTGCTAGGATAGTGAAACCTCTGGTGCTAGGATAATGAAACCTCTGGTGCTAGGATAGTGAAACCTCTGGTGCTAGGATAGTGAAACCTCTGGTGCTAGGATAGTGAAACCTCTGGTGCTAGGATGTGCTTCTATGTACTACAGTAGCTGAAACAAATATCTGTGCAGGTGGGGGTCGATATGTTCCGAAATTTGACGTGTGATTAGTGACAGCCCTCATATACCAAAAATTATCGTCCATGGTCTCATGTTGTTTCCCACAAAGTATGCATAGATAGTTGTTTTAGTTACTGTACATGTGTAGTTCCGTGCGTGTGTGGGCATATGTTTCCTGGCTCCCTTGTGTGTGTGTGTGTGTGTGTGTGTGTGTGTGTGTGTGTGTGTTGATGTACAGACTTAAGTGTATGTGATGTTTTTGGGTGTATGGTGGCGTGCATGTGATGTGCTTGTGTACATGGTGGCGTGCAGGTGATGTGCTTATGTCCATGGTGCGTGCATGTGATGTGCTTGTGTCCATGGTGGCGTGCATGTGATGTGCTTGTGTCCATGGTGGCGTGCATGTGATGTGCTTGTGTACATGATGGCGTGCATGTGATGTTCTTTTGTCCACGGTGGCGTGCATGTGATGTGCTTGCGTCCATGGTGGCGTGCATGTGATGTGCTTGTGTACATGGTGGCGTGCATGTGATGTTCTTTTGTCCACGGTGGCGTGCATGTGATGTGCTTGCGTCCATGGTGGCGTGCATGTGATGTGCTTGTGTCCATGGTGGCGTGCATGTGATGTTCTTGTGTCCACGGTGGCGTGCATGTGATGTGCTTGTGTACATGGTGGCGTGCATGTGATGTTCTTGTGTCCACGGTGGCGTGCATGTGATGTGCTTATGTCCATGGTGGCGTGCATGTGATGTTCTTGTGTCCACGGTGGCGTGCATGTGATGTGCTTGCGTCCATGGTGGCGTGCATGTGATGTGCTTGTGTCCATGGTGGCGTGCATGTGATGTTCTTGTGTCCACGGTGGCGTGCATGTGATGTGCTTGTGTACATGGTGGCGTGCATGTGATGTGCTAGTGTCCACGGTGGCGTGCATGTGATGTGCATGCGTCCATGGTGGCGTGCATGTGATGTTCTTGTGTCCACGGTGGCGTGCATGTGATGTGCTTGTGTACATGGTGGCGTGCATGTGATGTGCTTGTGTACATGGTGGCGTGCATGTGATGTTCTTGTGTCCACGGTGGCGTGCATGTGATGTGCTTGCGTCCATGGTGGCGTGCATGTGATGTGCATGCGTCCATGGTGGCGTGCATGTGATGTTCTTGTGTCCACGGTGGCGTGCATGTGATGTGCTTGTGTACATGGTGGCGTGCCTGAGGTTCGCCTGGCGAGTGGTGATCAGGCCCCCCCCCCCCTATCGCCTCTACTACTATTGATTATCAAAAGGCCAGTATCCATTTTTCATTACCGGTTGAGATCTTGTAATGCCACACATACCTCACTGCCTCGCCTCCCGCTGCTACTGACTGCCAGGCCACCACCACGTGTTACTTTACCCAGTAGCCACCTGTACACCCGTGTTACTGG
>CAUDMG010003884.1:0-20578 GCA_958450375.1 Homarus gammarus | reverse complement strand
CGCTCCTTCCTCCTGAGGTACCACGTGACCATGTTCACCCTAGCCCAGGCGAAGGTTGTGAGACTGATTCCGGTCGAGCACCCTTCGCGCAAGAAACTCAATCTTCTTGTTATTAAAGATTTTTTTGACCACATTGGGCCACAAATTGCCTCCCCTTGTGAATATCAATGGAGTCGACGTCATGTTTGACGCCTTACTTCAGGATAACTTAGTTTTGGGAGTCATTTCCCACACTGAAATTGAGTATCTTGAAAAAGATGAACTTGCCGAGCTGATTGGAGATCAGCTCTCAGTACTTAGGAAGCTGACCAGCACAACTGCCCTGGTTGGTTTTCCTAAGGAACTTCCTAGCTCCGTTATACTGGGTTGGGAGAAAATCCCAGTAAAGCCTTACCAGCAAAAACCCACTCGCTGCTACAATTGCCAGAAGTATGGCCATCTGGCGCGGAAGTGTCGTGCTCGTGAGGTGCGCTCAAGCTGCGGGGCACCCGGCCACACTGACGCTGACTGCCAGGCGGCCGTTAAGAAGTGCGCGGCTTGTGGTGGCCCTCACTCCTCCTCCGACAAGCTTTGTCCCAAGTGGAGGGAGGAGTGCAGGGTGGCCAGGCTGCGGGCGAAAGAAAAATTGACTTACAGGGAGGCTCTCCTTGTAGTAAAAAATCAAGAAAAGAAAAAACAAGAAAAGAACAAACAAGACAAAAACAACCACGACATGAACAACCGAGAACCCGATATCCCTACAGAAGACCAGAAAAAAGAAGACCAGAAAGAAGAAGACCAGAAAGAAGAAGATCAAAAAGAAGACGAAGAACAAGAAGAAGAATGGAAAGTAAAAACTAAAAGAAGAACCAAGAAAAAAAAGAAGTGCAACCAATCAGCTTCGGCCGAAATAGCCTAACGGCGAAGAGGCCAGTAATCCCAAACAACTTGAAAGTTCTTGATTCAGTCTTCACCCATACTTACTTTCCTCTAGTGACATCAGTCGACCTGCATCTCTCCGCTACCCTTGTCTGTAAGAGTCTCGTTTCTGTGTTTTCCTTCTTTACACGCACACACACACACACACATATATATATATATATATATATATATATATACATATACATATATATACATATACATATATATATATATATATATACATATATATGAGGTTCACGGCGCCATCAGCTCGATGAACAGGCTTTGTGTGAAATATAACAGAGTCTAGAACTGCTTTTAGTGTCCTTGTGGGCTAGCCGGTAAGCGTTCCCTAGGGCCACCCAGTAGGTCGAGGGTTCGATTCCTTGCTGGTGAGGTCGTTGATTATATACATATATATATATAATATATACATATATATATATTTCATTAGCCCATATATATATAATATATATATATGAATTCCGGATTGCAAATTCTCAAGGCACGTAAAAACATTGATGAAAATACTGACTGTTTGACTCTATTATGGTGGGCAGATCCATATTAAGAATAATATGGAACTGGTTGATAAACTATATAACTTACACATTAATTATGATTTTAAACTGGTCAGTTTTGATGTAACATCACTCTTTACAAAGATCCTAGTTGATGATTTACTGGAGTTCCTCATAGATTCCCTGGACAATATTTCATTGCCTGTCTCGAAAGATGACTTCATCGAACTCATCAAAACTATGTATTAAGGATTGTAAATTTCAATTGAATGGAGAATTTTATGCTAAAAAATTTGGTATGGCAATGGTAATCCGCTTTCACCTGTATTAAGCAACCTATATATGGAATTCTTTGAAAAGAAACGATTAAGTAATATTTTACCACCTTCAGCAGTCTGGTTTAGATATGTTGATGATGTATTATGTCTCTGGCCATGTAATGAGGACCTAAAAGCTTTTCTGCCACAACTTAACACGTTAGCTCCCTCCTTCAAATTCACTGTGGAATCAGAGCATGACTATAAATTGCCATTCCTAAACTGTCTGATCGACAGAATAAGTAACACCTTTAAGTTCAGTATTTATAGGAAACCTACTAATGTGTGTTCATACATTCATTAATATTATGCCCACCATAATAGTCAAACAGTCAGTATTTTCATCAATGTTTTTACGTGCCTTGAGAATTTGCAGTCCGGAATTCATTGATGAGGAATATAAATATATCTATAATATTGGCTTGAACCTTAAGTACCCTATATCTTTTATAGACAAATGCCTTAACATTACTCAGAAATCTTTTTATAGAACCGATCCCAAGCCCACCCATGACCATAAGAATCTCTTAGTATTACTATTTCACAAAAATTTCTCTCAAATGCCTTTACAACTAAAAACCTGGAACGTCAACGTGGCATTTAAAAACTCCTGCACTGTAAAACCAATGTTAATTAAGAACTCCCCCAACAATGCAGGCGGCTACATTTACAAGGTTCCTTGCAAGGAACGTAATATGTTTTACTTAGGCCAGACAGGTAAAGATCTTGAAACTAGATTTAAACAACATAAATATAGTGTTAGGACAGGCCAGGAATCCATTGCTCTGTTTATTCATTTGAGGGATAACAAACATTGCATTGACTGGGATAATGCTTCCTCAATATTACCTTGTAACTCAATTGATAGTAGGAACATTATAGAATCCAGTCTCATTAAACATACCGAAACCGTCAACATAAATTTGAGTAATGGTATGTACAAACTGGATAATTTCGAAATTAAGAAGATTTGTAACCAGGTGAGAAGATTGGGTCATCGTACCCTCTGACCTGACTACCGACTGCTGCGGTGCTTATGAAGATTAGTAGTGATCGGACCATTGTGGACACTCACTGTCCCCTAGGGACTTGATCTCACTCTCCTCCTCTGTATATATATGCCTTGTTATGTATTTCTCCTTAGTCTGTACTCACCCCTTAAGATGTGAATATCACTATAAGAAAAGAGGATGTTCTTAAGAAGATACACAAACTAAAGAACACAAAATCCCCAGGGTCGGATGAAATTTTCCCTCGAGTCTTGAAAGAATGTAGGGAACAGATTAGCGGACCCCTCGTAAACTTATTTACAAAATCATTAGACACCGGAGTTGTGCCAGACTTGTGGAAACAGGCAAATGTAGTACCTATATTCAAAAAGGGAGACAGAGCATCAGCGTCAAATTTCCAGCCGATCAGTTTGACGTCAGTAGTGGGGAAATTTCTTGAATCAATTATAGCAGATAACATCCGATCGCAGTTAGAGAAAAGCAAATTAATCTACGACTCTCAACATGGGTTTACAAAGGGAAAATCTTGTCTAACAAATCTGCTGACATTTTTTAGGAAAGTCTTCGAGGTAGTAGATAATGACGAAAATTACGATGTTATTTACTTAGACTTTAGCAAAGCATTTGACAGAGTACCGCATCAGGGGCTTCTGAGAAAAATTAAGGCTCATGGTATCGAGGGGAAGTTTTAAATTGGATAATATCATGGCTCACCGATAGAACTCAGAGGGTCAGCGTAGATGGTGTTAAATCTGAGTGGGGTCGTGTAACCAGTGGGGTTCCGCAGAGGTCAGTACTAGGCCCACTCTTGTTCATAATCTACATAGACGATCTAGATACTGGGATCAGCAGTGACATAAGCAATTTTGCGGGTGACACCAAAATAGGGGAGCAGATTAATTCAGGGCAGGATGCAAATGCATTACAGGAGGATCTAAATAAACTGCAGGGGTGGTCTGAAAAATGGCAAATTAAATTCAACACCAGCAAGTGCAGCGTACTTAATATTGGAAGAACAAATACTGTCAATGTACTGTATACAGCCTTAACAACATCAACCTAGAGAAGTCGGCTTGTGAAAGAGACCTAGGGTTACTTGTAAGCCCGGACCTACGGCCTAGAAAACAGCGCGTTAATGTTCGAAATAAGGCAAACAGAGTGTTGGGTTTTATATCTAGAAGTGTAAGTAAAAAGAGTGCAACTATATCTTGCGCTAGTCAGGCCGCACCTCGATTATGCGGTTCAGTTCTGGTGCCCTTATTATAGAATGGATATCATTTCACTAGAGTCGGTGCAGCGAAGAATGACGAAAATGATTCTGGGACTTAGAAACCTTCCATATTAGGATAGATTAAAGAAACTTTAAGTCGGTGAAAGGAATCAATAAAGGGGATATAGATAAAGTTCTTATAATATCCGAGCAGGATAGGACTCGAAGCAACGGATTTAAGTTGGATAACTTTAGGTTTAGGAGGGAGATAGGAAGAAACTGGTTCACAAATAGGGTGGTGGAAGAGTGGAACAAGCTTACCAACTTTGTAATAACTGCTGGAACACTGGAAAGTTTCAAAAGTAGGCTAGATAGGTTCATGGATGATGGAGAGTGGTTGTA
The DNA here is from genome assembly GCA_958450375.1 of Homarus gammarus. Taxonomy (NCBI): domain Eukaryota; kingdom Metazoa; phylum Arthropoda; class Malacostraca; order Decapoda; family Nephropidae; genus Homarus; species Homarus gammarus. Next base: position 16,218 of record CAUDMG010003884.1, on the reverse strand, counting down.
ACTCTCGACAGGAGCTGCCATGCACAGGCCAACCGGCAAGTTCAAGTTGTTTGGGATTACTGGCCTCTTCGCCGTTAGGCTATTTCGGCCGAAGCTGATTGGTTGCACTTCCTTTTTTTGTTGGTTCTTCTTTTAGTTTTTACTTTCCATTCTTCTTCTTGTTCTTCGTCTTCGGGTTTTTTTGGTTTATTCTTGTCTTGGTTGTTCATTTCTTCTTCTTGTTCTTCGTCTTCTTCTTCTTTCTGGTCTTCTACGTTATCAGGTTCTTGATTGTTCTTTTCTTGTTCGTTTTTGTCTTGTTTGTTCTTTTCTTGTTTGTTTTGGTCTTGCTTGTTTTTTTCTAGATTCTTGACTGCAAGGAGAGCCTCCTTGTAAGTCAATTTTTCCTTAGCCCGCAGCCTGGCCACCCTGCACTCCTCCCTCCACTTGGGACAATGCCGATCGGAGGAGGAGTGAGGGCCACCACAAGCCGCGCACTTCTTAACGGCCGCCTGGCAGTCAGCGTCGGTGTGGCCGGGTGCCCCGCAGCTTGAGCACACCTCGCGAGCACGACACTTCTTCGCCAGATGGCCATACTTCTGGCACTTGAAACAACGAGTGGGTCTTTGCTCGTATGGTTTTACTGGGATTTTCTCCCAACCCAGTAAAACGGAACTAGGAAGTTCCCTAGGAAGACCAACAAGGGCAGTTGTGCTGGTCAGCTTCCTAAGGATTGTGAGCTGATCTCCGATCAGCTCAGCAAGCTCTTCTTTGTCGAGATGTTCAATTTCTTTGTGGGAAATGACTCCTAACACGAGGTTATCCTGAGGGCAGGCTTGAGGTAAGATGCTGATTCTATTGAGGGTTCTAACGTTTTCTAATTGCCGAGCCTGTCCCCACTCGGCGAAGGTGACGATAAGGGTACCGCTGCTACTCCGGACGACACCTGTCACCCCCGTGATACCGAAGAGGTCAAAAAATTTTCTCATAACAAGGAGATTGAGTTCCTTGCGCGAAGGGTTTCTGACCGGAATCAGTCTAACGACCTTCGCCTGGTCAAAAGTGAACATGGTCACGCGGTACCTCGGGGGGAAGGATCGGGGAGCCGGGAGAACCTACCTCGCCGAGGTTCAGTTCTCAAGTGCAACCGGCATATTGCAGACTCCTTATATATATGCCCATGACTGTGACCCGGGAATGCTAACCGCTGGACCACCAGGATACTAAAAGCAGTCCTAGATCTTGTAATATTTCTCACAAAGCCTGTTCAAAGAGCTTAAGGTGCCGTGAACCTCTAATGGGGACTACCCGTATCACGTAGGTGGTCAGAGTAACGTTTTACCAAATCAGGGTTCGAAACACGAGGATCCATATATATTTCTTTAGCCCAATAAAGCACGCGGACTTCTACATACAATCAACACCTCAACCCGCCAGGATTCGAGCCCACTGCCCACGAGCCCGTGATTGTGACAGGGGAACGCTAACCGCTATTGGGCTAAGGAAATATATATATATATATATATATATATATATATGTATATATATATATATATATATATATATATATATATATATATATATATATATATGCAAGTAAATCAATGTAGTTGCGCATGATCCAGGTATATGCTGATAACCACCAGGAAAGAAGAAAACACGAAGTTCCCAAGCGCTTTCGTGTAATTCACATCTTCAGGGGTGGTTATCAGCATATATATATATATATATATATATATATATATATATATATATATATATATATATATATATATATATATATATATATATATATATATATATACATATCTTGATAAAATATATTTATTTATTTATTTTCCTCATCAATGAATTCTGGACTGAATATTTGTAGAGCATGTAAAAACATTGATGAGAATATTGACTGTTTGACTTTGTTATGTTGGGGAGAAGAATAATGAATATATGAACACACAATAGTAGGTTTCCTATAAATACTAACTAAAGATGTTTACCTACTCTGTGGATCAGACTGTCTAGGAATGATAATTTACAGTCACTTCCTAATTCCACAGGGAATTTGATGGAAGGGACCAAGTTGTTAAGTAGTGGTGGAAAACCTTTAAGTCCTCATTACATGGCCAAATATATATTATATCATCTACTGTACATATCTAAACCAAACTGTAGAAGATTGTAAAATATTACTTACTAGTTACTTCTCAAAAAGTTTCAGACTAAAGTTGCTCAACACTGTCAGTACATAAAGAACATAAGAACATAAGAAAGTGGGATACTGCAGGAGGCCGACTGGCCCATACAGGGCAGATCCCTTTCACACCCATCCCAGCACTTCCATGTGCCTATCCAACTTCGTCTTGAAGCTCCCTAGCGTCCCCGATCCTACTATAGCACTCGGTAGCCTATTCCACATATCCACAACTCTATTACCAAACCAGTGCTTGCCTATATCCTTTCTGAATCGGAATTTATCTAATTTAAAGCCATTTGTTCTAGTTATTTCGTTATTACTGAGCTTCAGAACATCTTCCATTTTACCCACTCACCCACTTGTACACCTCTATCATATCTCCCCTAACTCTACGCCTCTCTAATGAATGTAGTAACAATAAATAATCTTGTTTCATACCGAATCTGTTAACATGAATTTGAGTAATGACATTTACTGTGCAATTGGATAATTTTGTCATTAAAAAGATTTTTAACCATGTGAAAAAGTTGGGAAACTACATAATGCCTTAAATATGGTGGACACCTGCTGTCCCTAGGGACTTGATAGCATTCACCTTTACTGTATATATTGGCCTTGTAATTAATTACAATGTACTCCTTAGTCCGTACCCAGCCCACAAGATGTTAATTATACGAAAGCGCTTGGGAACTTCGTGATTTCTTATTGCCAATGTGGTTATCGGCATATATATATATATATATATATATATATATATATATATATATATATATATATATATATATATATATATATATATATATATATATATATATACATATATATATATATATATATATATATATATATATATATATATATATATATATATATATGTAACCGGTCGGAATTTACTGGACTTTAATTTCTCACTTGACTTGGGGTTTATTTAAAATTAATAGATGGTAATGGCAGTGGAAGCGCCCCTTTGAGAAAAATCCCGAACCAGCACAAGAACACTTAAAACTACTAAACAAAATAAATTGTCCGTGACCCGTGGAAGGATAGCGTCTGTGACTGGGATGAATGAGACACACTGTTACATTTAGACACTTATATTCCCTCCAACACTACAAACACAATCCAATAATGGTACACCAATATGCGCACATCTTAACTTGAACTTAAAACACTACTCTGGGGAATAAAAGTTATACACGATATAAAAATTATTAGAACCTCAGGCAACAATAAATTTGAAGTATTAAGAACTGTTCCGTGCACACATGAAACAGGCCTTAAAGGCTTTCACACAATAATATCAGTCACTTAGGTACCAAAAAAGAAATTAACTACTCTACAATGAATAGGCCTTAAGGGCACTCAACAAAATTATATCAGTCACTGAGGAAATGGTAATAAAACATGAAATTAAATACTCTACAATGAATAGGCCTTAAGGGCACTCAACAAAATTATATCAGTCACTAAGGAAATGGTAATAAAATATGAAATTAAATACTCTACAATGAATAGGCCTTAAGGGCACTCAACAAAATTATAGCACCCCAACAGATGCACACTTCCTAACCTAACCTAACCACTACTCTGGGGAACAAGGTTATACCTGAGATCAGAATTATGAAGAACAATCAGAGGCATTAAAAGAATCAAATCACAGTATCACTCTGGTTCCACTTGATGGCACAAACATTCAAAACAATATTATCAAAATTATCTAGAAACTATTAAATTACACCCGTAATAAGGGAGGGAAAATGTTCCTCCAGGTATCTCCTAGAGACCTAGACTCACGGTCTCAGTGTGTGACCATTAGTCTACTCAGATAGCCTCAGTGTACTCCCAGTGCGTCCATAAAGCGGACAGGAGTGAGCCAATCAGACCTTGTACAGTTGAGAGAAGCTTTAGCGTCCCGTGTCGTTTAGTTGTCGGGAGCACTCGTTCACTCAAGAGATCCTTTGCTACCCCGCTAACAGTGACAGGCCTACTTTGATCGGTCCAATGGCGACAATCGCCACCCTCAATCATCCACGGCAGTCTCAAACGGCAGTCAATCTCTCGCAGTCAACTCCGGGTCAACTCCAGTCAACTTCAGTCAAGTGGGTTCTCACGGAAACCCTGAAATGAACTCACTGTTAGCTCTAGTTTACTTTATCACTGCCCTATCTAACCCTGTCTGAGATCGAATGAGACTTACTTGTTATACTGCAATATTTCAGCACAGGTGACTAGGCCACGTGACTATTTCTGGGACAGACGCGCAGAGACGTCTTGTTTGTGTGAGTGCTATCCGGGACTGAGAGAGAGGCCGCTTCGTGTCCTCTCAAGGCGTTAGCTTAGGCCTACGTGACCTATTTTCCGCCTAACTAATAACTCCTTGGAACACCCTTTAACATTATTCAGACTGCTAAACGATCTATAATAATTTCAAATTCAATAATAGTCCCTTAACTTCATGAATCGCATCATTATTAATCCGGTAAATTACATTTAATATCATATAGGCCTAGTTCCGCAATCTCCCACTATGTGCGGGGAGCGCTCTCTTCCCTCAGACGACCTTGAACGCTCAGTACCGCTAATGGCGGGGCATTCGAAATTACTCTGAAATTTCTGAATATTACAATCGACCCCCCTAAAAAAAAGACAGCACTGTCCTCATGTGCTGAGAAGACCATTCATACAACCCCCCTAAAAAAAAAACAGCACTGCCCTCATGTGCTGAGAGAACAACTTAGACCCCACCTTCAACTCTGTACTATTCCACTCACAGCTAACAACTCCATTTCTTCCCCATTTCTTCCTAGCCCAACTCATAACCAACCAGAACATCACGCTCCCCTTTTGCCTGGCCCTTAACTAGAGAACCAATGTCAAAGTTAATACCAGCCCAAACAAACATGCTCTCCTTTGCCTGGCCCTTGAACTAAGAGGAACCAGTGTCAAACCAATACTCAGTCCAAAGCAAACATGCTCTCCTTTTGCCTGGTCCTTGAACTAAGAGGAACCCGTGTCAAAACAATACACAGTCCAAAACAAACATTCTCTCCTTTTGCCTGGCCCTTGAGCTAAGAGGAACCAGTGTCAAAAAAATACTCAGTCCACGTCTCCGAACCTCATGCCGGCAGACCAACCCTCTGACAATGTACCAGTCCATGTTAGTGAGGCCCTGGACATTACAACTGTACTCTCAATCCCGCTCATGACAGCAACCACTACTCAACGCACATCTCTGACCTAACCATCTCTCCAATCCCCCCTGCCCTACTCACAACTCCTCCAACTCACCCTCGACAACCTGCCCCTTCTCATTACCCTGCAACCTAAACTGTAATTTGTCGGCTTCGTCTTTCAGTTGCAGGCTCGATCGACCTTCCTTTAGTCAGCGGTACCTCCCTCAAAGCTTCTCGTTTTTGTTCCGCCTCTCTCAGCCCCGTGATCCACTCGTCTAGACTGTGGTGAGGATACTTCTTGATCTCATCCACTAACCACATACGGCTTTGTTCCTCCTTGAGCCCCCGAGTGATTGCATCTCCCAACAGGGCCTTATCATATTTATGATCATGGTGGTTCAACTCATCGTTTAAATCTAGCATAGCGTCATAATATTCAAGAAGCGTTTCATTGCTCCCTTGTTTCCGCGTCATCACCTTCTGAATGGCGTCGTACGTGGCCGTCGGTCCGCCATATTGCTGCTTCAAATAACAAGTTAACTCATCTACGGTTTCCCAGTCTCTGCGTGCGTTGTATACGCGATCTGCCGCAGGCCCCGCAAGATGCCTTATTATGAATTGGATTCGACTGACTTCGTCTCCGTCTAGCAGCTTGAGGGTTCGGTCAACCTCTCTTAACCACTTTCCTACCTCTATTCCTGGCCTACCGTCGAACTTAGACATGGTCAACCCGGCCCCGAGACTAATTCCCTCTCTACTATTGTGTCTCCTCATCTCCCACATTGTCTCCTCGTGCTGTATTTTATACTGTGTCTTTACCCTATCTAGTGCATCCCCCAACAGAGCTAAGTGTTGTTGGTGTTCCGTCTCTAACTGTTGCAATTGTGTGTGGTACTCCCCCCATAACTGTTGTGCATATACCCCATACTCCCCCCTGATTTGGTTCGCCCATGCCTGACATTCCCCATTGATCTTCCCTTCTAACTGTTCCAATCGTTCCTGGTACTCTCCCCGGATTTTCCCCTCTAGCTTCCCAATACGTTCCACGAACTCTTCTCTCAACTGCACCAACCCCAGGCTGTCTCTCCTTTTCTCCGAGTAACCCCGCACCGTCAACCACAACAAACCCATTCCCACGGTGAGCATGAGTAGAGTTGGGGTCACACTCTCTACCGTTTCCATCCACTCCATTATTACGCTCATTATCCCAACCACAGAACTATCAGTCACGAAATAAAATTAACTACGCTCTGCTACCATTTGTAACCGGTCGGAATTTACTGGACTTTAATTTCTCACTTGACTTGGGGTTTATTTAAAATTAATAGATGGTAATGGCAGTGGAAGCGCCCCTTTGAGAAAAATCCCGAACCAGCACAAGAACACTTAAAACTACTAAACAAAATAAATTGTCCGTGACCCGTGGAAGGATAGCATCTGTGACTGGGATGAATGAGACACACTGTTACATTTAGACACTTATATTCCCTCCAACACTACAAACACAATCCAATAATGGTACACCAATATGCGCACATCTTAACTTGAACTTAAAACACTACTCTGGGGAATAAAAGTTATACACGATATAAAAATTATTAGAACCTCAGGCAACAATAAATTTGAAGTATTAAGAACTGTTCCGTGCACACATGAAACAGGCCTTAAAGGCTTTCACACAATAATATCAGTCACTTAGGTACCAAAAAAGAAATTAACTACTCTACAATGAATAGGCCTTAAGGGCACTCAACAAAATTATATCAGTCACTGAGGAAATGGTAATAAAACATGAAATTAAATACTCTACAATGAATAGGCCTTAAGGGCACTCAACAAAATTATATCAGTCACTAAGGAAATGGTAATAAAATATGAAATTAAATACTCTACAATGAATAGGCCTTAAGGGCACTCAACAAAATTATAGCACCCCAACAGATGCACACTTCCTAACCTAACCTAACCACTACTCTGGGGAACAAGGTTATACCTGAGATCAGAATTATGAAGAACAATCAGAGGCATTAAAAGAATCAAATCACAGTATCACTCTGGTTCCACTTGATGGCACAAACATTCAAAACAATATTATCAAAATTATCTAGAAACTATTAAATTACACCCGTAATAAGGGAGGGAAAATGTTCCTCCAGGTATCTCCTAGAGACCTAGACTCACGGTCTCAGTGTGTGACCATTAGTCTACTCAGATAGCCTCAGTGTACTCCCAGTGCGTCCATAAAGCGGACAGGAGTGAGCCAATCAGACCTTGTACAGTTGAGAGAAGCTTTAGCGTCCCGTGTCGTTTAGTTGTCGGGAGCACTCGTTCACTCAAGAGATCCTTTGCTACCCCGCTAACAGTGACAGGCCTACTTTGATCGGTCCAATGGCGACAATCGCCACCCTCAATCATCCACGGCAGTCTCAAACGGCAGTCAATCTCTCGCAGTCAACTCCGGGTCAACTCCAGTCAACTTCAGTCAAGTGGGTTCTCACGGAAACCCTGAAATGAACTCACTGTTAGCTCTAGTTTACTTTATCACTGCCCTATCTAACCCTGTCTGAGATCGAATGAGACTTACTTGTTATACTGCAATATTTCAGCACAGGTGACTAGGCCACGTGACTATTTCTGGGACAGACGCGCAGAGACGTCTTGTTTGTGTGAGTGCTATCCGGGACTGAGAGAGAGGCCGCTTCGTGTCCTCTCAAGGCGTTAGCTTAGGCCTACGTGACCTATTTTCCGCCTAACTAATAACTCCTTGGAACACCCTTTAACATTATTCAGACTGCTAAACGATCTATAATAATTTCAAATTCAATAATAGTCCCTTAACTTCATGAATCGCATCATTATTAATCCGGTAAATTACATTTAATATCATATAGGCCTAGTTCCGCAATCTCCCACTATGTGCGGGGAGCGCTCTCTTCCCTCAGACGACCTTGAACGCTCAGTACCGCTAATGGCGGGGCATTCGAAATTACTCTGAAATTTCTGAATATTACATATATATATATATATATATATATATATATATATATATATATGCAAGTAAATCACTGTAGGTGCGCGTGATCTAGGTATATGCTGATAACCACCAGGAAAGAAGAAAACACGAAGTTCCCAAGCGCTTTCGTGTAATTCACATCTTCAGGGGTGGTTATCAGCATATATATATATATATATATATATATATATATATATATATATATATATATATATATATATATACATATATATATATATATATATATATATATATATATATATATATATATATATATATATATATATATATATGCTGATAACCACAAGTAAAGACGAAAACACGAAGTTCCTAAGCGCTTTCGTGTAATTCACATCTTCAGGGGTGAGGACAGATTGTACTCACCCCTGAAGATGTGAATTACACGAAAGCGCTTGGGAACTTCGTGTTTTCGTCTTTACTTGTGGTTATCAGCATGTATATATATATATATATATATATATATATATATATATATATATATATGTATATATTATGTTTTATGAAAATCCACAATGAAAACGTGGATAAGATAAATCTTGATAAAATCACACGGGAAAATGGAAACAACGGAGTACCTTAGCTTTCGTCTTTATTCAAGACATCTTCAGAGGCAACTGGATTACATGGACAGAGAGAGGCTTAAATATACAGGGTGACCTAAAAAACATGAGGTCAGGTCAAAATGATGACATCCACTAATCCCCACACCAACACACACGTAGAGGAGCTTAAGAGAAGGGTGGTGACGTGACTAGTCAAGTCAGGTCAGAAAAAAGGGGGCCCACAAAATAACTATCATACATCTAGATCAAAGGTTTTTAAAGCATTTTTAACCTTGGGCCACTGACAAATAAATTTATGTAACATATTATCGGTTTTGAACTGACCATCACTAAGGTTTATTGATTTTAATTCCTTAATCAAACTAGCTTCAACAAGAAGTCTTTCTGTGACACAAGATGATTTGAAAACTTCAAAGCTTTTTTCCCAAGCAATGGGGTGATTATTGTTCCTAACATGAACGAACAAGGCACTGCTTTCAGATGCAGTTCTAATATTATACTTATGTTGTTTGATTCTAAGCTGCAGTGTTTTTCCTGTCTGACCTACATAATTACAATTACATTTGCTACATGGAATACAATAAACACTACCATTTACATTCAAACTTGGGCTATTCCTTATTAACATATTAGTAATGGTTGAGTCATACTTGAAAACAACATTAATATTTAGAAGCTTGAGGGACCGAACTAACGGGACAAATTCATTACGATAGGGCAGAGTCAAAATATTCTTAAGTGTAGGAACTTGTCTGGTTTGAGAGGAATGAAAGGATTTTTTAGCCCTATTAAAACAACGATCAACAAACACAGAAGGGTACCCAAGTTTATATGCAATAGAACGAATGTGTTTCAATTCATCGTCAATAAATTCAGAGTCACAAATACGCAGACATCTTAGTAACATAACAGAAAAAACTGACATTTTGGTAGACTCAAGGTGATTCGATAAAAAGTGAATGAAACTGTCTACCTGTGTGGGCTTTCTATATACCTTGAATTTATAGTTTTTTAGGTCACCCTGTATATTTAAGCCTCTTTCTGTCCATGTAATCCAGTTGCCTCTGAAGATGTCTTGAATAAAGACGAAAGCTAAGGTACTCCGTTGTTTCCATTTTCCCGTGTGATTTTATCAAGATATGTATATATATATATATATATATATATATATATATATATATATATATATATATATATATATATATATATATATATATATATATGCTGATAACCACCCCTGAAGATGTGAATTACACGAAAGCGCTTGGGAACTTCGTGTTTTCTTCTTTCCTGGTGGTTATCAGCATATACCTGGATCATGCGCAACTACATTGATTTACTTGCATATATATATTTATATATATATATATATATATATATATATATATATATATATATATATATCTCTATATATATATTTCCTTAGCCCAATAGCGGTTAGCGTTCCCCTGTCACAATCACGGGCTCGTGGGCAGTGGGCTCGAATCCTGGCGGGTTGAGGTGTTGATTGTATGTAGAAGTCCGCGTGCTTTATTGGGCTAAAGAAATATATATGGATCCTCGTGTTTCGAACCCTGATTTGGTAAAACGTTACTCTGACCACCTACGTGATACGGGTAGTCCCCATTAGAGGTTCACGGCACCTTAAGCTCTTTGAACAGGCTTTGTGAGAAATATTACAAGATCTAGGACTGCTTTTAGTATCCTGGTGGTCCAGCGGTTAGCATTCCCGGGTCACAGTCATGGGCATATATATAAGGAGTCTGCAATATGCCGGTTGCACTTGAGAACTGAACCTCGGCGAGGTAGGTTCTCCCGGCTCCCCGGTCCTTCCCCCCGAGGTACCGCGTGACCATGTTCACTTTTGACCAGGCGAAGGTCGTTAGACTGATTCCGGTCAGAAACCCTTCGCGCAAGGAACTCAATCTCCTTGTTATGAGAAAATTTTTTGACCTCTTCGGTATCACGGGGGTGACAGGTGTCGTCCGGAGTAGCAGCGGTACCCTTATCGTCACCTTCGCCGAGTGGGGACAGGCTCGGCAATTAGAAAACGTTAGAACCCTCAATAGAATCAGCATCTTACCTCAAGCCTGCCCTCAGGATAACCTCGTGTTAGGAGTCATTTCCCACAAAGAAATTGAACATCTCGACAAAGAAGAGCTTGCTGAGCTGATCGGAGATCAGCTCACAATCCTTAGGAAGCTGACCAGCACAACTGCCCTTGTTGGTCTTCCTAGGGAACTTCCTAGTTCCGTTTTACTGGGTTGGGAGAAAATCCCAGTAAAACCATACGAGCAAAGACCCACTCGTTGTTTCAAGTGCCAGAAGTATGGCCATCTGGCGAAGAAGTGTCGTGCTCGCGAGGTGTGCTCAAGCTGCGGGGCACCCGGCCACACCGACGCTGACTGCCAGGCGGCCGTTAAGAAGTGCGCGGCTTGTGGTGGCCCTCACTCCTCCTCCGATCGGCATTGTCCCAAGTGGAGGGAGGAGTGCAGGGTGGCCAGGCTGCGGGCTAAGGAAAAATTGACTTACAAGGAGGCTCTCCTTGCAGTCAAGAATCTAGAAAAAAACAAGCAAGACCAAAACAAACAAGAAAAGAACAAACAAGACAAAAACGAACAAGAAAAGAACAATCAAGAACCTGATAACGTAGAAGACCAGAAAGAAGAAGAAGACGAAGAACAAGAAGAAGAAATGAACAACCAAGACAAGAATAAACCAAAAAAACCCGAAGACGAAGAACAAGAAGAAGAATGGAAAGTAAAAACTAAAAGAAGAACCAACAAAAAAAGGAAGTGCAACCAATCAGCTTCGGCCGAAATAGCCTAACGGCGAAGAGGCCAGTAATCCCAAACAACTTGAACTTGCCGGTTGGCCTGTGCATGGCAGCTCCTGTCGAGAGTTACAACCACTCTCCATCATCCATGAACCTATCTAGCCTACTTTTGAAACTTTCCAGTGTTCCAGCAGTTATTACAAAGTTGGTAAGCTTGTTCCACTCTTCCACCACCCTATTTGTGAACCAGTTTCTTCCTATCTCCCTCCTAAACCTAAAGTTATCCAACTTAAATCCGTTGCTTCGAGTCCTATCCTGCTCGGATATTATAAGAACTTTATCTATATCCCCTTTATTGATTCCTTTCACCGACTTAAAGTTTCTTTAATCTATCCTAATATGGAAGGTTTCTAAGTCCCAGAATCATTTTCGTCATTCTTCGCTGCACCGACTCTAGTGAAATGATATCCATTCTATAATAAGGGCACCAGAACTGAACCGCATAATCGAGGTGCGGCCTGACTAGCGCAAGATATAGTTGCACTCTTTTTACTTACACTTCTAGATATAAAACCCAACACTCTGTTTGCCTTATTTCGAACATTAACGCGCTGTTTTCTAGGCCGTAGGTCCGGGCTTACAAGTAACCCTAGGTCTCTTTCACAAGCCGACTTCTCTAGGTTGATGTTGTTAAGGCTGTATACAGTACATTGACAGTATTTGTTCTTCCAATATTAAGTACGCTGCACTTGCTGGTGTTGAATTTAATTTGCCATTTTTCAGACCACCCCTGCAGTTTATTTAGATCCTCCTGTAATGCATTTGCATCCTGCCCTGAATTAATCTGCTCCCCTATTTTGGTGTCACCCGCAAAATTGCTTATGTCACTGCTGATCCCAGTATCTAGATCGTCTATGTAGATTATGAACAAGAGTGGGCCTAGTACTGACCTCTGCGGAACCCCACTGGTTACACGACCCCACTCAGATTTAACACCATCTACGCTGACCCTCTGAGTTCTATCGGTGAGCCATGATATTATCCAATTTAAAACTTCCCCTCGATACCATGAGCCTTAATTTTTCTCAGAAGCCCCTGATGCGGTACTCTGTCAAATGCTTTGCTAAAGTCTAAGTAAATAACATCGTAATTTTCGTCATTATCTACTACCTCGAAGACTTTCCTAAAAAATGTCAGCAGATTTGTTAGACAAGATTTTCCCTTTGTAAACCCATGTTGAGAGTCGTAGATTAATTTGCTTTTCTCTAACTGCGATCGGATGTTATCTGCTATAATTGATTCAAGAAATTTCCCCACTACTGACGTCAAACTGATCGGCTGGAAATTTGACGCTGATGCTCTGTCTCCCTTTTTGAATATAGGTACTACATTTGCCTGTTTCCACAAGTCTGGCACAACTCCGGTGTCTAATGATTTTGTAAATAAGTTTACGAGGGGTCCGCTAATCTGTTCCCTACATTCTTTCAAGACTCGAGGGAAAATTTCATCCGACCCTGGGGATTTTGTGTTCTTTAGTTTGTGTATCTTCTTAAGAACATCCTCTTTTCTTATAGTGATATTCACATCTTAAGGGGTGAGTACAGACTAAGGAGAAATACATAACAAGGCATATATATACAGAGGAGGAGAGTGAGATCAAGTCCCTAGGGGACAGTGAGTGTCCACAATGGTCCGATCACTACTAATCTTCATAAGCACCGCAGCAGTCGGTAGTCAGGTCAGAGGGTACGATGACCCAATCTTCTCACCTGGTTACAAATCTTCTTAATTTCGAAATTATCCAGTTTGTACATACCATTACTCAAATTTATGTTGACGGTTTCGGTATGTTTAATGAGACTGGATTCTATAATGTTCCTACTATCAATTGAGTTACAAGGTAATATTGAGGAAGCATTATCCCAGTCAATGCAATGTTTGTTATCCCTCAAATGAATAAACAGAGCAATGGATTCCTGGCCTGTCCTAACACTATATTTATGTTGTTTAAATCTAGTTTCAAGATCTTTACCTGTCTGGCCTAAGTAAAACATATTACGTTCCTTGCAAGGAACCTTGTAAATGTAGCCGCCTGCATTGTTGGGGGAGTTCTTAATTAACATTGGTTTTACAGTGCAGGAGTTTTTAAATGCCACGTTGACGTTCCAGGTTTTTAGTTGTAAAGGCATTTGAGAGAAATTTTTGTGAAATAGTAATACTAAGAGATTCTTATGGTCATGGGTGGGCTTGGGATCGGTTCTATAAAAAGATTTCTGAGTAATGTTAAGGCATTTGTCTATAAAAGATATAGGGTACTTAAGGTTCAAGCCAATATTATAGATATATTTATATTCCTCATCAATGAATTCCGGACTGCAAATTCTCAAGGCGCGTAAAAACATTGATGAAAATACTGACTGTTTGACTATTATGGTGGGCATAATATTAATGAATGTATGAACACACATTAGTAGGTTTCCTATAAATACTGAACTTAAAGGTGTTACTTATTCTGTCGATCAGACAGTTTAGGAATGGCAATTTATAGTCATGCTCTGATTCCACAGTGAATTTGAAGGAGGGAGCTAACGTGTTAAGTTGTGGCAGAAAAGCTTTTAGGTCCTCATTACATGGCCAGAGACATAATACATCATCAACATATCTAAACCAGACTGCTGAAGGTGGTAAAATATTACTTAATCGTTTCTTTTCAAAGAATTCCATATATAGGTTGCTTAATACAGGTGAAAGCGGATTACCATTGCCATACCAAATTTTTTAGCATAAAATTCTCCATTCAATTGAAATTTACAATCCTTAATACATAGTTTTGATGAGTTCGATGAAGTCATCTTTCGAGACAGGCAATGAAATATTGTCCAGGGAATCTATGAGGAACTCCAGTAAATCATCAACTAGGATCTTTGTAAAGAGTGATGTTACATCAAAACTGACCAGTTTAAAATCATAATTAATGTGTAAGTTATATAGTTTATCAACCAGTTCCATATTATTCTTAATATGGATCTGCCCACCATAATAGAGTCAAACAGTCAGTATTTTCATCAATGTTTTTACGTGCCTTGAGAATTTGCAATCCGGAATTCATATATATATATATATATATATATGGGCTAATGAAATATATATATATGTATATATTATATATATATATGTATATAATCAACGACCTCACCAGCAAGGAATCGAACCCTCGACCTACTGGGTGGCCCTAGGGAACGCTTACCGGCTAGCCCACAAGGACACTAAAAGCAGTTCTAGACTCTGTTATATTTCACACAAAGCCTGTTCATCGAGCTGATGGCGCCGTGAACCTCATATATATATATACATATATATATATATATATATATATATATATATATATATATATATATATATATATATATATATATATATATATATATGTGTGTGTGTGTGTGTGTGTGTGTGTGTGTGTGCGTGTGTGTGCGTGTAAAGAAGGAAAACACAGAAACGAGACTCTTACAGACAAGGGTAGCGGAGAGATGCAGGTCGACTGATGTCACTAGAGGAAAGTAAGTATGGGTGAAGACTGAATCAAGAACTTTCAAGTTGTTTGGGATTACTGGCCTCTTCGCCGTTAGGCTATTTCGGCCGAAGCTGATTGGTTGCACTTCTTTTTTTTCTTGGTTCTTCTTTTAGTTTTTACTTTCCATTCTTCTTCTTGTTCTTCGTCTTCTTTTTGATCTTCTTCTTTCTGGTCTTCTTCTTTCTGGTCTTCTTTTTTCTGGTCTTCTGTAGGGATATCGGGTTCTCGGTTGTTCATGTCGTGGTTGTTTTTGTCTTGTTTGTTCTTTTCTTGTTTTTTCTTTTCTTGATTTTTTACTACAAGGAGAGCCTCCCTGTAAGTCAATTTTTCTTTCGCCCGCAGCCTGGCCACCCTGCACTCCTCCCTCCACTTGGGACAAAGCTTGTCGGAGGAGGAGTGAGGGCCACCACAAGCCGCGCACTTCTTAACGGCCGCCTGGCAGTCAGCGTCAGTGTGGCCGGGTGCCCCGCAGCTTGAGCGCACCTCACGAGCACGACACTTCCGCGCCAGATGGCCATACTTCTGGCAATTGTAGCAGCGAGTGGGTTTTTGCTGGTAAGGCTTTACTGGGATTTTCTCCCAACCCAGTATAACGGAGCTAGGAAGTTCCTTAGGAAAACCAACCAGGGCAGTTGTGCTGGTCAGCTTCCTAAGTACTGAGAGCTGATCTCCAATCAGCTCGGCAAGTTCATCTTTTTCAAGATACTCAATTTC
Organism: Homarus gammarus; assembly: GCA_958450375.1. Classification (NCBI taxonomy): domain Eukaryota; kingdom Metazoa; phylum Arthropoda; class Malacostraca; order Decapoda; family Nephropidae; genus Homarus; species Homarus gammarus. The sequence continues at coordinate 217 of CAUDMG010003884.1, read as the reverse complement.
AGTGTGGGAAATGACTCCCAAAACTAAGTTATCCTGAAGTAAGGCGTCAAACATGACGTCGACTCCATTGATATTCACAAGGGGAGGCAATTTGTGGCCCAATGTGGTCAAAAAAATCTTTAATAACAAGAAGATTGAGTTTCTTGCGCGAAGGGTGCTCGACCGGAATCAGTCTCACAACCTTCGCCTGGGCTAGGGTGAACATGGTCACGTGGTA
>CAUDMG010003881.1:182500-347667 GCA_958450375.1 Homarus gammarus | reverse complement strand
AATCTACTTTCCCGAAAAGTAGAAAATCTATCTACTTTTCGGGAAAGTAGTTAACCAACTTTCCCGGAAAGTAGATATTTCCCATTTTTTATGATACAAATTTCCCGTTTTCTATGATAATCTACTTGGCAAAATTAGGTAATATTTCCCCCAAAATTCGAAAATCTACTTCCCCGAAAAGTCGATAATCTACTTTCCCGAAAAGTAGAAAATCTATCTACTTTTCGGGAAAGTAGATAACCAACTTTCCCGGAAAGTAGATATTTCCCATTTTTTATGATACAAATTTCCCGTTTTCTATGATAATCTACTTGGCAAAATTAGGTAATATTTCCCCCAAAATTCGAAAATCTACTTCCCGAAAAGGCGATAATCTACTTTCCCGAAAAGTAGAAAATCTATCTACTTTTCGGGAAAGTAGATAACCAACTTTCCCGGAAAGTAGATATTTCCCATTTTTTATGATACAAATTTCCCGTTTTCTATGATAATCTACTTGGCAAAATTAGGTAATATTTCCCCCAAAATTCGAAAATCTACTTCCCGAAAAGTCGATAATCTACTTTCCCGAAAAGTAGAAAATCTATCTACTTTTCGGGAAAGTAGATAACCAACTTTCCCGGAAAGTAGATATTTCCCATTTTTTATGATACAAATTTCCCGTTTTCTATGATAATCTACTTGGCAAAATTAGGTAATATTTCCCCCAAAATTCGAAAATCTACTTCCCCGAAAAGTCGATAATCTACTTTCCCGAAAAGTAGAAAATCTATCTACTTTTCGGGAAAGTAGATAACCAACTTTCCCGGAAAGTAGATATTTCCCATTTTTTATGATACAAATTTCCCGTTTTCTATAATAATCTACTTGGCAAAATTAGGTAATATTTCCCCCAAAATTCGAAAATCTACTTCCCCGAAAAGTCGATAATCTACTTTCCCGAAAAGTAGAAAATCTATCTACTTTTCTGGAAAGTAGATAACCAACTTTCCCGGAAAGTAGATATTTCCCATTTTTTATGATACAAATTTCCCGTTTTCTATGATAATCTACTTGGCAAAATTAGGTAATATTTCCCCCAAAATTCGAAAATCTACTTCCCCGAAAAGTCGATAATCTACTTTCCCGAAAAGTAGAAAATCTATCTACTTTTCGGGAAAGTAGATAACCAACTTTCCCGGAAAGTAGATATTTCCCATTTTTTATGCTACAAATTTCCCGTTTTCTATGATAATCTACTTGGCAAAATTAGGTAATATTTCCCCCAAAATTCGAAAATCTACTTCCCCGAACAGTCGATAATCTACTTTCCCGAAAAGTAGAAAATCTATCTACTTTTCGGGAAAGTAGATAACCAACTTTCCTGGAAAGTAGATATTTCCCATTTTTTATGATACAAATTTCCCGTTTTCTATGATAATCTACTTGGCAAAATTAGGTAATATTTCCCCCAAAATTCGAAAATCTACTTCCCCGAAAAGTCGATAATCTACTTTCCCGAAAAGTAGAAAATCTATCTACTTTTCGGGAAAGTAGATAACCAACTTTCCCGGAAAGTAGATATTTCCCATTTTTTATGATACAAATTTCCCGTTTTCTATAATAATCTACTTGGCAAAATTAGGTAATATTTCCCCCAAAATTCGAAAATCTACTTCCCCGAAAAGTCGATAATCTACTTTCCCGAAAAGTAGAAAATCTATCTACTTTTCGGGAAAGTAGATAACCAACTTTCCCGGAAAGTAGATATTTCCCATTTTTTATGATACAAATTTCCCGTTTTCTATGATAATCTACTTGGCAAAATTAGGTAATATTTCCCCCAAAATTCGAAAATCTATTTCCCCGAAAAGTCGATAATCTACTTTCCCGAAAAGTAGAAAATCTATCTACTTTTCGGGAAAGTAGATAACCAACTTTCCCGGAAAGTAGATATTTCCCATTTTTTATGATACAAATTTCCCGTTTTCTATGATAATCTACTTGGCAAAATTAGGTGATATTTACCCAAAATTCGAAAATCTACTTCCCCGAAAAGTCGATAATCTACTTTCCCGAAAAGTAGAAAATCTATCTACTTTTCGGGAAAGTAGTTAACCAACTTTCCCGGAAAGTAGATATTTCCCATTTTTTATGATACAAATTTCCCGTTTTCTATGATAATCTACTTGGCAAAATTAGGTAATATTTCCCCCAAAATTCGAAAATCTACTTCCCCGAAAAGTCGATAATCTACTTTCCCGAAAAGTAGAAAATCTATCTACTTTTCGGGAAAGTAGATAACCAACTTTCCCGGAAAGTAGATATTTCCCATTTTTATGATACAAATTTCCCGTTTTCTATGATAATCTACTTGGCAAAATTAGGTAATATTTCCCCCAAAATTCGAAAATCTACTTCCCGAAAAGGCGATAATCTACTTTCCCGAAAAGTAGAAAATCTATCTACTTTTCGGGAAAGTAGATAACCAACTTTCCCGGAAAGTAGATATTTCCCATTTTTTATGATACAAATTTCCCGTTTTCCAAAATTAGGTAATATTTCCCCCAAAATTCGAAAATCTACTTCCCGAAAAGTCGATAATCTACTTTCCCGAAAAGTAGAAAATCTATCTACTTTTCGGGAAAGTAGATAACCAACTTTCCCGGAAAGTAGATATTTCCCATTTTTTATGATACAAATTTCCCGTTTTCTATGATAATCTACTTGGCAAAATTAGGTAATATTTCCCCCAAAATTCGAAAATCTACTTCCCCGAAAAGTCGATAATCTACTTTCCCGAAAAGTAGAAAATCTATCTACTTTTCGGGAAAGTAGATAACCAACTTTCCCGGAAAGTAGATATTTCCCATTTTTTATGATACAAATTTCCCGTTTTCTATGATAATCTACTTGGCAAAATTAGGTAATATTTCCCCCAAAATCCGAAAATCTACTTCCCCGAAAAGTCGATAATCTACTTTCCCGAAAAGTAGTAAATCTATCTACTTTTCGGGAAAGTAGATAACCAACTTTCCCGGAAAGTAGATATTTCCCATTTTTTATGATACAAATTTCCCGTTTTCTATGATAATCTACTTGGCAAAATTAGGTAATATTTCCCCCAAAATTCGAAAATCTACTTCCCCGAAAAGTCGATAATCTACTTTCCCGAAAAGTAGAAAATCTATCTACTTTTCGGGAAAGTAGATAACCAACTTTCCCGGAAAGTAGATATTTCCCATTTTTTATGATATAAATTTCCCGTTTTCTATGATAATCTACTTGGCAAAATTAGGTAATATTTACCCAAAATTCGAAAATCTACTTCCCCGAAAAGTCGATAATCTACTTTCCCGAAAAGTAGAAAATCTATCTACTTTTCGGGAAAGTAGATAACCAACTTTCCCGGAAAGTAGATATTTCCCATTTTTTATGATACAAATTTCCCGTTTTCTATGATAATCTACTTGGCAAAATTAGGTAATATTTCCCCCAAAATTCGAAAATCTACTTCCCCGAAAAGTCGATAATCTACTTTCCCGAAAAGTAGAAAATCTATCTACTTTTCGGGAAAGTAGATAACCAACTTTCCCGGAAAGTAGATATTTCCCATTTTTATGATACAAATTTCCCGTTTTCTATGATAATCTACTTGGCAAAATTAGGTAATATTTCCCCCAAAATTCGAAAATCTACTTCCCGAAAAGGCGATAATCTACTTTCCCGAAAAGTAGAAAATCTATCTACTTTTCGGGAAGTAGATAACCAACTTTCCCGGAAAGTAGATATTTCCCATTTTTTATGATACAAATTTCCCGTTTTCTATGATAATCTTCTTCGCAAAATTAGGTAATATTTCCCCCAAAATTCGAAAATCTACTTCCCGAAAAGTCGATAATCTACTTTCCCGAAAAGTAGAAAATCTATCTACTTTTCGGGAAAGTAGATAACCAACTTTCCCGGAAAGTAGATATTTCCAATTTTTTATGATACAAATTTCCCGTTTTCTATGATAATCTACTTGGCAAAATTAGGTAATATTTCCCCCAAAATTCGAAAATCTACTTCCCCGAAAAGTCGATAATCTACTTTCCCGAAAAGTAGAAAATCTATCTACTTTTCGGGAAAGTAGATAACCAACTTTCCCGGAAAGTAGATATTTCCCATTTTTTATGATACCAATTTCCCGTTTTCTATGATAATCTACTTGGCAAAATTACGTAATATTTCCCCCAAAATTCGAAAATCTACTTCCCCGAAAAGTCGATAATCTACTTTCCCGAAAAGTAGAAAATCTATCTCCTTTTCGGGAAAGTAGATAACCAACTTTCCCGGAAAGTAGATATTTCCCATTTTTTATGATACAAATTTCCCGTTTTCTATGATAATCTACTTGGCAAAATTAGGTAATATTTCCCCCAAAATTCGAAAATCTACTTCCCGAAAAGTCGATAATCTACTTTCCCGAAAAGTAGAAAATCTATCTACTTTTCGGGAAAGTAGATAACCAACTTTCCCGGAAAGTAGATATTTCCCATTTTTTATGATACAAATTTCCCGTTTTCTATGATAATCTACTTGGCAAAATTAGGTAATATTTCCCCCAAAATTCGAAAATCTATCTACTTTTCGGGAAAGTAGATAACCAACTTTCCCGGAAAGTAGATATTTCCCATTTTTTATGATACAAATTTCCCGTTTTCTATGATAATCTACTTGGCAAAATTAGGTAATATTTCCCCCAAAATTCGAAAATCTACTTCCCCGAAAAGTCGATAATCTACTTTCCCGAAAAGTAGAAAATCTATCTACTTTTCGGGAAAGTAGATAACCAACTTTCCCGGAAAGTAGATATTTCCCATTTTTTATGATACAAATTTCCCGTTTTCTATGATAATCTACTTGGCAAAATTAGGTAATATTTCCCCCAAAATTCGAAAATCTACTTCCCCGAACAGTCGATAATCTACTTTCCCGAAAAGTAGAAAATCTATCTACTTTTCGGGAAAGTAGATAACCAACTTTCCTGGAAAGTAGATATTTCCCATTTTTTATGATACAAATTTCCCGTTTTCTATGAAAATCTACTTGGCAAAATTAGGCAATATTTCCCCCAAAATTCGAAAATCTACTTCCCCGAAAAGTCGATAATCTACTTTCCCGAAAAGTAGAAAATCTATATACTTTTCGGGAAAGTAGATAACCAACTTTCCCGGAAAGTAGATATTTCCCATTTTTTATGATACAAATTTCCCGTTTTCTATAATAATCTACTTGGCAAAATTAGGTAATATTTCCCCCAAAATTCGAAAATCTACTTCCCCGAAAAGTCGATAATCTACTTTCCCGAAAAGTAGAAAATCTATCTACTTTTCGGGAAAGTAGATAACCAACTTTCCCGGAAAGTAGATATTTCCCATTTTTTATGATACAAATTTCCCGTTTTCTATGATAATCTACTTGGCAAAATTAGGTAATATTTCCCCCAAAATTCGAAAATCTACTTCCCCGAAAAGTCGATAATCTACTTTCCCGAAAGTAGAAAATCTATCTACTTTTCGGGAAAGTAGATAACCAACTTTCCCGGAAAGTAGATATTTCCCATTTTTTATGATACAAATTTCCCGTTTTCTATGATAATCTACTTGGCAAAATTAGGTAATATTTCCCCCAAAATTCGAAAATCTACTTCCCCGAAAAGTCGATAATCTACTTTCCCGAAAAGTAGAAAATCTATCTACTTTTCGGGAAAGTAGATAACCAACTTTCCGGAAAGTAGATATTTCCCATTTTTTATGATACAAATTTCCCGTTTTCTATGATAATCTACTTGGCAAAATTAGGTAATATTTCCCCCAAAATTCGAAAATCTACTTCCCCGAAAAGTCGATAATCTACTTTCCCGAAAAATAGAAAATCTATCTACTTTTCGGGAAAGTAGATAACCAACTTTCCCGGAAAGTAGATATTTCCCATTTATTATGATACAAATTTCCCGTTTTCTATGATAATCTACTTGGCAAAATTAGGTAATATTTCCCCCAAAATTCGAAAATCTACTTCCCCGAAAAGTCGATAATCTACTTTCCCGAAAAGTAGAAAATCTATCTACTTTTCGGGAAAGTAGATAACCAACTTTCCCGGAAAGTAGATATTTCCCATTTTTTATGCTACAAATTTCCCGTTTTCTATGATAATCTACTTGGCAAAATTAGGTAATATTTCCCCCAAAATTCGAAAATCTACTTCCCCGAAAAGTCGATAATCTACTTTCCCGAAAAGTAGAAAATCTATCTACTTTTCGGGAAAGTAGATAACCAACTTTCCCGGAAAGTAGATATTTCCCATTTTTTATGATACAAATTTCCCGTTTTCTATGATAATCTACTTGGCAAAATTAGGTAATATTTCCCCCAAAATTCGAAAATCTACTTCCCCGAAAAGTCGATAATCTACTTTCCCGAAAAGTAGAAAATCTATCTACTTTTCGGGAAAGTAGATAACCAACTTTCCCGGAAAGTAGATATTTCCCATTTTTTATGATACAAATTTCCCGTTTTCTATGATAATCTACTTGGCAAAATTAGGTAATATTTCCCCCAAAATTCGAAAATCTACTTCCCCGAAAAGTCGATAATCTACTTTCCCGAAAAGTAGAAAATCTATCTACTTTTCGGGAAAGTAGATAACCAACTTTCCCGGAAAGTAGATATTTCCCATTTTTTATGATACAAATTTCCCGTTTTCTATGATAATCTACTTGGCAAAATTAGGTAATATTTCCCCCAAAATTCGAAAATCTACTTCCCCGAAAAGTCGATAATCTACTTTCCCGAAAAGTAGAAAATCTATCTACTTTTCGGGAAAGTAGATAACCAACTTTCCCGGAAAGTAGATATTTCCCATTTTTTATGATACAAATTTCCCGTTTTCTATGATAATCTACTTGGCAAAATTAGGTAATATTTCCCCCAAAATTCGAAAATCTACTTCCCCGAAAAGTCGATAATCTACTTTCCCGAAAAGTAGAAAATCTATCTACTTTTCGGGAAAGTAGATAACCAACTTTCCCGGAAAGTAGATATTTCCCATTTTTTATGATACAAATTTCCCGTTTTCTATGATAATCTACTTGGCAAAATTAGGTAATATTTCCCCCAAAATTCGAAAATCTACTTCCCCGAAAAGTCGATAATCTACTTTCCCGAAAAGTAGAAAATCTATCTACTTTTCGGGAAAGTAGATAACCAACTTTCCCGGAAAGTAGATATTTCCCATTTTTTATGATACAAATTTCCCGTTTTCTATGATAATCTACTTGGCAAAATTAGGTAATATTTCCCCCAAAATTCGAAAATCTACTTCCCCGAAAAGTCGATAATCTACTTTCCCGAAAAGTAGAAAATCTATCTACTTTTCGGGAAAGTAGATAACCAACTTTCCCGGAAAGTAGATATTTCCCATTTTTTATGATACAAATTTCCCGTTTTCTATGATAATCTACTTGGCAAAATTAGGTAATATTTCCCCCAAAATTCGAAAATCTACTTCCCCGAAAAGTCGATAATCTACTTTCCCGAAAAGTAGAAAATCTATCTACTTTTCGGGAAAGTAGATAACCAACTTTCCCGGAAAGTAGATATTTCCCATTTTTTATGATACAAATTTCCCGTTTTCTATGATAATCTACTTGGCAAAATTAGGTAATATTTCCCCAAAATTCGAAAATCTACTTCCCCGAAAAGTCGATAATCTACTTTCCCGAAAAGTAGAAAATCTATCTACTTTTCGGGAAAGTAGATAACCAACTTTCCCGGAAAGTAGATATTTCCCATTTTTTATGATACAAATTTCCCGTTTTCTATGATAATCTACTTGGCAAAATTAGGTAATATTTCCCCAAAATTCGAAAATCTACTTCACCGAAAAGTCGATAATCTACTTTCCCGAAAAGTAGAAAATCTATCTACTTTTCGGGAAAGTAGATAACCAACTTTCCCGGAAAGTAGATATTTCCCATTTTTTATGATACAAATTTCCCGTTTTCTATGATAATCTACTTGGCAAAATTAGGTAATATTTCCCCCAAAATTCGAAAATCTACTTCCCCGAAAAGTCGATAATCTACTTTCCCGAAAAGTAGAAAATCTATCTACTTTTCGGGAAAGTAGATAACCAACTTTCCCGGAAAGTAGATATTTCCCATTTTTTATGATACAAATTTCCCGTTTTCTATGATAATCTACTTGGCAAAATTAGGTAATATTTCCCCCAAAATTCGAAAATCTACTTCCCCGAAAAGTCGATAATCTACTTTCCCGAAAAGTAGAAAATCTATCTACTTTTCGGGAAAGTAGATAACCAACTTTCCCGGAAAGTAGATATTTCCCATTTTTTATGATACAAATTTCCCGTTTTCTATGATAATCTACTTGGCAAAATTAGGTAATATTTCCCCCAAAATTCGAAAATCTACTTCCCCGAAAAGTCGATAATCTACTTTCCCGAAAAGTAGAAAATCTATCTACTTTTCGGGAAAGTAGATAACCAACTTTCCCGGAAAGTAGATATTTCCCATTTTTTATGATACAAATTTCCCGTTTTCTATGATAATCTACTTGGCAAAATTAGGTAATATTTCCCCCAAATTCGAAAATCTACTTCCCCGAAAAGTCGATAATCTACTTTCCCGAAAAGTAGAAAATCTATCTACTTTTCGGGAAAGTAGATAACCAACTTTCCCGGAAAGTAGATATTTCCCATTTTTTATGATACAAATTTCCCGTTTTCTATGATAATCTACTTGGCAAAATTAGGTAATATTTCCCCAAAATTCGAAAATCTACTTCCCCGAAAAGTCGATAATCTACTTTCCCGAAAAGTAGAAAATCTATCTACTTTTCGGGAAAGTAGATAACCAACTTTCCCGGAAAGTAGATATTTCCCATTTTTTATGATACAAATTTCCCGTTTTCTATGATAATCTACTTGGCAAAATTAGGTAATATTTCCCCCAAAATTCGAAAATCTACTTCCCCGAAAAGTCGATAATCTACTTTCCCGAAAAGTAGAAAATCCATCTACTTTTCGGGAAAGTAGATAACCAACTTTCCCGGAAAGTAGATATTTCCCATTTTTTATGATACAATTTTTGCCAAGTAGATTATCATAGAAAACGGGACATTTGTATCATAAAAAATGGGAAATATCTACTTTCCGGGAAAGTTGGTTATCTACTTTCCCGAAAAGTAGATAGATTTTCTACTTTTCGGGAAAGTAGATTATCGACTTTTCGGGGAAGTAGATGTAGAAGTAGATGATGGACTTAAAGGTCTTCATAGAGGAAGTGACAACCAATCATGAGCAAGTCGTAACACATGTTAATTCAGCCGCCCCAGTTAAGTTACCTATGTCTTTGTATGGCTGTCCTAAAAACCACAATATAAGAATGAAAATGAGTGACGTGTTTTGTGAGAAGGGTTGGGAAGAAGGAACATTGGGAAGTGGAGGGACGCTGGTACGTTGGTTGGGCTGTGGAGGGACCGTGGTACGTTGTTTGGGCAGTGGAGGGACGCTCGTACGTAGGTTGGGCAGTGGAGGGACGCTGGTACGTTGGTTGGGCAGTGGAGGGACGCTGGTACGTTGGTTGGGCAGTGGAGGGACGCTGGTACGTTGGTTGGGCAGTGGAGGGACGCTCGTACGTTGGTTGGGCAGTGGAGGGACGCTCGTACGTTGGTTGGGCAGTGGAGGGACGCTCGTGTACGGGCGCTGGTGGTGTGCTCATACAATGGTTATTAATGAATGTTATAAATTTGTGATTAAAATGGCATGTACGGTGAAGGAATGTTGTGGATAATGCCTGTGAGAAGACTGCTGCAGCCATAAGAGAGCAGGAAGGTTGGTGCTCACGTGTAAGGTGTTATAGGAGGGTGCTCGAGTGTATGGTTATATGTGAAGATACAAGTATAGAATGCAAGAAATTTGGGGGTGAATGTTGTGTATTGTTAACGATACATTATTGTTAATTAAGAATGATCTAAATTCTAAACCTTATTACAGGTGGTTGGTGTACAAGATCGATGTGCCAGACGACCTCAGCGACTGTTCTCTACTGTACTGTCAACCAGACCACACCTTCATGACTACCACCTTATTAAGCACAAATTTATTTATACTTAAAAGTACAGTAAAGTAATATCTAAGAACGTATAAGTAAGCCTCGAGTCAAGCCAAAAATTAAAAAAAATCTAGATATATTGTGTAATGGTTGGCACTTGTATCGAGAAAGGAAATATAATGTTGGCTCATTATACAATATATGTTCATAATCAAATAAACACTGTATAAATTAGACATCTTTTATACTCCGATTATTGGAAAAGTAGAATAATCTCGTAAACTAAACTTGAAACCTGAAGGTGAGGTGTGAAGTATATGTATCCTGTGATGCCAACATGATAGCCTTTGTATACGTATCACTAATTGACATCCAAGTGCCAGCCTATGTAGAACCGTTACAAACTAATGCCCATGTAGTGACCTATTGGGTATGCAAAATCAAAACTAAGATGACCACAAGACTGTACCTACAGATAGCACTGTAATATCTCCTTTCAGTGTAGTTATTATAAGGTGCACATAAAAATTACATCTTTTTGGTGGTGTTAGACTGACCCCGGGGAGGCAACAGGTGAAAGTGAAGTATGCATAGTACTGAACATGAAAGTAAACTACAGTAGGGATTTTACTTACGGTAAGTTGACAATCTGGACACTACACACCAATTGTTGAATGGAAGTCCGTTTTGCCTAAGATCTAAAAAAAGAAATCCTTGTAAAATTATAATCATAAATTTACTATTATGTACAACACCCAATGTAAATTAACTTGTACAAAAAGCTAAAGACTTTGAAATCCAATGGTCATGTTTAAAGTTGTAACGTTTTGAAATGAAATAATGATATTTTACCTAAAGTACAGTGGGTGTTGGTGGTACAGTGTGTGTATCGCAAAATTGTCCTGGGGCAGATGTGAGAAGGGTGTTGAACTGTGTAAACCTAGGGAATATCACACCCACTCCTACCTACACAATCGCTCACTCACGGCTAGTAAATTGACAAGTGGTGGAAGTGATGAATACTTAAGACTTGGTCACTTGTATAAATCTAGAAATACCCCCTATATTTGTCTACTGTACCAGGTGAAAATTATTCTTAAAGTACAAGACTTCCATTATTAGATCAAACTAAATCTTGTGTATGACCAAAACCTGACATAAGAGACAAAATCATTAAGGTCTAGTGTAATAAACTAACCAAGTGGAGTCCACTATAAACATTGAATTAGAAAATGCTTCAAAGATTGTGAAATCGTGATGACGCCTCCATCACAATGTATCTGCAGAGGAGAGATAATGTTAGCATATTGGTAATGTGCTTATCTCGATATGAGAAAAATGCTATCTAGTGTGACGTTCCCAACCATTCCAATTTCTTCCTACACTAATACTTAATAACGAAGGTTTTAATTGATAGCATGTGTAGTAAACTTAAGTACATAGACAGCAGGTATAACCCAAGGAACAATAAAGGCACTTTGACAAGTTTTCTGTTATCTTTCTATCAAACTTCTGGACTATTGTTGTAAACTAACATAACGTGTATAATACAAATGAAAATAAACTACAGAATATACTATTCCATTTATTTTCAAGCTTTCCTTTATACGAAACCTAATATACTGTGGACTACATGGTTAGTCTTGCTATATTAAATATGGTCTTAAAACATTAAGGTACCATTAAGTGGTAGTGAGTAAATTTCTCATTTCTCGATACTATCCATCTATAAAAAGATGAAATACTGCATTGCTGGTCTTCGTAAATGTACAGTACAGTAAAATTGGTCTTCTTGATAAAATACAAGTTACTGTACCTTGTTATAAATTGGTCTGAAAATGAAGAGTTCACGAAGTGGTGGTGATAATGCAACACTGCAGTAGCCCTCCTCCTTTATCCGGGCTGGGGACCGGCATGTTCAGTTGAACAAGGCGGAGTTACTACTGTGTATCTACTTCTAACTATGGTGCTGTTACTATTACAAAAATTAGTTTTACCTTTACCACCTCCAGGAAGCACCTTGCTGTGGGTCCACAGTCAGCCACACAAACCTGCAAAAGAAAAAGTTTTAGGCAATGTCATAAATACCTTACATATAGACATTACATATTGTCACAAGTACTTTACCCGTTTGGTGGGGTTCTTGTCCTGCCAGATGATCGCCTCAACCATTAACCTGAGCCAGCCAGCCGTTTACCTCAGACAGCCACACAATCTGAAAGATTTAAAAAGACCTTCAGGGTGTGTGAATGAGAGGAAGGGTTTGTGGATGGACAGGAGGGTGTGGACGGGAGGAAGGGTGAGTGGACGGGAGGAAGGGCGAGTGGATGGAAGGTTGGGTGTGTGGATGGGAGGAAGGGTGTGTGGATGGGAGGAACGGTGTGTGGATGGGAGGAAGGGCGTGTGGATGGGAGGAAGGGCGTGTGAATGGGAGGAAAGGTGCGTGGATGGGAGAACCTCCCATCCACACACACACTCACTTCCATGCAGACACCACCCCTCCCACCCATACACTCATCCTCCCACCCACCTAACCCTCCCTCCTATCCACCCAACCCTTTCACCCACACCTTCCCACCCACCCACCCATCCCCTCCCACCCCCTCCCACCCACCCACCCACCCCACCCCATCCCACCCCCCCCTCCCCTCCCCCCCAACCCCACCCCCTCCCCTCCCTCCCTCCCTCCCACCCCCCTCCTCCCTTCCCCTCCCACCAGTAGGGACGGCGGAATATGCAATAAGGCCCTCAAAACACCCATATATGGGACAGGGTAGGATGTCTAGTGCCTGTAACGACAGACAATAACTAACTCATGACACAACCCTAACACACCATCAACTTAGCTAGGCGGTCAGCCCGCCCTCTCTTACCTCCTCCTAAATTTCTTCAATTTCCGAACTATAACTTCCTTCCCCCACCTCTAACCATCTTTCACCCCTCCTTTCTCTACAAAAAAACCCTCCTACCCACCCACCCCCTCCCCTCATGGGGTTACCGTCGGATAAGCGGAAGGGGGGGGGGGGGGGGAGGGGCGCCACGAGTGATTGACCCTTAAAATGTTTTAGTGGAATTGAAAATTTCGCGCATCCTGTGCGGATCTGCAAATTTTTGTGTTTCACGTGCTTTAGTTTTAAACCACACACACACACACACACTTTACCTCCTTGGGCTGCAGAATCGCCCACCAGCATAAGGGACCCTATTTTCAGCCTCTTCGGGGATATTACTGTCCATACTTGAAATTAAAGGCATAATGTACTGTACTTAAATATGTTCTTATGTGGTGGCATTAAATGGGGTAAATTCAATTTAGAAAAAGGTTTTGTCCTTGGACCCACCCTATTTGTGATCAACATTAATAACCTGGATGACAGTATATTTCCATATTGTCAAGATTTTGGACAACACAACGATATTTGGGAAGGCACCAAGTCAAGATGATGTCACAACCATGCAAAAAGATCTGCTGGAGCTGTGCAAATGGTTGTATGACTGGCATAGGCTTTATATCATTATATAATGTAAGACTCTGCAAGTAGGGTACAACAACCCTAATCACAACTATTCTGTTAACATTTTCATGGACACTGTTGATAAGAAAAAGATCCAAACATTGTGATAAACCAATCACTGAAGGCGGCACAACAAGTGGGGGCAGCAATGAAAAAAGCTAACCAAGATTTAAGAATTATAAGTCAAACATAAAGCTCCTTCAACCTTATAAGTATCACGTAAGTCCCCATCTGAATTACTGAATTATGGCACAGAAACTCTACCTCCAGAATGACTTAACATTCACATAAATGGTGCAACACAGAGCGACTAATATGATTCCTGAACTACATCTTCTCGATAATCCACGTAGACTTAGTGCCTAAGGACTAACAACTCTTCAGACAAGACACAATATGGTAGATCTCATAGGGACATTCAAAATCATGACAGGGATGGAAAATGTTAACCTGGGCTATTTTTTGTGATGTTATGCACCACCAACATGAGGGGACATTACTATAAGTTCACCAAGTTATCGTGCAGAACAAATATAAGAAAATGCTTCTTCACACAGAGGCTGGTAGACCTATGGAACAGTCTACAAACTCAAGCTGTGGAACCAAGAAAACAGAACTGTGTTTCAAAACAGCCCTATACAAGAATATGAAGAACAATGGCGGGATCCTACACAGGCCACTGGCCTTCTTCCCTCTGTATGGCCACCTGTAGTGGGTAGCTATTTGGGAATAAGCTAAAATAAGTTAAGATGAAGAAAAGAATGTTATTGGCTGCACTAAAACTTAGAAGGCAACTATGAACACCACAACTACAAATTTGGAAGTACAATGTACATGGACAAAGACTCCAAAGAGAATGTGAATAAAATAACTAAAATTACAGCGAGCTATTTACAAAAATTCTAAATTGTTTTCAGAGGCGCCATACAAAGCATTCAAATAGGATTTGTTTTGTGAAAAGGCTTCTGTTGTTTTCTGAACAAACATGTAAATCATGACCTGTAAACGACAACGCACAGGTTTGAAAGGTAAGTAAGGTTAGGTTAGGCTAGGTTAGGTTAGGTCAGGTCAGGTTCTAATCGGTTCTGTGCATTTTCACTTCCATTTTCGTGTTCGATATCACATAAATATTATCTCCAGAAATTTTGATTCAATTCCATAAATTATTTCTGGTATAAGCTTTCACTCAGCTCACTATTAATGGTAAAAATTCGTTTTATCCCTATTTTCCCAATTGGTGTATATTTTGGTTTGGTTTGGATAGGGTAATATAGTGGACACTGTTATAGTTTGTGGAAATATGTTAAAAATGAATATTTTTAAAATAAACGCTACTTAACATTTGTGGGTAAGAAGAACAGACCTAACCAAACAAACCTTACCTAACTTCCCCGGTATATTAAACAGAAAGAACTTACTTTGATATGGTGAAATTTGAGGCTTTTCTGGACGCGAGATGATACGGCCGCATCGGCGCTATGCAGCCCTGGCGGGTTAGTCCTATATATTAACCAGAAGCTGAAATACCTATTGGGATAAAAACGAATATTATCCTTATTAATTTTTGTCAATTCACCAAATCGTCGACGGCAACGAATTATTTCTTACTACAAACACCAATATAAACTACACTAATACCAAGGCAGCATAATATATAAAATGGCGAAGTTTATCTTTGCAATTACCTTTTCATAAAACATCTCCACCTAAATTTCCATTTGATGACGGAATAAAACTCCTCAGTAGCTACTTGTTGGGTCGACAAACTTCCATGGCGGTGGTTAACCAACTCTCTAACATCACATGTCACTTAATTATGAAAATAAAAATGCCAACAATTTACTCACCACAGAAGACAGTAGCGACATAAGCTTGTGTTTAAATAACTTAATATAAAAATACTAAAAATTGAAATCACCACATAACAGCCAGTCACGACACGTCCTTCCCACATAGCTCACTCAAGCAAATGGCTTGCTAGTGACGTCACAATGGTGTGTTATACCAAGGAAGGAATATATAGAGAAACTTGTAATACATTCAAATAACGTTCAGCCCCTGACTGCTGCGCCATCTCTTGAGTTAAATTTATCATAAATATTTCATGTCATCATAGAAAACGTGTTGTTGTCTAGAGAACGAGCTTGTCTTTAGCGTAGACTCATGTCATAATCCATATACATTTTCATTCTTATCAGCTATTGCATAAATATACATGATTGTGTGCCTATACAATTATATATTTATTTATTCACGAACAATGATGTTCCTTAAATAAAAGAAGAGGCAATGCCATGTTGTAAAGTACATGAAATAACATCTAGTGTGTGGCATTTAACATGTGCTACCACATCTAGTGTGTGGCATTTAACATGTGCTACCACATCTAGTGTGTGGTATTTAACATGTGCTACCACATCTAGTGTGTGGTATTTAACATGTGCTACCACATCTAGTATGTGGTATTTAACATGTGCTACCACATCTAGTGTGTGGTATTTAACATGTGCTACCACACCTAGTGTGTGTGTGGTATTTAACATGTGCTGCCGCATCTAGTGTGTGGTATTCAACATGGGCTGCCGCATCCAGTGTGTGGTATTTAACATGGGCTGCCGCATCCAGTGTGTGGTATTTAACATGTGCTACCTGCCACTCTTATCGCTGTCACGGCTGGTGTAGAAATAGTTTAATTATTTACATTAATTATAATAATCTGAACAGACTCCATTTCTTAGTATATAGTTATTCTTTTAATTAATGTGTGCAATATTTTTTAATTAACTATATTCAATTACAGCAAACTCAAATGTCAAAAGACTCAGATTTATTTTATTGTGATTCAAAAGAACTGAATATATAGTTACGATTGTTTTGTATCACACAGTGAAGAGTTCCCAGAGAAACAAGATGTAAGCAGAGATTATTAATGTAAACTGTTATGTGATGTAGACCAAAATAACATGAGCGAAATAGTTTGGCCCAATAATTATCCACAGAAGAATGGACAATCCTATCATATTCCGGTGCAGCTTCTGTTTTACTATCTGGAGAGATCTCCTTTGGTAAGATATTAATATATTAATACTGTACAGTTCAACGGTTTTATTCATTCCTATACAGTATTGATTTAAATAAATATACATACATGAGTAATAATATAGTTAAAAGTGTCCCATTAATCCTTCGTTTTCTTTTATTACAGAATCAAAGAAAACTGATGTAAATAAACAGTTACGAGAATAAGATTAAATACTGGACTTAATTAAATGACTTTGAATGAGATTAAAAGCATGCAAGAAAACAAACAAACAATAAAACAAACAAGCACGCAAACAAACAAAAGCAAGCAAGCAAGCAAACAAAAAAGCAAGAAAAGAAATAAACAAAAAGTGGTCAATTTAGAGTATCACACCGGTCTTTATTACCGTATTTTTCTATAAACAGTAAGTATCTATATAATTCAGCATATTAATACATTTTCATAATAAATCCGGATTTAACTCACTCGTTCTCAAATCCGGATTCTAGTTCTTTAAATTAACATCCTCCTCAACCAATCAGCGTCCAGGGTGGCCTGTTGACCTCCGGTGCTGCACTGCTATTTAATTAATTAAAGGATCATTAATTAACTCGCCTCTTTAATCACGTGAGTAATAGTCTAATAGACAAATGAGACTAATATATTTTACTTAATAGATAATACAGTAGGTATGAGGCTATTGTAGATATTTATTGGGGAAAGAAAAATGTTTACGTGCAGACTGATGGAGGGCCAGCTAAATGTTCTGTAGTACTGTACCAATTACGTAAAATGACTGGTGTGATATAGTAGTTAGTTGCTTGTACAATATATACATAAGATAATACCTGAGAACAGCACTACCACCAGAAGTTGTTTGATTTCGTTAATTTTTTCCCACATGATTTTTTCATCATAGTAAGTATTTTAAGAGAGTCGACATTTACTGGAACCTAATAGAACATGACCTAACCAACCAAAGAAACCTACCTAACTTTGGTTAATATTCGTTCATTGGCTATCTGCAGGTTCCCATGTTTACCTGAAGTTATATTTTTCACTTAAAGTCAGTTGTCTCTTCATTCCCTCCTCCTTGTAAGTTAGGTTAGGTAGGTTGGTTCCTTGGTATGAGAATACATTTTCTTTTGTGTGCATTTTTGGTGAGTTTTACTCAAATCTGACCTCTATTTTTTGTGTAAATTGTTTGATAAAAATGAAAATGTTAATTTTTTTTTTCAAAAACAGCTAATTTGCACAAGAAATGAAGGTCATATTTGAGTAAAACTCACTGAAAAACAAAAAAAACCTATTCTCATACCAAAACCTGAGGACAGCCAATGGAGGAATAGTTACCCTAATTTACCTAACTTCCTAGCCTTAGGACCCTGTGCCATTTTAAACAATAAGTACTAAGTTGGATATCTGATACTAATTAAAGCCACTTTGTTGAAGCGTTATGGTGTAATTATACGTTATTTCTGGATGTAAGAGTATGCTCAGAATCAGTGGGTCGGTGTAAACAAACTGAACAGACAAAGGTCAATATTAGCTTTTATCCGAATAGGTACCGGTATATCAGATTTTTTGCCATTATCATAAGAATTATTTTTTTAGTTAGGGATAAATTTTCTTCTTTATCATTTCCTGCGCAAATTTATATTTTTTGAGTACAGTATTTTAAATGGTAAGACCTTCCCAATTAACAACAATATTAGTTGCTCAAAGTGGGAAGGGCTTTGAAGTAGAGGGAAAATGTGGGTTAAAATACTAAAATTAAACACCAAACAAGATCTAAATATAGTTTTTGCTTGAATTTCATGCAAAGTGACTCCGTGACATGCTGGTTAAGGATATTGGTCTAAATTTTGAAATTACAGTAATTAATTTTAAATAATGACCTTTTGAATAACTACAACAGAATATTTAAGATCACAAAGTACATATCTTTTGTCCATCACCACTTGCTTATTACTAAAAACATTTGTCTCTTATACTGCAAAGTTTTCTGGTGTAACTTGTGATTATTTTGCTGTGGCCTCCAGTCTTAACAACTTACTCTTGGTTAGGTTAAGTTAGGTTCGGTTAAAATGATGAACCTCTACCTCAGTTATATAACTGTCTGTGTCATTGTGTAATTTTATTGATATTTCTTTAAAAAAAATTTCCCCCCAGCTAAGGAATGTTGAACTGTACCTCAAGATGGAGATGATCAAAGCTGAGATGAAGATGATACCACAGTACTGCAGTCAGTTATAGTGCCAGTATGTACAGTGTACACTTCTACGTGTATATGAAACCTTCACTTCCAGTATTTTAACAGGTACCCAACTCAACCCAGAAAACAAAAATGTTCAGAAGTCGTACTTTTTGGGTTAAATTTCAAGGAAGTGGGACTGTCAGGTGGTGTTGCACCCAGTTCGCCTATGTTCCAAAACACAGACCTTGTCAAGACCAGGCACTGATCTGCATGCAAGAGTTTATGGACAGTACTAGAAAGTTATTTGTGCTTACTGGAGCTGGCATCTCAACAGAGAGTGGCATCCCGGACTACCGCTCTGAGGGAGTTGGCTTATATGCTACCAGCACCAAGAGGCCAGTACAGTTGAAGGTAAACTTTGTCATTTATTATTATTCTTGTCCCTCTTCTGCATATGCACACACACACACACACACATCTCATTCATATAATGCAGTACAGGCAGATAAACCCAGAGGTGCTCAGTACTCTACAGTATATGTAATGTCTTCACTATTAATAACAAACCAACCTTACTGTTTAAACACATTAGTTTTTACATTCCAGTAAAAAGACGTCATTCGGTCAAATAATTATAGATATAAAATTAAAGTCAACAGATCCTTAATCAGCATGTTTAGGAGTACATATATTGAGATTTTAAGCAAAATCGGTGAGATCAAGATTATGGCCGAAAATACTTTTTCTCTCAAAATTTAAATTTAATGTGTCTGACTACTTAAATACATCCAGAATAACACATTTGGTTTAAATCGGCCAATCCTTCTTTGAAGGCCTGTAGTATGAGGGGGGCCATCAATAAGTTAAACACTGCTGGTGGGATGGTTACCCAGTCCAGTAGCTGAAACAGGAACAAAAGAATGATGTTGTACGAGGAGTAAAATTCAATGTACCATTTTGATCAAATTTTTTAAGATGTATAGTATCACAATAGTTTAAATTTCCACCATAGTGACTATTACTCCTTATCCATTCGTTGTTTTTGGGAGTTGGGAAACAAGAAATTTAGTTAGACTTTGTTGTAAATTAATTTACAGTTCTTTGTTTGTATTTAGTAAAGAAATACTAAAGTATACCTGTACATATACTGTACAGTATATGTTTTTAAGTCCGAATAACATTTTATTTTGCAGATCTTCAAGGAATCATCAAAAGCCCGACAGAGTTACTGGGCAAGAAATTATGTAGGATGGCCACGTTTCTCATCATTTAAACCAAATGTAACACACACAACTCTGGTAGAGTGGGAGAGGAAGGATAAAGTTCACTGTGTGGTGACACAAAATGTGGATCGGCTGCATCACAAAGCTGGGAGTCACCATGTTCATGAACTTCATGGTATCTTGATTTTGGTGTTAATTTATAAGTTACAGTATTGTATAGCCTAACATGGTACAGTAATAGTAGCTTAACATGATACAGTAACATAACATGGTACAGTTGGTCAACCTCAACACAACCCCAGTAAGGTCTCCTGTTGTGTTATTATAAAGGATCAGTTATGGAGGATTGAGAATCACACCAAGGGGAAATGTGAGAAAGAAATGACAATAGAGTTTGTGGGCAATTGGAGAATGCCTGGATTTACTGATAAATATATTAGGTTGTTGGAACATTCTATCATCAATCATGCAGTAAGAGTCAGTTTTTATCAACAGGTACAGCTTTTAATGTGATATGCATGAGCTGCAGTCAAACGTTGCCTCGTCACAGCTTCCAGACCAAACTGAGGGACAGTAACCAACACATGTCTGCACGGTTCTTGGAGATACGTCCTGATGGTGACGTAGAGCTGACCCAGGTGACCCCTACTTTGATATGATCAGTTTGTTGACAAGAGGTCTTTTTTGTGTCATCAGTTGCTGGTTATGGTAGCTATATACCGCACCTTAACACGAGACATCATGCACTTGTTCTTAATTCAGTAAACATACTGTATACAGTATGACCAATTTTCATGTACCCTGTAAAATAAGTTAAGGAAGTCAAAACAACCTCTCGAATTATTTAGTTTAATACAGTATACTGTATATAATTTTGCTCAGTAGAAGTAGGTCTCATACACCTGACAGCCAGTTAGGTGCAGTGTATTGATATTGAAAATTTTTATTTAGTCAGTAAATAAAAGATTAGAGCAGATGATAATACTACTGTATTGACATGGCTGAGCCAATTGAGAACCCGAGCTCTCTTAGTGGCACCTTATACATACTGTTCATTTATATCAGGAAATTATTATACAGTAAACCCCCAATATAACTTGTTAATTGGAGGGAAGGTCGGTCCATTAAAGCTAAAAGTCCGTTAGAATGATGGACTTGGTCTGTTATACAGTAAACTCTCGATAACTCGGCACTTGTGTAGCTCTGGCCTTGCCGAGTTATCCCAAAATCCGACTTATCGAGGCGCTTTCCCCCTCCTACAAAAACACATTAAAAAATTATTGACTCATATTTGTGTTCCTGTAATTACTAAATGTAAAAAAGTAACACTTAACAGCACTGCAGGTGAAGATAGGAAGCATCATAGTAGGTGACACAGATGCATGGTGGGTGATACAGAGGCATGGTAGGTGACACAGATGCATGGTGGGTGATACAGAGGCATGGTAGGTGACACAGATGCATGGTGGGTGACACAGATGCATGGTGGGTGATACAGAGGCATGGTAGGTGATACAGGTGGCCAGATATGCCGAGATTTTCCCAAATAATTTTACATATCTCAGCATTTCCCAAGTTATACAAATACATTCTGAGACCATATCCATGCCGAGTTATATGAAATGCCGAATTATCAAGAGTTTACTGTATACCAACATAGTCCAGAGTGAATATGATCATTTTACTGTGCTTGAGGAGCTTCTATCACAACTTTATGCGAGGGTTGTGTATCACTCCCATTATAATTCTATTCCTGCTTGTTTATTGGCTAACTATAATACCTTTCAGGCATATAACTCAATAAATGTATGTGTCAGGGATGTGGAGTGGTGTAGTGAACAACTTAGATGGCTAGGTTCATGTGAGCTATGTGGCAGGGTCACATGTGCCCAATTACCCTGCTTACAAATACATATGGTATTTGATACACTTGGAATTTTGGTATTTATAATAAATACAAGCATATATTGATTTCATGCTAGTCTAAAAAGTAGAGCAATTACTGTTAAACTTTTTTAGGTGAGCAAAGTGCTGCCATAATTTTAATATGAAAAGTGGCTTTTAAAGTCATGTATAAAAATACTGCATAATATTTTCAGGATGAAGTTAATAGTTTTCAAGTACCACCATGTGAGAGATGTGGAGGAATCCTGAAGCCTGATATAGTGTTCTTTGGTGATAATGTACCAAGAGGTCGTGTGGAGAAAGTCAGACAGGTGCTGGCAGCTTGTGATGGCCTGTTAGTGCTTGGGTCATCATTGTTTGTATATTCTGGATACAGGTAAAGTTTCAAGTGCAATATATGTACGGTAATTTCTCATACTACATAGTATTATTAGTAAGAGTGCTAATGTTTGAGGGTAGGAGGGCCAGGGGAAGGCAGAGACTGGGATGGATGAATGAAATTAAAAACTTGGTCCCCAGAGAGATACAAAACCTTAGATGATTGGTAAAAACAGCCCGAGAACATTTGAGTGGAGGACTGTGGTTGTCAACCCTCAGATATAATGGTGTACACAGATTGATTGATGCCTACAGTATGTTGCTATAACATATATATATATATGTTTGTGTGTGTGTGTTTAGTCTGTGTTTGTTTATTTGGTCTGTGCTTGACCTTTGTGTGTGTGTGATGTGTGTGAATATTTATGCATTTATGTCTGTATTTCTCCCAATAGATTTATCCTTCAAGCATTAGAGTCAAGAATACGGATGAGCGCAATTAACATTGGGCCAACACGAGCTGACAAACACTTATCCTTCCGCGTGGATGCTCGTTGTGGAGAGGTGCTGCCACGGCTGGTTGTCTGATACTCAAGATAGTAATGGCCGGGAGAAGCTGTAAATAGTTATATAAACACTGTACAGTAATATACATATATACTGATGGTTGTTAAGAAGAGTTACCTCTGTCAATAGTCAGGAACTCAATTTAATAGTTTTTTCTTTTACAAACACATCAGGTAAGACTAAATGTTAATATTAATCATACGTCTGGTAAAAGTGTGAATGACAGTGGGCGAGAGTGTAGGGAGAGGTTTGCAGGAGTAAAAATTTAATTATAATATCTGTACAGTGATAAATTAATATTATACATACCTTCAATAAAATGTAAGATTCCACTAGTCTAATTAATTTCCCATAATGAAACCGAGTAGTGAAAATGGTCTCTAAAAACTCAGGTCTATATAGAGGTAAACTATAGTGTGTAGGAGATGTACGTACGGGTATGTAGTCTGCCAAATTCCTGAGAAACAGACCCGATTCAATGTTGGATCTCCTCATTTATTCCATAGGTGAAAGGAGGAATGAGGTGGGACTAGATCCAGGGTGAGTTTGTAAGATATTCTGCATCTTGCTTATGTTTACCTTGAGGCTAAAGTCTGTATACATTTCTGCATTGGTATATACATTGGTCCATGCCAAGTAATATAGAGGAAGGAAATTGAAATCCCCTTAAAACCTATTATTTTCTTTGGCCTCCAATTGACACACCATCTACGAAGGGTGTGACATCATTAAGAATGTTTTGATGTTACAATTGTTACATGGTCTCCTGTGGGTAAAATGGGCTCTTGCGGGTAATACTGACTTTGGTGAGTAACATTGGCTCTTGTGAGTAAATGTGGGCTCTTGTGGGTAATATCGACTTTTGTGTGTAACATGAGCTCTTAAGTGAGTAACATGGGTACCTACGGATGTCACTAAAATATGTGTATGTTAAGTGCTGTTCCTGCTGCCACACACCTGGGAGTGATACACGAATCACACACCTACCTGGCTCGTGTGTCCTGGAGAGAGCCACTGTGACTGACGCTCCAGAAAAATAAGCTGGGTTGTCTAATCTTCATGTTATTCATTCTTCCATCTGAGGTTCTATGGGCAAAAATGAAACAGTCAATGACATGCTGATAAAGTTTACAAGTTGAGCAATTTAGCCAAGTGACATAAACAGAGCCAACAGAGGGCAATGTAAGGTCATTCAATTTACATATTGAAGTAAAATAGTACAGTACTGCAGAGAGGTTAAGCTGTGGTGAGGTCAGCTGACTTCAGAGTCAAGCCTATATTGTTGGAAGTGGCTAAAAATTTCCAGCTGAGCACACTGGAAGGTACAGTAGCTAAAATAAACTATCTGTGCAGGTGGGAGTCCACATGCTCCGAAATTTTACGTGCGACTTGTGACAGCCCTCCTATACACCAATATTTATTGTCCATGGTCTCATATTGTTTCCCACAAAGTATGCACAGATAGTTGTTTTAGCTACTGTACATACCTGGGATGTTAAGTTAGCAAGGAAAAGTTGTGTACCCTATCCTGATACAGTACTGTATATGAGAGTAGTTGGGTTAAATTCCATGTCTAACCTAAACTAACTATTAATGAAAAGTAAAATGTGCCCCAGTGATACTTTAGAAGAGGTGAACAGGTTAACGAACAACATTAGGAACTTCTGAATAGATAAAATCTTCCTTTTCTCCAGACACATTAAATGTTCTCTACTAAAAATTGACTCGGGACGTAATGTAGACTACGTTGGTGAAAGTTTCCAAGTGCCTTGAGGTGCTTCCTGTATATGACCCATGTCCTAATGCCATAGAGCAGGGTAGGGAGGACCACAGGGTGGAGGATAGCCAAGGTGGGGCAGCTTTGGATGCCGAGGAACTTGTTGGGTAGTCATGACATCCACATCAGTGTTTCAGTTGAGCAGGGAATGTTAGTGCTCTTCCCAGCACTGACAAATGCCTTCTTCATCTTTAATTAGGGAGTTGCCATCAGATGAGTAGAGGGGGCTTATCACTTGGGGAGCCACCTCATATTTGGGCTTCCTCCTTATTCCATAGTGCATGGTCAAGTTTCCCTCTCAGGTTGTCAAGAATATGAACTGTTTCAGGGGAGTTGTTTGGAAAAAATATAAAGTCGAGTATTCAAACTGCAGCTTGGAATCATACATAGAGGTAATAAACTATTAAGCCGGGTATAAAAGTTTTATTAATATCATCACAGGATTAACTGGGGGTAATATATATACACAGATTAGGGTCACTGATACAAAGTGTTGGTGACATGCACAAAGGTACAAAATTATCACTTTGAAGAACAAAGCACTTCCCCTCTGGTGAAAACAAACAATGGTCATGATCCTAATGCCTAGTGATTATTATTATTATTATTATTACTATTATTGTTTCATCTGTAATCCACTTTCACTCTCTTGGGTTCTGTTGTATACAGTACTCAAAAGTTTTTCAGTGTAAATTTTGTATGTGGTTGAATGGCAGTGCAGTGAATGAGCGAAAATGATTGTGTCAATTAATAAAGACTGGAATAGCATCACCAATTGATTTTATCATTCATATGTCAAGAAATGGTATAATTGCATAGATTTTTTTAAATCTGTCATATCACCATTTTGTGGGTGATTTAGGCTAAAGCAGCCATTTCACACATATACATTATTATAAAAAGTGCTTTCATATTGTTTTGAATATTAAAATGACTTTCAAATATTTTTAATCTTCAGGTCTCCAAGAGGCTTTTGTGTGTGTCAGATAATAAACAAAGAGGAAGGAAAGACTATTACTACCTCAGATACAGTTCTTCAATAGTTGGAGATGAAGTGGCTCTCATATGTTTACTTCAGTCACTAAGAAATTCTACAGGAGGCAATCTGACATTTAGAGGGAAAACTGCCTATTAAATGTATGAAATTATAGGGAGAAAAATAAGTTATAATCAACGTATTGATACAAGACATGTGAAGTATTTTGTTGTTAATTCAGTAATACCTAATGAACGAGTGAGTAAAATCACAGATACTTTTGACGTCCAGTCTTCTTTTGACGCTCAATGCTCTCCTACGTTATTAATGACAAGTATAATAAAATTTTTATCATATTTAGAAAGGGTTCAGTGGCCAGATATCAAGGCTGAAAGACTACTGTAATTATAAAATGCTACACAGTACTTCCTTGTTCTGCCCCAAACAGTTGAGCGTCCACAACTGTGAACACCGAGCAACATCAACAATCCCTCAAATATGGGTACTACAGTGCATCATTATGTGTACTCGTACAATGGTCTGATCCCATGATTACAAAATCTTAAACGTACCATAATTGAATTTACAATTTTGATACTCGAATTTCTAGAGTACGATTATTAACTCGGTCAAGAATAACTTAAAGTTTTGGCTTTAATAAGTTTGAGTATATGGCTGTTATCAAGCGTGTTGGTAACACATTTAGCTCAGATGGCCCCTGCAAAACAAATAAATAATCTGAGTTTGATGATTCATTACGTATGTAAGAATTCGACGAGATAAGTGTATACAGGTCAAACCTCACTTAACCGGGATAGATGAGAGAGGAGGATAATATTAACACATATATCACTGGTAACAAATTACAGTGGTCCCTCGGTTAACGAGCGCCTCGGTTAACGAGATTTCGGTTAACGAGTTACCTTCCATAAGATTCTTAACTTCGGTTAACGAGCAATCCCTCGATTAACGAGTTTCTTACGAGCCAACCTAAACATGATTTCGCTTGCATTTGGCGGTCCACCAGCTGTAGTATTAGTCCGCCAATGCAGTAATCGGTTCTATGGCTTAAATTCCTTACCATTTTAGCAAATATCAAGAAGTTTATACTATTCAATAATTTTAAAAGTTTAATATTACATTTTTTACTCATTTTAACAATAATTATTGAACATAACTGAAGGTAATGAAACTAGTTTTATGCGTGCCATCCAGCCTCTCAACACACCATACAGGCGTCAGTCTTTGTATCTTTTCAGTGGAGGTAACATCTTGCTTGAGACTCTCTTCAACTAAACGCTTTTTTTCTGTTTTTGCAAGCAAATTATCGGTCATTTTGAAATTTATTTTACATATTGACAATATATAACGCAGTGGTGCTAATTTAATGAAAATAATCTTGAATTACACCAAGAGAACTAAAACTTTATGGGTGAAATGGCACCATGGGGTGACTTCTCTTCCACCCCAATGCCTTCTCTTCTCCCTTCTCCTCCACCCCCATTCTAATTCCCATCATCATCATCCAGGAGCCTTCTACATACACACCTCAAAGCAAGTGTACTTTTCTACCTTTTTTTGTTGAATTCAGGCAATTTTCGGTGAGCTGGAACCAATTACCCAAAAACCCATTGAAACATTGGTTTCGGTTAATGAGTTTTTCGGTTAACGAGCAACCTTCTAGAACGGATTGTGCTCGTTAACCCAGGGACCACTGTATTTAAATAATTTAATCATTCTATTTATCTACTGATGCCAATTTTCTAATTTATTTAATTTATTTCAACATTTGAGACTATGCGCTGAGGAGGTGATCCACTGGCCAGTTATATCGTTTGCAGATAAAAAAATAACATTAATTATCAAAATGATTTTTTACATTACTACTGTACATACTAACCAAAATGAGATTCAGGTTTTGCAGGACTAACTATAAAATGCCTTCGTTTTTCATTTGGTATCCCATTACCAGTTTTTACTGTATAAGGAGCAAGTACAGAGATTCTACTTTAACTAAATATAACTTTACTTGGTTGCAATTAGGACTCAAATTTAAGGCAGAGAATCTTTTCCAAAAGGATATCCACTTTCATATTGTCTCCTACCTGGTGTTAAGTCAACATATTGAGTACACAGGTTCTTCTGACAAATTTCTGCTATATTTTTGTGCAATTCATTCACCGTATGAACCACTGTCAATTTGTGTTTGAAGTAACAAATACCCATATCCAGTAATAATCCTGCATACTCGCATGCCTTTAAAAAAATATTCAAATTTCGACTTTTTTTTTACTAAAAATTTATGGAGGCTGAGGAGGAATTGACAAAAAACTGGGATATGCCATAAAACCTTGAAATAATTGCGCCTCATTCCTTTTGTCACAAATTTCTTGGATAAATACTAAAACTATGTTACTTTGCCCATGTTGCCTGCTGTTGTAGAATCCTCCAGTTTTAGAAAAAAATGAAAAAATTTAATAAAAAGTGACGACGGGTTTGTATAATATAATCTGAAAAATCAGCGCCCCACAGCTTCAGTTGGCTTCACACACTTTGCACACCCAAACCAAATTTGCCATATGATTAGAGTGAAAAACACTTTAATCTTCATTCTAAGCAAAGAATTATTCTTTTTGAAAATATTATGCATACACTCATTTTA
This sequence comes from Homarus gammarus, assembly GCA_958450375.1. NCBI lineage: Eukaryota > Metazoa > Arthropoda > Malacostraca > Decapoda > Nephropidae > Homarus > Homarus gammarus. The sequence goes on along the minus strand of CAUDMG010003881.1, from coordinate 319,406 downwards.
TTTTTGAAAAGTTATTTCGGGTTAAGTGTTATTGGACAAAAGTACATGAGTTACTGGTGAAACATCACGTACTTGAACTGTACAATGCCAAGAGCGTAGCTTTCTCTTTAGTTATCGGCAATTTTCGACAACCAGATGATCCAAGGTTTGCAAAGTTGTTGTACCTCACCTGGAAGCCTTATAATTTTCTGCTTTACCCTGTCTAGAAGGTCGTATTTTGTTTCACATTCACCCTGACAACAGAATAAAACAAGTCACAACACAACACCATGGAATACCAAAACAGACCTTTCCTTACACATTATCGTTTTAACATCATACTCACGTTCCTACGGTAACGGTAGCTGTGTCCAAGAAGTTTGAACACAGTGCAGTTGATTTAATTTGTACAAACATGTCTTCTGATAGCGTAAGAATATTCTGATAGCTCAGTATCTTGAAAAATAGAGATAGTCTTTTCCATCATGTCGAGTAGATGTTTATAATGCGGATTTTTGTTTCATACTGTTGCTAAAATTGTTTCAGAACTCTGAAGCTCCTGTACAAAACTGTTTTTCGCATCTCACAATTAATGGCAGGGAAGATTCAGGGTTAAGTACACTTTTTTAATGACATAGAAAAATTATTGTACAGATGCGTCACCATATATCGTTAATTATCAATCTCATCGTTTTAATGTTCCTAATATTTGGTCTCCGTTTATTAATATTTCACTGCATGTTTATAATCATTATAATATACAAGGAACAGAGTAAACCAGCGATTTTAGAAATGCACAGCAAAGTATATTCATAATACTCCGCAATCTGTTGTTCCAACATTACACAGTAAACTGACAAAGAACACGAACACAGGGATGGTGTCTGGCACACTGGCGAAGGTGATATTTCCAAATTCAACTTTGCTGTGAGGTTACGACACAACACAGCATGGGATCCATAACCTTAATGATTGGGATAGGCACAAAATAAAGTCTTTTAATTAATAAGAAATTTTTTTAAATGTATTTTAAATGACGCCAGCGGGTCGGGGCACATCAATCCTGTTGTGAACGTTATTATTATTGTTGAGTCGTAAATACACAAATAGAAGCATGTAAAAATACTGCCCATAACATGAAGTTGTTTATATCATGGGAAATTGTTCCTATTCACTAGCTGCTCATCAACATCATATGAGGAACATGAATGGTTGTATAAAACTGCAGTGAACGACGAGCTTTGGCGTTAGTGGATGCTACTGGATTCCATGCAGGAGTATTAAATTTTCCCTAAAAAAAGTGGCGTATTTCGTCAAGCTGCACCGCTGATGCAGTACACCAACATTAACCAGAAATCTAGGGTTAATATCATGACTGTATTATTATGAATTAAGTAACTCATCACCTTATTTGTTGTGAAATATGCAGAATTTTAGAATATTTTATGCAAACAAAGGCATTCAAACGGGTTATGTCTTTATATGATAAACACTCAATGAAAATATCATGTCATCTAATAAAGACGAAAATTATGCTAATATCAGACTATAAGACAGCTGCAAGAAATGATTCGTACTGATTACCGCTCAAATATCTGTCATTCCAAGTAAAAGGTTGAATATGCAGTATGCAGGATATGTGTTGATAGCTATTGCAATGGTCCTTATCTGAGATGAACCCGTTTAAGAAGGCTATTTTAATCATTAGCGGGAACAAATATTTCGGCAATTACTGCCCAGCGTGGGTTTGAGCATCATTAAGTTGCATTAAATTGTCCTATAAAGTACTGAAAAATTTTCCTCCGTTTATTGAATGTAATTTCCGGGACAATTATGTATTTTCCTTGCCCACAGTATCACCTGGTATATAAATGTTGAGTATATATGCAATTAAAGAAAATATTATAATGTAATAGTTCTACCGATTTTCTTCAATCGTTAGAATTTTATTTATTTTTTATTTTATTCACGTCACTATAAGAACAATGACATTTTCCGGTCTACAGCGATACAAACAGTTACGAAAGACTCCACCACTTCCACGCCCTCTGTTACTTTCTTGTCTTGGAATTAATAGCTTAATAGTATTACTTGTCTCAACGCTTTCCTGGGATAAAAGTCTTTATTATAGAATTAATAAAATAAGAGCTTCCGTGACTCTGTACCAGCTGAGAAATGTATTTTTTGTACTTATTTGCGTTGTTGATTAATTATCCAGTCCAGTTATGCACTGCAGGAATATAATAATCTAAGATCTTTCAAAACCTCTCATTAGTATTTCACCCCCAAACTAAGCCTCATTATCACAGCAAGAGGTGTTCCCAGGTCTTCCTGCCTCAGGAGGTGACAGGCGAGTGAGGCAGTCGAGTGTGTGGAGGCCTACATATAACCTCTACTGGACCCGCGATTGGCTGGGAGAAGAGGAATCTGGTGCCTCGTTCTTAGTCGATTACGTCACGATTAAATAACAGAGGATACTTATCAGTATTCCATCGTCAGTAGAACGCAATGGAGATAAGTTTCCTTTATCCATTTTCCGTAAAAAACAAAAATCAAACGGACAACTCACTCACTAAGATCACAGGGGTAGGTTATCGGTTGTGTGTCCTAACGTGAATCCGTATGGGTAAACTTCGACTTCAAAACCGGCTTGGGTGTAAATACGGCTGAACATGGGCGTCAGTGCGGCTGAACGTGGGGGTCAATACACCTGAGCATTGGCGTCAGGTGTGAAGGAGTGGCGTAGACTCTGGGGCAGGCATAGTCCAGGAGGTGGCTGACTCGGAGTTTGGCAGAGTGGGCGTGGTGGTGGTGGTGCGGGTGTCTGGTCACACGTAGTCGATGGCATCCCCTCATCTGCTGAACTGCCACGACCCCATGGTGCCCACGCAGCGACCTGTCAACACGTGAAGAAATAGAAGCTCAGCTGATGGAACAGGTGTACTTGTGATGAAATACGTATATACAAAAATAGTGGAACAGTTATGCTTATGATGGAACAGGGGTATAAGTAATGGAAGAATGTGTACTGTATAACTAGTGAAACAACATACACATCAAGTGGAATAACGTACAACTGACTAGTGGAGTAAGATATACAACTGGTGGAAAGGATGTAGTACAACTGACGGAACAGATAATGTACAATTAGTGGAAGAGAGTGGAAGGACTTACGTACCGTCTTCAGTGAAGGTGGCGAGAGAGAGACGATGGAGTTTGTTGCACAGGACCGACTCTGGCACCTCCTTCCGCGATACGGTCGACAGCGGCACCAACACGTCTGCGGGAGGTAACCACGTCAATCACAAAACCATGTCAGCCACACAACCACATCAACCACACGACTGCATCAACCATGAGTGGAAGGGGAAGTGAGGGATGGAACAAAGTGAAAAATATTTAAGAAAAAAGGGGGAAGAAAAGAGTGAGTGAGGGAGACAAAAGACATGGAAAAATTAAATGTGGGAGGGGATGGAGGAGGAGGAGGTTAAAGAAAGGAAGGAAGTGAAAGAGAGAACGAAGAAAGAAAATGTGTGGAAGGGAAGAGAAATGAGGCAATGGGGAAAGAAAGAAAATCAGAAATTAAGAGAGAAGAAGGTAGGGATTGAAAGAACGAAGGAAGGAAGGAGTGTTGAATGATAAAAAACAGCCAAAGGGTGAAAGAAAGAAAGACGAAGATATACAAGGAATCGTCGAGTTAGGGCATAAGTAAACATCAATAACAGTTTCATATTTCCACGGCCAAAAAAAAAGGACCCAAGGCATTTTTCTTGATTATTTGATATTGTATGAGAGAGAGAGAGAGAGAGAGAGAGAGAGAGAGAGAGAGACTGACCGTCAATCTCGGTGCCGTGGTCCAGCATGTGTCCCTCTAAGTCGTCAGGGTACTGGGCCGCTCTACGCTTGAGTTCCTCCACAAAGGTGCTGATGAGTGCATCCATCATGATGGCCTGGGGGCAAGCAAGGTAGTGTGTGTGTGTGGTTAATGTTGATAGTACACCAGCCTCCTCCTCTACCGCTCTCCTCCTCTCCCACCTTCCTCCTTCACTCCCGCCATACTCTTCCCCTCCCACCATCCGCCTCCTCTACTTCACTACCCACCACACACTCGCTCTACCACCTCCACCCATCGGTGAGTACCAATACAAACATCATTGCTGTATATGTATGCACTATTTTCTAAAGAAATGGCAATGATTTTTTGTATATGTAATGTATTTCATGGGGTAAAGGAACGTAACTCCTGCATTTTATCTATTTTTTATGGGGAAAATTGATCCGTTTAACGTTGTTTTGTACAACGTCGCATTTTTAGGAACGTAACCCCGACGTTAAGCGAGGACTTACTGTAGTAGTAGTAGTAACCAAGCACAAAAGTTAAATAATTTTGTAGAGTCTACTACCTGCTCGTTAATCCCAAAATAATGATAATTTCAACTCTTGGATACACATATGCCATCATGGTATACGGCAGGAAATCAGTGTCTTACATGATGAAATATATCCCAAAAGATATATTCAGAGAGAAGGAATAACATATTCAGATTTATAAATGTAATTGCAGAAGTCACATTATTTTCAAACTAGTTTAATGAATAGTTGAAACAGTTTGGAGGAGTACCTTATGTTTTCTCTCACCTGTTTAGAGAAGATTTGAAGAAGTTTGGAGTATCTTCTGCCGTTCTCGACAACAGCGAACTGTAGGAAGAGGCAGGGAAGGCAAGTGGCGCTGCGCTCGTTGCTGGGTCTTGCGAAATCCCATGACAATTCATCGTACCTTAAGCTCAACAGTACATTCTGTCGGAGGAATGGGGGGGGTCATGATGCGAAAAAACCCCACAATTCTAACGTCTAAATCAAAATAAAGAAATTATCATATATTGATCAACGTTTCCAAACAGAAATAACTCCAAAACATATAGCAAGAATTCACAGTATACATACACCAGCTGCCATAAACACCATATAACCAGAGGCACACAATGACTCACCGATTTGTTGGGATCTATAACGGTGACGCCAGTTGCGTTAATGGTGACCAGCACCGGGATATCCGGCCTCGGTAGCCACGAACTGACTCCCCGTGTCGGCTGCTCGATCTGACCGTGGAAGAACGCACTCCTGCAGGCAGAGAAACCAGGTACAAATTTCATCTACTCAAAAACAATGGTACAAGTACACAAATTGCTAAATTACGTGAGTACCCAAACACCATTCATTTTTTCTGTATTATTGTTGCAGCATTGTTACATATTTACTTCATTCCCATCTAAATAACAACACCGAATTAAACTCTATTTTATACATTATGAATTCTAAACACATTGAGCTAAATTATCCTTACATTTTCAAATAAAGTGAAGCAAAACCAAGGAGGATGGTGGCCATCTTAGAAAACGATAGTGTTGGATTGTTTTTGTAGGATGAAATACGACTGTTTCAGTATCAACGGCATTGGTATAGTAAGCCTGAACCTCAAAACAACCCTTTCTTCCTTTCCCTTTCCCCTTTATATCCGTAAACGTACCCGTAGTAGGGAAGGGACCAGGAGAACTCGAGGTACTTCCTGACCAGCTTGCGGGCCGTCACGTTGCTAGGGATGGAGCGGAACTGCTCGATGATACGGATTTCAGGTGTTGATTTACTACTGAAGCTGACCAGGTCACTGAATTTGAGACGACATGCATGCTCCGGCAGGTAATCCAGGAGTCGACGTCTGTAATGAAGGGAGGCGTTGTGTTAGGTGGGGTGAGTGTACAGAGGAAACTTTATGGTTAAAGTACAGATACAGTTACAAGTCACATGAAACTAAGAGAGATATTCAGAAGTTAAGTTGTGAATATTGTTAACTATCGGTGTCAATCAGAAAATATGAATGCCAAAAAAAATAGGATAAGAATAAACAGGAAGACAGAACAGAAGTAGAAAATGGTATTAAAGATGGAAGAAGGTTCGAAAGATAATAGAGAAACTATTTACAATGTTTGCAGTCGTCCCTCAGCACCACTCACCTGAAGAAGGAGGGAGTGTGAGTGGTGTGGTCATATGGGCCCAGCTCCAGCCTACTCTGAATCCCCGCCAACATTTCGTAATCTGAGAGTTCACAGGGGTAGCGCGCCGACCGCATGTTCCACTGTGCCTCCTCGTACAACAGCTCCAGGATCTTGGCGTCTCTGAGAAAGGCGATGAAGGTCTTGTATTTTTACTAATGTGTATGCGTAAATCAATATTCCAAAAATTCCCGACAAGGACAGTACACGATTACATTTGGTTTTGGTATAAATATTAAAAATAGGTTTAAGGAGTGGTGGTCCTATCGTGTTGAGACTAGCAATCAGTGTTGCAGTGCCAATTATTAAGGTGCCGAAGCTGTCAAAATAGTATTTGTTTCCTAAACCATATATATATATATATATATATATATATATATATATATATATATATATATATATATATATATATATATATATATATATATATATATATATACTGTATAATATTTGATCTAGTAGTAGTCTAATGTGCTTATCCTTTCGATATTGGTCACATATCTATAGCTCTTATGCGAGGAAGTACTGTTTTTAAGTGTTTAGAAGTGCACCTGTTATCAAAGTCTTTCTAGAATATTGATTTCATAAAATGTAAGCTGATCTGAAGGACAGATTAATTATATGAGGATTTATTCGGTTTTGTATATGTATTATTAATGCAAAATAAAGTTGATTGCTTGATTGATATAGATTTATAGTAACACATACAGCTTACAATAACTTCATGTGTGAAGTGTGGTGTGGTGGAGGAAGAGGAATACACTAAGGTGGTATGGACATGTGCCGAGGATGCATGAAGACAGGCTGACAAAAAAGTTTATGATAGCAAGAGAGAGGGGAATGTTGGGAGGGGTAGACCAATTGCCACCTGGGAGAAAAGAGTTAGAGAGTTTGTTGAAGAGAGAGCAGGAAGGGGAGGAAGAGTGTTTGAGAGAGCAAGTGAGGCATGCAAGGATAAAATGGCCTGGAGACATTTCAGCCATGGCTACGCCCTTTTGGGGAGTTCCCGGGAGGGAACAAGGCATCGGCGGCGCTCCAGTGAGCTTCGGCAGCACTGCCCCCCTGTTAGCAATTACAATACATAATCAGTAGTGTGTGTCTGGATATAAACAAAAACAGATCTGGCCTGAGCTTTACTTTACTAAGATTATTCATGGTGTTTCCCTATAAGACTTACCTGATCTTGACTTCGTCTCTCTTGCTGAAGAAGACATTCCTCCTGAGCACCATCTTGGGTTCGTGGGCGTAGCGGGCGTCTTGTGGTTTGATAGAGATCTGTGCAAAGCGCTTCAATAATTCTCCCCATTGCCGCCGTACCTCGAGTGCGCGCTGGTACGGTTTCAGTTGGATCTCTGTCAAATCAAGTACAAAGTTGAATGATGCTGCAGGTTTGTGGTTGAGGCAAAAGGTAAGAAAGAGAAAATTGGGGATTGTAAAGAGAAGACTGTAAACATGAACATCTTGAGGAGGAGGAAAAAGACATCTATCGTACAATTATTAAGATGTTTGTAACACTTACTTCTCTACTTTTACTTTTAATGTATCATTAGAAACCATAATGACATATATTGTCAAGTTGGGAAAAATTAAAGTAAAGGTGTAGAGGGTGACCACCAGAAGGAATTGTCCGAATTGGTTGAAAATTTTTCCATACACTAATATCATGATACTAAACACAAAAATGGAAACGACAATGCATAGAACCTGACCTAAAAACCCATAAGTTGGGTATGTTAGGTCAGGTTTTATTAGGTTCTATGCATTATTTTGTATTTATTTTTTATATACTGTAATGTTAAAAACATGATATTAAACACAAACGTTAACGACAATGCATAGAACCTGACAATCTTTTAATTTACTCTATCCCGCTTCACAATTCTCGTCCCGGTGTCATTTTTGTTGTTTATCTCGCTGAATCCCTTTTCAAGAGACATTTCCTAAATGATGGTGAACGCTTCCACGTATTCCTCCTTGCCATTGCTGATGTATATCAACCAAAAGATTAAAGTAAGTTGCTTAACACATAAATTAACACGATAATATATAGAACCTAATAGAACCTGACTAACAAAACCATAGGTTGGGTATGTTAGGTCAGGTTCTATGAGGTTCTATGCATTGTCGTTTCCATTTTTGTGTTTAATATGATATTAGTGTATAGAAAACATTTCAACCAATTCGGACAATTCCTTCTGGTTGTCACCCTCTTCTACACCTTTACCAAAATTACCATTGCAAAGATTATATATTTTGCTGTCATGACATGATTCTGACAGTATCTGTAATTTTGTTTCACCTTAAACAAGTTGAACTATTCCTCACAGCATTACCCACCATATGTAAAAGAAGGACCCACTTTGTGCCTGCACTGAAGCCACTTATCCTCACAACAAACTCTAATACAGGAGACACAACTCCTCACCCTAGGTTTGGCAACCAGACACTGGTTGAAAGCTGAAATTTTACTTCAGAATTATTCCAGATGATATTAAATGTTATACAACAATTCCTTGAGATAAATGTACAGTATATATCAGGTGCCACTAAGAGGACTCAGGCTCCCACTTGGCTCGGACACATCAATGTTGTTCATATTGTTCACTTTCTACCTGCGTTTCATTGGCTAAATAAACTGTTTCAATATCATTACATATCTCCATCTATATGACTCACCTAATACAGGAGACACCATCCAGATAGCGAAGACCTCCATGGCCTGCTTGGGTAGGGAGACGTCCTCCTCCTCTATGACCATGGCCTGGAGCTCCTGGGCGGTGATCCTGGCGCCGTCATCCAGCCGTAGTCTCACCGCCACTCGGGAATGCAGGAATACACACACCTCCACCCCGCCCGACGACCGACCTGACAATGATGTAGTTATAGAGTCAAGAAGAGTCACCTTTGATTCTTTTTATAGCTCTTTCTTAAGTCATATGATTTATGTTTACAGTCACAGCCACACGTTCCTTTGCCCAGCACCCCATATCACACGCTGCATCCGGTACGCCGTCAGTTTTGGGTAAACAAATAATTCGGAGACTGGATCTAGCGGTTCGGTAGTTCAGGGTCTCGTTGATGATATACCGTACAGTCAGTGTCAGTCACTCATAAAAGAAACGGGCCCCCTGGGTGAGAGGGTCTTGTACCTGGAAGCAGTTCAGTTCTAGTAACAGTGTACCTGACGTAGGTGTTTGGGAGGGGGGGGGGGGGGATAACTGTCTTTTTATGAACCACTGCCTCGGGACATGTCTCGTTTCATGAACAACTAATACAATTCAATTCAATTGTCTATTCCTTGATAGAGGAAGCGGGATCCTAGTGCTGTCACTAGGTACCCCTGTCAACAAATACGAGGTGAATACAACATAATTATGTTACCGTTGGGCATTACATTCTAAGATCCTAATATCATCACTAAATTAACCTTATCCATCGCATTATACCTACACTTTATATCCAAACCAAACTTATTCTCCCCCAAAAAGTTTTTTTTTTTCATATTTCTATTCGACCATGGTTTGAGTGGGTGTGTCGGGGAGAGGCCTCTTCTTGTTGTTAGGGAAGGCAGAAATGTCCATAGGGGCAATATGGTCTCAAACATGGCGAGGTTAGGAGACCCTGTATGTTATTCATTTAAGTTCAGTCACATTATAAACCTGCGTGGTCGTATACAGACAAATATGTCGGAAAATAGCTAAATATTTGTTCGATATTTATTGCAGAATGAACAAACCTAGAGGAAGACTCCAACAGAGAGCACATGGGGCTAAGGGAGGTGTTGATAGGCCCGAAATTATCAGAAAACGTAGAGTTGACATGATTATGGTATTGTATTCACCTTGTTTAGTTGTTAAATGAGACATGACCCGAGGCAGTGGTTCCTGCAAAAGGCAATGATCCCTCCCCCTTACGTCAGGTACACTGTTACCAGAACTGAACTGCTTCCAGTTACAAGACCTCTCATCCAGGGAGGCCCGTTTCTTTTTGACTGTACATACATGGGGTTCTGTATGAATATATTTATATTGGTGGTCACAGACTAATAGCAGGAATATTCTAAAACCTCGTCCATTAATATATCAAGATAATATAATACGTTAATTTGTGTTAAATGACCAGGTGTGTGTGTGTATGTTAGATTAGCATCATACAAATATTTTCTCTATAGTATTATGCATGCAGCTAATGTATCTCGTTCTCCACATCAGTCCCTCACCTTTGTTACTTTTCCTCTCGTGGTCGTTCTTGTTATTCGCCTTGTCGAAGTCTTCCGTGTGCGAGATGGGTTGTGGCACGGAGGGGTGGGTGACGCTGGTGGTAGTGGTGGGGAGGGTGTGGCTGGGCAGGTTGGTGGGGGCGGTGGTGGTCTGCGGAGGGGTGGCCATCATGTGGGTGGAGGGTCGTCTGGTCTCGGGGTCTAGTGAGAGGGACGGCACGTCGAAGGCAGGGGGTGGGAGACCAGGGTAGAAACCAGCTGTCTTGTCCAGGTGATCGGCGCTGCCCTTGTAGTCCCCGCGAAGGAAGTCCGCCGCCGCCCTCTCCCGCAGGAACTCCCTAAAGGGTAAACGAATGCACATAGTGAGGAGAAGAGGTGCAGCCTCCCTGTCTCCTGTGAACTGTTTCACGTAGTTGCCGATAAGATGAATGAGAAACAAAGAGAGTGTGGGGAGAGAAGCTGCCTGCCGTCCTCTCTTCTGATATTGAAACTGACAATATCAATATCAACACCTCAAGAACACAACAGATTAGGTCAAATGTGCTTAATGGCATTACACACACACACACACACACACGTTCACTTACCTAGAGATGGTGGCAGATCGTGGGAAAGCATCTGTTTCACCGCGTGGACGCCTAGACGAAAAAACAACGTGTAAGTAAAGGCTGTTAAAGTGTTCGTTTGTCATCAACCGACCACAAGATATCCACGATGAAAATAACTAAGGCAACGACTCCTCAAAAATCACTTATTAAAAAAACAAACAAAAAACAGATAAACGAGGAAGAAAGAAGACGTTCTCTGTATCTTTGAATACCTTGTGGTCAGCTAATAGACGACATTTAATTCTATTTATCTTGTGAGAGCTAAAGCGCCGTATGTGAACGGGTTTCTAGGACAGCACCTCTGGAACAGACTGATCTATTGCAATGCCGTCACTAAGCAATGCCTATTTACATCACTACGTCACAGTCTCATCGTTGGTGATAAGAAAACAAAATATAAATATTCTTGCTGACAACTAACAGCTTTCCTGAAGGATCAAATTTTCGTGCATAAAGAACAAATAAAAAATAAATAAAACGGGATTTCATATCATAGGTGTCGCAAGCACAAACATCTAGTGCAATTTGTTTTTAGTTTTTCTGGAGCTAACAAAACCAAAATAAACAAATAAACAATAATATTAATACAGATAATCGGGTCAGGGTACAGAACTCGCAAGTGTTATGGTTGTAGCTCCGGTCTAACACAACACTAAGAACTGTACATTATTTACAGGTGACAACACTTATATCTCTCTCTCTTAATGCACACTCACCCACTTCCACGGTGTAGACGTAAACCAAAGATAAATAAACAAAGCAGATTTGAACCCCTGACCCCTGTTGACCTGCTGTTGACCCCTCGTGACCTTTGACCCCTGCAGTATGAGCCAATTTTACTCGACACTTAACCATGTCTTACCTCCGAGTCCTTTTGCAGCGTTATTTAGTTAAAACTATTGATAAATCTCAACAAAATATGGAATCAATTTTCAAAAAATATATATATTTCATATAAAAATAGCAATAATGATTAATTTGTTTTAAGATTTGACAATTTTTCTTTTACATGCATAGGTAAAAGTAGAAAATTATATAATTATGTGATTTAAGATTTGTTTTGACTACAACTACTGAATGATTAAGTATTACCATTATTAAAGTGAAATTAGGTACCATATGTACTACTATTATGAAACTATTCTACTACTTCAGATATTACAATGACTACTACTACTACTACTACTACAACTATAGTTTAAACACAACCACAACGACTACTACCACCACCACCAATGTAAGTTTTATCACCACAACTACTACTACTACTGTACTACTACTACTACTACTATTGTACTGTACTACCACTACTACTGTACTATTACTACTACTACTACTGTACTACTACTACTACTACTACTGTACTACAACTACTACTATCTGTAACATCCATCACCATCACTAGTCACCCTCCTACACTATTACTAACACCAAAACAACTACTAACTAATCCCACCACTCTCAGCTACCACCACTCCACCACCATTACCAACAAACCTCCCTCCCTTCCTTCCCTCTCTCACCACTATCTCTACCACTAACAACCCACCAGTCAAAAAATTTCCCTCACTCCTAACCTCTCTCCCTTCATCCCAGGCTCCTACTACCACGCCACGGTACGACTACTACACACTACCAGCCGGCTCCCTACTCACCTTGAGATGGTAGCCGACCTAGGGAAGGCATCGTAGTCAGGGTAGGGTCTCCTGGTGGGGTATTCGACGGGGATGACGGTGATGTAGTTCTGACCAGCGTCTGTCTGGTGGCCGCCAAGACCCCCGCTGTCGTCCTCCTCAAAGCCGTAATCTGACATTTTTCCTAGTGGCATCGGCTATCAGGGGGATGAAGAGATAAGACATGGGTTAGGGTGATGTCTGTCTGTCTGGGAGGGGAGGGGGAAGAAGACATAGTGTAGATTAGGATGTCTGTCTGTTTGTCTGGGAGGATGAAAAAGACATGGGTTATACTGGCTAATCTTCAGGTGATCTATTTTTTTTTCATTTACAGTATATTCAATTTCTAAACGTTAAGGAAACTAATTCAATATAAGTTAGAACCTTGAGCCGAGCGTGTTCAGAATATAAATGTGGAAATATTAATACATGATAAGTGGAGAGATGAAATGAGAACAAAACAAAGAAATAACAATAATAAGATAAAGAGATCATTACCTAATTGGAAAAAGTGGATAGATCAATAAAGTGTGTCGGTGTCAAGAGTTAATACTGATTTGGTAATACTTCAAACGTACAAGGCCTATCCAGCGTTGCCATAGTCTAGCCGGGAAGGACTCGGACAACAGAGACAAATCATCTATGTTTATGTTACTGCTGGTGGTGCTGATGCTGCTGGCTTCACTGCTTCTCCTGCTCACCCTACTGATCATACTGCTTTTCCTGCTAACCTGACTCAGCAGGCTGCCTGGGAGAGAATCATTGGTACTTCTCTTCTCCCCTTCCATGTTTTAAAGTTAATAATCCTCTCTTTTGTGTTTGTTTTAAATGTTTCTAATAGGATGTATTTGTGATTAGGTTCTTTTATTGTTTGTCATGGTCACTATTGTTTTAGCGTCTGGCCGGTGATGTAATTTTTTTTTAAGTTAATATCTTTGTTTTCATGAATGTCTGAATGACCTACAGGTAAAATGATAATGAAATGATAGTGATAAACAGGGTTGTCGCTTTACCGAGAACAAAAATACGGATACAATCCCACATAAAACTTGAGTACGCATCTAATTAAACATCTAGACATAAAATTAGATTATAAATTTTAAACATTTCCCATGCAGAACTTCACTACGAATACATGTTATAAACATAAACATCCGTTCGTTATAAAAACTCAACATTCAAATATGACCTAAGAGGCAACCAGCGCGTACAGTGTACGTAGGGAAAAAAAATCTCATTCGAGTTCAGTATAGAGGCAGGGCTCGTCAATTACATTCGTCGGCGCGTGATCACTGAGTCCATTCACAACTGCTTTAATTGCTGTATCATTAAGTGATTTGGAGACCTCAATTAACGGGCCACAGACAGACTAGTTTCTATTTGTTGCGACTGCTGTTTCTGTGTCTTGTCCTGCTATATTTCTGCTGTCTTCTGCTATATAATAATTTACTGTTCAATGTTGTACTATGCTGTTCGTCTTTGTTGTTGTTATTGTTGGTAAACCTTCTGGATATATTTGTTGTGACATGCCTAATGATGTTAAGGTCGGTGTTGTTGTGTTTTGTTGGTAAAGACATGGTTGTATTTTTGGTTGTATTTGTTGATATTCATTAATGGTGTTTGTTGTGATACCTATTAATGCTGTTGTTGTTTGTTATGACACTCATTTATACGAGTTACTGGATAAAATATATCGTACGAATACTTGAGAATTTGACTTAATTATTCGTTTGTGTACATTAGCACAGGTAGTCATTTTTTTAATCTAAGCATTTTTTCCTAGAAACTTTGGCGTTATTTTAAAAGATAAATGTACAATACTTAAAAATATTTATTTAAAATATACTGAAAATTTACGGTAAATCATTTTTTTATGAAGTTCCGCATTTATGTAATGGCGAAGGAGTCTGAGATCACACACAACTTGTATTAAGCGCTGGCATGTACTGTATTTACCAGTTGGATGTTATCGTACACACTCTTGCCACTGTTACCTAAATAATACCTTTCGTTCGTATTATTAGAGACAATAAATTTCGCATCACTTTATTACTTATATTTTTCATACTGGTGGACAACCATCTATATTAAAGCAAACTTATTACTAGAACAACATTTGTATCTCTAGTGGACACTGTGAATAGGTCGAGTTAAGTAGTTCACACACCGCTCACATTCATGTCACAGACAAACTGACACTGAGATACTGTAGCTATCAAGTTTAATCCAACAAGACCGGTTTGTGACGTCAAGGTTACAGGAGTTAGACAGAGAACCAATAGAGAACGCTTATTCGGCTGACATGAATATGACGTCATTACCTCATGAAGTGTATCCAATGGGGTTCCTCCCCTGCTCTCAATTCTGTGACGACATTGCCCACTCATGTCCAACCCGACCAATGAGAGAACATAATAGGTTAGTGGCGTAGATGAGAGAATATGTGATAACCTCTGTTGCTTTGTAGTGTGGATGCAATAATCACTTTGTGGATACACAGGATTGGACTTCACTAAAGTTGTCTAACAGTTTGTGTTCCTGTTTTTGTTATATTAACACGTTTCTATTACTTCAAAGTATACAAAGAGTTTCTAAAATAGATATATGCTCTCTATTGCCGGCAGTTCATAAACTGAACTTGCAAGTCTATTGTTAGCCTCTCATTGTTGTCTTTTATTCAGGTTAAAAAAATCGGAAATGATATTAAAATAAAAACACTTTTACCACACATGAATTGCAAGACTTTTGTGCACAAACTATTAAAAGTAACTGATAGTATTTTAACGTAAAATATATTGAAAATAAAATGATCAACTGAATATCGGTCTAGAAAAAATATTATACAAATACCAGCAACTTTTTCTCACCCTTAATTCTCAAATACAGCATATAATCATATGGTCGAAGGTAAATCCCGTATATGTGAAGTCAATATTTAATACTGACATACTGTATCTTATAATAAGTGTGCTGTACTGTATTATTGTTTCAACAACAACAACAACAACAATAATATTAATAATAATAAACAGGTAATTTCAGAGAGCTAAGAATGAGTCACAATGACATCCAGATCACATTTGTTTATGACAATAAATTGGAGTTATAACTCGTAAAAATACATACGGCCTTACAGTACAAACAAATGCTACAATATGAAGGGTGGGTGTGTGTGTCTGTTCGCGCTCCATTGTGTTTGTGTTAGACATTTAAGTAATGCTCGAGAGTGTTTACCTTCGATTGACTACAAGGCAAAAATCCCAATTAATCTGAACTTAAAAACGCGTTATGATGAAATTTAGTCCATTGTTATTACATCTTAATAATGAAGGAATAATTGTCCACGTGGACACTAACAGAGACCAAAATAGCTAGGAAATGACACCAAGACTAGTATAATGAGACACTCACACATATACCACCTACCGGGGAAAACATGGCATTAATGTAACGAGGGTCCGGGGTTCCCACTGACACAGAGGCCAGGGGCGTGACAACGAACGTGCGGAAGTGGCCAGGGCGAGGGTGGTCTGGTGATGTCATTTTACTAGTGGGGGGTGAAAAGGGCGGGAAATTGATTAAAAGGGGAGGAAGGACATTAGGAGGAAGAGGCGGGGTAGAGTACAGAATGGGAGGGGGGAAAGATAAAGGCGAGAGGAGATGAAGAGGCAGTGTGGTGAGTGTGTTGACTGTGGTGTAGTGATGTGTGGTGAGAGCGTGGATGTAGCTGTGTAGGGATGTGGGTGAGACTGCATAGGGATGTGGATGTGGCTAAGTGGGGATATGGGTGTAGATGTCAGTGTGGTGGCTGTGGGTGTGTGAGGATTGGGTGTTTGTGGGCGTGGGTGTGTGAGGATGTGCGTGTGACTGTATAGAGGGATGTTGGAGTGCGTGGCGTTGTAAGGATGTGGGAGGGGAGAAGATGCGACACTGTAAGGATGAGTATATGAAGGATGTTAATATGCATCCTTAATTTATCACTATTTTATTTCGTTAAGTTACTGAAGTTTAAGAATAGTCATCTCATATCTGAAACCTGCAGCAACGTTTACAATTTACTCATGATAGAGGGTACACGCACACTATGATAACTCGACAAAGGGAGGATCCAGTCGCCCAAAGCTGTGTTAACCCACCAGCTTAAGGCAATGATATAATCGTAACCCAATCAGAACCTACGTGCAGATCCTCCTCTCTCTCAGGTCACTGCAAATTATCATAAAACGTATAGAAAGCGTTACACTTTATCTTGGGCGTATATATGGCTCCTTTAACTTGCATATTTCGGGGATAAATATACGAAATATTTAGAGTATGATGATGACCTAAAGTTATCTAAGAACAATTCATTACTTAAGTTATATACTATACTATACGTGTGTGTGTGTGTGTGTGTATGTGTGTGTAAAGACCTCTCACAAGTTAAAGGTTATAACTAGACCTCAGTAACAGAGTAAAGGAATGCAGGAGGTACACTCACGGGTGGATTCAGATTGCAGTTCGCTTCAAGTGGATGTTTATTATTATAAGTGGTGCTGGTTACGGCTTGAGCATCGAGTCGTACAGCGTTAAGTGACACTCCATAGCGGCACTCACGGTCCGGCAGGGTCACGGCACCTAGCAATCAATGACTCATTAAGATCAACCGGAAATGAAAGGCTCTAATGGGTAATCAGGAATGAATCACTTAAAGTACAGTACAGTATAAATAGTCCGCCGGTAAGTACAGCATATAGCTACAAAATATGTTTATCTATGTTATGAATAAACCTGTAGAGCGCTAACACGATAAGGATCATAATAATTATATAAAGTATAAAATAAGATGAGACTCAGATAAGAAAAAAATAACGTTCTCGGTATATAACCTAGTAGTTGCAATGCCCACAGCTTATATCAACTATATAGTTAATCCTATAGTGCTGAAATAGCCTATCCTGTGCTGTCTGTTCGAAAGAAACCCTAACATGTGTTGTCTGTTCAAGTGCTATCCACTAACAAGTTGATTACGATTCCAGTGCCTACAGTATGGTTGAATGAATATTAACCAATACTGTACAACTCTTGATCACCACAACACAGGCTAGGATAATCTCTTGATCACCACAACACAGGCTAGGATAATCTCTTGATCACCACAACACAGGCTAGGATAATCTCTTGATCACCACAACACAGGCTAGGATATCACTTGAAAACAACACAGGCTAGGATATCACTTGAACACAACTCGGGCTAGGATATCACTTGACCACAATATAGGCCACGCTTGCAAAAGTCAATTTCATTATGGCCATCCTCTGCGCAACTGACTCACACTAATGCTTTTTCAGAAAAGTAATACGTCACATCTCGATTTCACGTTACTGAAGATCAAGAGTACAGTTCATTCTACTAATAAACTCAAATTAACTGACTGAGATTATACATTTGTCATCAACACAGATGTACCTCGTTACTAGACAACGACAATGGCATAATGAAAATTCTTGTTGCGTTTTCAAGGACTTCCAGGAATTGGTCTGTGGCAATCACTTCCAGGAATCCTCTCCTGTACACTGTATTTAGGAAAGTGTCATTTTGTGTAAATATTGGAAACGATTCCTTTAAACAGCACTGTGGCAAGAAGTAAAACATATTTAATGAGTGGGATGTCGAGTCAGACTATGTGGTATCTGAAAAAAATGCAAAGTTTGCTATAAGGGCAAATTATTAAAGTGCATAAAAATATAACAATGGAAGATATGATTACAGAGCATAAATGAAAACACTTGGATTGGAAATCAACAGGAATTCTCCTCTTGCTTACCTTATATTTGGCTGTATGGGCCATTATGCTTCCACAAAATCGTCATCAGGCTTTGTTTAAGGTCCAGTTAATTATACATCGTCCAATTTTCCTCCAAGATTCCACAGGATTCGGTATTTCATGAATGAGCCACCTCGACTGTTGTTATTGGACAGAGTTGCGCCTGACAGATATGTTCAATCAATACCCTGTGTACAGCTGCTATGTCGCGCTTGTCAATTATTTTTTCTTAATTATCTTATCATGTACGTTTTTTTCGTAAGTATTATGAGACTTTGCTGCTATTTTGTATGAATTGTTTCTAATGATTTTCTCTTCAGAAGTACGTGTTGTTGCTTCCGTCTTGCAAAACAAGAAACGATCTGCCAGAAAGTTGTCGTTTTCTTTTCGCCTTTCAAGTTGGTGAGTTTTCTTTGGTGTGTGCGCCTTGACGGGGTAATTGATATAAAATATCGATATCATCTAGTCACTAGATTCCAGTGCATAGATGCACAACCTTTTCGCTTTCGGGGCCACATCATCAAACTAACTCGTAAGCGAGGGCCGCAAGATTTATGAGTCACCATTATTAGATGTCTGAATTACCTATTCAAATTATTTACTCAAACGCACATACATTATTTTTTTAATGAAATATAATGTTTTTACTTAGACTAGAGACAACCAAAAATTTACTGTCACACATAAATAATTTTAATCAGTAACTTTATAAAACGGCCTATTACTATAAAAAATAATGATTAAAAACCTTGTGCTTACCTGGCGTATCATGCGACAAGTGTTTCTTAACGTGATGTTTGACATTGTGACTCTGAGACGAGCTTCTTGATGTTGGGGTCAAACTTTGTGGTTGCCAGTCGCAAAACAGAGTGCAAATTTTCGTCCTTTAACCTATTTCGAATCTTCGACTTGTTAAGATTCAACAGACAAAATGTTAGACGATTCCTACTCCATCCCCCCCTACTCCTGCTCCTCCTACTGAACCTATGAACTTTTCTATAATCTCCACTCGTAGGGTTGCTGGTGTGTTATCCAGGTTGGATGTGAGTAAGGCGCATGGACTGGACGGAATACCCCTTCGTGTTCTGAGGGAGTGTGCTGGAATTCTAGCCCCTGTGCTTGCTTGCCTATTTCGCCTTTGCCTCAAAACCCAAACTTTTCCTTCTTCTTGGAAGCATGCCTTGGTTCAGCCCATCCCGAAGAAGGGTGACCATTCTAATCCCTCTAACTATCACCTCATTTCCATAACTTCACCCCTCTCTAAGATTTTCGAAACCATCTTAAACTCTCATTTTCTCCGTCACCTTGAACGCTTTTCTCTTTTGTCGGATCACCAGTATGGCTTTCGCCAGGCGAGATCTACTGGTGATCTGCTTTCCTACTGCACCCATCTTTGGTCACCCTCTCTTAGGGATTATGGGGACACTTTCGTGGTGGCCCTCGACATCTCCAAAGCATTTGACAGGGTATGGCACAAGTCTGCTTTCTAAACTTCTCTCTTATGATTTCTCTCCCCCACTTTGTATCTCAATTTCAAGCTTCCTTGAGAACCGATCCATGGCAGTTGTTGTCGAGGGATCGACCTCTCGCTCTTTCTCTACCAATAGTGGTGTCCCACAGGGCTCTGTTCTTTCACCTACTCTCTTCCTTCTTTTTATTAATGTTTTACTTCACACTACGACTAATTCTATCCATTCTTATGCTGATGATTTTACTCTTCACTCTTCTTCACATTTTTCCCTTTCCCCTAATTCTCAAGCTAGATCTGTTTCTAGAGCTGATATCATTCCACATACCAATGCAGATCTGTGCAGCATCTCCGAAAGGGGAGGTAGAAACTGGGTTAAATTCAATAATAATAAAACTCAGCATTTACCTATTACACTTTCCAAATTAGATGATCTCCCATCAATCACATTTCAGGACGCAATCATTCTGCCAAGTTCTAAAATAGATATGCTAGGTCTCACCATTTCCTCAAAATTGTCATGGAAGCCACACATCCACAACATTGCTAAAGCTGCTTCCCGAAAGCTGATAACCACAAGCATATACCTAGATCACGCGCACCTACTGGCTAGCTAAGTGCAGTGCAATGGAAAATGTTATCTCATAACAGATCAACTGGTGAAGTCATCAGTTATGAGCATTGTACGATACTTTTTGTTGCGAGTGTACGAGGGATTATTGTAGTTTTATTAATACCCTTGATGGCTTGAACTTGTTCGATATCTATGATGCCGGAATAAGACAATTGTTAGCTCATGAGCTTTGTTGCCATAAGAAAATGCTTTAATTTTTATTGATATAAATATTTATTAGACACTTTTAAAATAAAGTTAAGTGATAAATAATCTTTTGACAAAGAGGACAAATATTTTATTAAAATGGTGGGTTGCTGTATGTTCGAACGCGTTCTTGTTTTCCTAGGACGGAAGCCTTTCCCCTAAATTCCTGTTTCATGCAATATACTAGATTACATTATTTCTTAATCATTAATTGCATGAATTAAACTGTATTTGTTCAATAAATATTAACTAGAATTTGCTGGGCCTGAAAGGAGCGCTACATAAGAACTGCCGCGAAGAGAGAGAAAAAAATATATATAATTAAAATATATCGATAATTATAACTGGAAATTTTACGAAATATATTCACGATTTTATGGGGCATAATACAACAAGAATTTCAATAAATAGTAAATTGCTACAGAATATTGGTAATGTTAGTGGTATACAACCTGGGAAATATAAGGTAGTCGTGTCCGGCGTGGTGGTGGCGGCTCCCTGGCCAACAACTGCATGGTTAATGTATAACCTCCTGCTTTGCTACTATGGAGAATGATATTTTGGATTCACTGGAAGATCTGGGGTAAGATTATAACGTCAATAACCTTATCAGCTTTAGATTTACGGGTGTTATTATGAATATACGAATGGTAGAAACAGATGGACATGGTAGGTGGTGTCATTGAACGTTCAGTTATTTATTTATTTAAGTGTTTCATGTAATGCCAAGTTTCTCTGGTCTTATGTCTATGGTTTTTATTGACACAACGGAACAAGAAATTTAGACAATGGTGGTTGAAGTTGTATTATTTTATACCTCACGAAACCTTAGAATTCAGCATTAGAAAATGGTACTCGAGAAGTCTTAATGCAGATGGCTTAGAAATCAATACATAAATATGATTTTTAGCTGGTAAATAAAGTTTTGGGACAACAGTCCTCACGGTCATGATCCAGAGTACTAGGGAGTAAGACAATAATGTGTCTAATAAAGCTGTGCTGGAGTACAAAGTAAGGTTAAAGACCCCAGTGGAAATCCTAAAGACTTCAGTGGAAATCATTTAAGACTTTCATCCAGGCACTCTTGGTTGAGGTGACTTCCTGTTAACCATTGTTTGTATGCCTGGACTGCCTGTGTACATGTTGAAACAATGTAAACTTGTGTGATGATATAACTGAATATTTATCTACTTCATGTAGCTAGAGATGTTATTTAGTCAGTAAAATTTGTCAGACAAGTTCTGAAGCTCACTTTGGTTCAGTATGTATGTAGACTGTATGTAGGTGTGTGAGAGAGAGAGAGAGGTCAAAGGTCAGATCATTATGCATGTTTTATATAGGTTTTTTTCAGAGTAAAGGTTCAGATAAGCCCCCTAAAACTGATGGCTTCTGTAATATTGAATTAATTTTTTTTGCCTGAATTTACGGTAATGTTGGAGCAGATGGCTAACACCAGCATGATGTGAACTAAGATAAATTTTTTCAAGTGTTCAAGTTACAAATGTTTAGTAACATAACTACAGTATTGTATTTAAGTTCGGTAGTTACAACTAGCTTATGTTACAATACCACCATGAACGATGTCGTAAACGAAACTGTTCTCTAATTCAATGAAACTAATAATAAAAAAGTACAGGTAACTGAATAGTACCCTTATGAGTGCCTTTAGTGTTGGTGCTGCAGCAGTATGTTTGGTATTATGGTATTGTAACCAGTGTTTTTCCAATTCAGATATGTTGGCGACATAAGTGATGAAGGTACTTTGAAGGCGTCTGTGGAAGGGAGTGATGGAGGCCCTCGCAATGTAGCTTACACAAAACTGGTTGCATGGGTGACGGGGGAACTGCGAGTTCTGGCCAACTTAGAAGAGATGGTGAATGCAACTACCTCCTCTGATGATCACTCTGCATTTCTCATGGAGGTTTCATCATTCCTTAAGGAACTGAGTGAGCCATTAAACCTTTTGTTATGTAATATTAACTGGAGGTGTAACTTAGTAGGAATAAGCCTGTTTTTTGGATTATTGCATTGTACTGTATGCAGGAATTTTTTCTTTCTTTCTCCCAAAAGTCAGACAACTCCTATAAAAGAAAGTTAATGACAGGATGTTTTGTATTCTTAGTCAAGTCCCCCATAATACTAGCCAGGGTTAGTATGCAGTGATTACTTCAGGGAGTAGTAACCCTGCCATATTGGGGTCAGTAATTCTTGACTTAATGTTCAAGAATATTCCAGTTTATAAGTTTAGGATAACCAAGAATTGTTATTACAGTATGCAGTGAAAATTTGTTACAAACTGAATTAAATAAATGTGTATGTTTCAGGTTGCCCCCATAGCCAGTTAACAGAAGGAGCTCTGAGTCAACGTCTATCCAGTGCCGAGTCGCGGCTTCTTCTGCTCGACTTTCTGTTGGCTGAGCTTATGGCTGCACGCATGATAACTTCTGTAAAACCTGACCAGGGCATGACGGTTGAGATGGTAAATTTATAGTAATTCATTTCTTTTGGCATAATCCATTAGGGATAAAATATCCTAAAGTGGAACTGGTAGTAGACTTAAATTAATGTATGCTACTCTTAATTTTTTTTAAACAAGTTGGAAAAGATCCTTTGCAAGGTTTTCATTATAAATTGGCCAGTTGGTACCCATTTTATCTCAGAGTTACTGTAGTTTGTCCCATCTGTTTAATGATTCACATAAACCTTGATCACTATTATTTTTTGGCAGTTGGTAAAGGAAATGGAGAAGTATAGATTTATTGTCTTCTTACATGGAAATGCAATTAATTAATGTATAATTACTTTGTTTTTAGCGCGAGAGTGAATACGCACGTGATTTAAAGGCATTACTCATTGCTCTGGGATTCCCAAAGCCCCCAGCTAATATAACTCCACAGCAGCTCTTTGTAAAGGTGGAGCAGAAAGTAAGTGACTTCAGTTTTAACATGTTATACTGTACTGTATTTTAAAAATTAAGAAAAATATATATACAGTACTCTATGGATTCACTTGACTTCACTTACATTCCCGCTTGTAACTCTGTTTAGGTTACCACAAATATTGTAGTTACTCTTTTACTCTGCTTCCTATCCCAATAGATTTGTTAGTTCCTGTATATCCTTCAGTAAACTACAATAAAAAGCCTCTTTATAAAACTGCTATATAGTCTGTTCACTCGAAGCTTACAACTGATGCCTAGGGTCAATTGTACCAAGGCAACTGATCTGTTAATGGACAGACCCAAAGAATCGGTACAGTTCTTTGGTGCTTAATCTACCATACTTATAGTCTTATATGTTAAGGGATAATAACCTTTCTTTTGTTGAGCTGAGAACTTCTTCACTTGGGGAAACAAATATTAGCATGTGAAATGCATTGGTAATAAAAATATCATAAAAGAGAACATAAACAAATTTCGGGAGGTACACTCTTTGTCATGTAACATCACGCAGCTTTGTGGAGAATGTCGCTGAAATTACGTTTCCTCTTTTTGTTCTCATCAAGATATTTATGTTCCCAGAGCGTTTTACATGTTAATTTTTGCTTCTCCAAGTGCGGCAATTGTCAAGCGATCAACATAGAAAAGTTATTATCCCTTAAAATATCAGAAGATAAATGCATATAATATACAGGTATTGTATGTTATATATTTATGAAATAAAAATTCAAATTTATTACGTCTCCTCCCATAAATTTACATTAGAAAATCGATCTCATGATAATTATTATATATTTTGAAAGCCAGAGGAACAAAGGAGTGTGGCCAAGTAAAAGATATTGCCAACTAGGATTTTCAGAGAGCTGATATGACACTACCTATCCTTCTATGTACCTTGACTAAGGGTTCCTGACACCAGCCCTGTTTTTGATAATCCTAACAGGTGAATGATGTGAAAAGCAAGGCCCATTCATCACTGATAGGTAAACCACTTTTCACTGGTGTCCTATCAGACAAACAGTGGAAGATGTTAGGAGAGATGCAGAATGAAATGCAGAATGAATATCGAATGCGAAGAGAAATGATGATTAAACGTCTGGATGTCACAGTACAATCATTCCAGGTAATATGTTTGTTTGAGAAATTGTTCAACTCACTGGGAATGTTTTTTGGAATTACATTAGGTAGATGAGTGAACTACATGACTGAACAGTTAAAGAAATGGCTTGAAAAGCCAAAGATTTTAGGACGGAGCCACATCTGTGAGTAAAGGACTATTACTGCACACTCAGTCTATGTGAGTGGATGCTGGCTTGCCCAGTTAGATAAGTCTCGGATCTTGTGATCAACTTGCTTTATATTTGAGAAATATTGTTTGGTTTATTGTAAGCTGTAGAAGAAACTTGTCGAACCAACACTGAAGGTTGTTGAGGTGCAGCACATATCTGTTCACCTTTAATTTATCCAGCCCCATATTCAATCTCCTTTCCATTATGTATTCCATGTTTCATGATACGTTATGTATTGTAGTCGACTACAGTTCAAATTTTTATGTAAAAAAATAGGGGATCAAACTATATATGCATAATACTTTTGAGGGGATAAAATTCATGCATTTCTGTGGGTCATTAGTGGTGAATGGGAGTTACCAGTACAGGGTTATATTAATTATTTTTATTTTTTTATGTTTTGTCCCTAGTGGTCAGATAAAGCAAAAATGAGAGAAAATGACTTGACAAAAGCCTTCAGGATGAGGCGTGATCAAATGAAGGAAGAACCTAGTGTATCAATAGGCGACATGCTTGCTGCTCGTGAAGATCTAGCCGTTCTTGAGAAGACGAGTAATGCATCTGTTCGGAAACAGACAAAGTCTTCTCTAAATAAGGTAATTTTATTTGATGAATACAGTTCCTTAGATATTATTGGCTTTTGAGTACAGGATATGGTACAAGAAAAGTTTTTTAAAACTTGTAAATTGTATGTCCACCTTCTCTTTTCTTATTTATTTAACTTGTGTTCTCTTGTGTAAAATACAGCTTGTACTGAAGGGTGGTGTTCCAGGGTCCTATTGTATCACTGTTAGACCAAGTACAGTCTAAAGCTATTCTTATTAACAACCAGTCTCTCACATCCTTATTATGTTCTCCTTTCTTCTACTATTTCATGAAAAGTACTATTTTATATTCCAATGAAACCAAATATTTAAGTTCCAGATCATCTAAAGTTATTCTTTTTGATCTGATGCCCTCCATAAGTCACCTGTGCAGTACTGTACCAAGTCTATGGGGTTGAAAACCTAGGTGTACCCCTCTACATGCTTTCCCATCATAACCAGGTTCTTTAAAGAAATCCTGAGAAACAAGTCTCCATTTTGAATCGATGGCAATGAGTTATGAAGTTGTATCAGAATGTGTGTACTGAAACTGTCAACTGAGGGCATTCAATAACAACTAAATTGATTCATATTTGTGAATTCGAGTGAATTTTTATAAATATAGAGGGCAATTAACCTTTTTCAGATTATAATTGGGAGGGTTCCAGACCGAGGTGGACGGGTCAATGA
This sequence comes from Homarus gammarus, assembly GCA_958450375.1. Taxonomy (NCBI): domain Eukaryota; kingdom Metazoa; phylum Arthropoda; class Malacostraca; order Decapoda; family Nephropidae; genus Homarus; species Homarus gammarus. The sequence goes on along the minus strand of CAUDMG010003881.1, from coordinate 293,279 downwards.
ACTTGAACCTCCTCCTCCGGAGATGCCATCATGGACGCAACGGCAGTCTGGTGGAGGTAAGATATTAACTACCTATTTCATTTGGTTTTGGTGCCATTTAAAGTAAATTTATGCATTGTAAATGTAGACCATCAAAGGCCGGGAAGATATTTATGTGTAAAGTAATTTTATCAGTTGTGCATTCATGTAATTTCAGCAGAATTTTATTGGGATCATAGAAAGATGTAAGAATTATTTTCATCAATAACAGTTATGTATGGCTTAAATCACTTGATGTTCAGAACTACTCCTATGCCACATTTAAGCAAGTGCTTTTTGAAAAATATTTGTTAAGGACAAATTAGTTTGTTCTATAAAAAAGAAAAAAGACAAGTGAGTTTTTAGGGTTGCACATTAACTTTTGTTATATGGCAGTGGAAAAAAATTCAAGCTCTCCTATTAGCCTATTGATTCATATACAGTACATTTGTTAATGTAAAGTACTATATTTGTTGCTCATTTTAGTTCATTTTTATTCTTTTTTCACTGAAAACCAGGCCCTCAGAATGCTTCAGCTGGTAAGATAAATATTATTGCTGTTTGCCATTACAGTATTTGTCAAGTTGCATCTATTTCCTTTTTTGTGTGTATAGCAACTAAGCATTATGCTTGCAACACACTTAATAAGGTATCCCTGACCATTAGCTTGTGCCATGCCATGTGACTTAGCATTTGTGGGATAAGCTTAATAAAGCTTTCAAGATGCATCATATTCCAGTACAGTATACAGTACTGCAGCATAAACTGGTTGGAAATGATTTTACACAGAATGGTTAGATTAAATTATATTACAGAAAAATAATTAGGTTGCTGAAAATTTAATCAGTAGATATTTAGGAATGTATTATTAATGCAGTACAGTATATTTTTTCTATTATTAATTGACTTAGTACAGTACTTGTTTTTAATTAATTTATTTAATTTTTTATCCATTTTGAATGTGTTCGTTGAATTAGTCATTACCTGAGTTGTAAATTTATAAATTATAACCACTAAATTCGGGATATTGAACGAATAGTCACCTTTACAGATATGGAGTTAATTTTTAATTTAAAAAAAAATGGATTTCAAATGGATATCATAATGTGTTTATTTACTATCAAGCGTGAGTACTGTACTGTATGTTATATACTCACACTGCCTGCCTTTTTACATCTGCTAGTGAGATTGACTGATCTTTACAACTCTCTTGGTTTGCGCACTAAGTTACTTTACAGTTCTGTACTGGCTTGTCATTTATTTAAAATACTGTACAGTACAGTATATTACGGCGATATAAGGGTTAAGTCTCTTCTACACAGTGAAAATGTGTTGTGAAGGGAGGTACTGCTTACTTTATTGTAAAATAATGTGTAAGTCTTTTTTCAAGAGTTTTCCAGTTTTATGATGCTTGCATGATGGATATACAGCATTGCTTATTTTATGAATTCTCTGGATTTAAAACAGAGGATTGATCCTGATATATTTTCTTTATTATTATTATTTTACTATTGTCCTTCAGCCAGATGGCTCAATTGTACGAGGCTACATTCTAGGGATGTTAAGTCATGTGATGCCCCTAAATCTCATCCAGGTCTGCTTCATAATCCTCTTGATTATAGCCTCCCTATCACAGTCACCTCAGGAAAGGTGATTGGTGTAACTGCTGCCATCTAGAGGCAAGGAGCTCTTGGCTTTTTTTTTTTTGCTGATAGCAAGACTTCTTTAATGAGGCCTCAGCCTCTTGAGGGTAGTAGCCATTGCACAACTCACCCCCACTAAGGTGACAGTGTGATGGGATTGGTATATCCATTTAACAAATCATTGTTGTCTGACATTATGGGGATTGTTAGATTATTTAGATTATAAAGAATTCTCACTGAACTTGTGGTTTCCTGAAACTATACTGACACTTGACCTCTTGTGATACAGAAGGTGGCAGCCAGAAACCTCAGTCAGGTTTGTTAGGTGTTGGCTTATGCTGGTGATCTTTCCCTAACAGAATGCAATATTTATTTGATTATATAGCACACTAATCATTCCTCACTTCCATTGCTTCTGTAATTTTGTGTTACTTTCTACATACCTGGCATATCACAGTTTGGTATGAATTAACTTAAAGTGATGAGTTTGTATACACACAGTAAAAAAAGGTACCTCACTAATTATGTGCAAAACAATATGATACCACGGACGAGGGATAGTGGAATATGCGTGTACGATAATTATTGCAATGGTGTTGATGATGATATGCCGGTCCTATGGGACGTAACTAATTTGGCCATACAGGCACGCATACCAGCCCTCCCGGCACATCAGGTGATGTATGGATCATATCGAAGCCAGCAGATCCCCCCTGGGCGATACTTTTTTACTGTGTACACTGCATGAATAATAGATAATGGAAATATAATATACTGTACAAGTATCCATTTCTATACAAATGGGTTAGATTCCTTGAAAAACCATTTGTGAAGTGAATATTCGTATAGCGGATGACAACAAATGGGAAAAATATGGCTTGATTCCCCAGTGACAAGAAAACCCCATTATATAAAAAAAATCAAATTGGTTCACAAACAACAACAAAAAAATACCCAACTACTGTCAGTTAGTACCTAACTGCTCTATTCTAGTACCGAACTACTGTATTCTAGTGTCTAAGTAATCTAATTCAGTACCTAACACATTAAATAATTAATAAAATATAAATTTGGCACACTACCGTAAAGGACCATCATTCGTATCCTAGGAGGTTTAAGAATAGAATATGTGAATAAGTGAATATTTGTCGAGTGAACATTTGTATTGTAAGGGATATATATATATATATATATATATATATATATATATATATATATATATATATATAATTTTTTTTTTTTTTTAAAGTCTTTCAGCATCTTCCCACTACAGTATTCTGTTGTGTGGTTAGAACCAGAAATAAACACATACTCTCTTTACACCATCCCCACAACCCATCAGTGCCTTTTAAATACATACAGTAATTTTCACAGATGTCCTTAAAATTCTGGTGAGTGACGAATGGGGCAAAGTTAAGATTGCCACCAGCTTGTGTGTTGGTTTTATATACTGATGTGCATGTAAGAAATATGAGGATGTATATATTCTTGAATTTCCACATTAGTTATTATTTAGGGTGGTCTTGAGGTGCCAGGTGAGCATTTTTTCTGTGCCTACTCTTTTCATTATTTCTTTGACAAGTTTTATACCTCAAAGAACTACTGTAATAGGGTAAATTTTTTTTTTTTTAATTATACTGATAGAAGGGAAATTTATTTTTAATACATATATTCTACATCATAGAAAATCCCTGTTATCTTGCACATGGAGTGCAAAGATCTGCTTCTTTTCTTTTAACAATCTCTGTGTTGTCTATTATTATCCAATGGTTCAGGATTAGCTTACTTTATTCATGTTACTTATACTGACTTACCAGTATTACTGAGCTCTTAGATAAGGTAGGACTATGTAACAAAATTTAATCAGTTATTAAATTTTCATACATTAAAAGGTAAATACTGTATGACAAATTTAGTATGTTTTAACTGATTGTTGTATTTCTCTAGTAAATAGTAAGTTTAAATGGAAAGTGTAATTAAACCGTATGCAATAAAAACATTATTGATATTGTCTATTTTTAATATTTTACTCTTTCAGGTGGATATGGTGGTGGTGGAGGAGGAGGAGGTCGCGGTGGAGGTCGTGGGGGTGGATTCTCTGGTGATCGTGTCCAAGGCGGATGGAATCAGGGAGGTGGAGGAGGAGGTGGTGGTGGTGGCGGCTATAGCCGTGGCTATGACAATCGTGGTGGGTGGTGGTGGAGGAGGAGGAGGTTATGATAACAGAGGTGGTGGAGGAGGTTATGATAACAGAGGTGGTGGTGGGGGGTATGATAACAGAGGTGGTGGTGGGGGATATGATAATAGGGGAGGTGGCGGAGGATATAGTAACCGTGGAAGTGGTGGCGGCGGCGGCGGCTATGGTTGGGGTGGCGGTGGTGGTGGTTATGATAATCGTGGTTATGATAATAGAGGTGGACATGGGGGCAGGGGAGGAGGTAGAGGGGGTGGTCGAGGTAGAGGTGGTGGTGGTGGTAGAGGAGGTAGATATTAAACATTTCAAGAATTTCATATGCAGCTTGTAATTGGAGATATAGTTTCAGAAATCCTGTACGCATTTGTCAACACTCCATGTAACCATATACCAATATATATACGTATATATAGGGTGAACTTATGCCCAGTATTAGTTTTTCATATTAGTGCCATTTAGTGGTAAAAGAAAATCATGGTATTGGAAATAGGAATAGCTTTTTTCCACTAAATAGTTTTGTAAAATTTATTAGAAAAAATTGCAAATTTTAACATGGAAGTATATGTAATGGGCTAATCACTCCCAGTTGTTGTCTTCCATGCTACATGATAATGTTGAAGATGTGGAATCTACAAAATGGAAGACTAATTCCCAGGTGACTTTAGGTAAATACTGACCAGCTGCAGCTGCTCTATCTCCAATAACTAATGTCTGTATTTGCTTCTTATAACCTGCTAATTACATAAGAAACTTCTTAAAAGATTTTTAATCATTCCTTTTTTTATGAAACCAAGAATTGGAATCCTTTGTGGAAGAATCATGGTTACAAAAAGATTTGAATTTTTTTTATTAAATGCCCATTACCATAGCCATTCAAGTATAATATTCTGCATGTTATGTGCATGGTAACTAAATTACCTTGAAATATAATGGGCAAATCACTGTAGCAATACACATTTAAGTCACGACTGGCTCATACAGGCATTGTATGAAAATTATAATGTAATCATTTTTGTAATTTTTCTCTATTGGTGATGGCTTAAACAGATGGTGCATAAGTCATAGCCTTGATGTTTTGAGTGGAAAATAAATGTCAAATGATATCCTAGTCATTAAGATAATGTCTTGTAATTAACCATGAAGTTGTTTTGTGCGGTCTGATACATACTATACATAGCTAGTTTAAGGAAGTCTTGAAGAAATAGAAATTACTGTAAGGTGCCAGAACATCTAAAGAAATTTGAATTATGACAAGAATTAAGTTTGCAGGCAAATGGGATTCCATCACTTTCATGTTCACTAGCTAAACTTCCCAACAATTTTCTCCAAAGGAGTTAAAAATTTGCAGTGGCATGATCCAAATTTTAAAGCACAATTCTCGAGATTATTGTCCATAAACATAATCAAAGGAGAAGGTTGACGTATTTTAGAGAAAGATACAACATGCATAAATTGTAAAATTCTATGCCTGTGATGGTAGTTCCAATATTACTGTGAAAACCTTCATGTTTTATCTTCTCATTCAGAAAATACATATATTTTAAGTCTCCGGGTACTGTCACTGGTGTTCAAGAATGATATGCAGAAAGCCATTGTTCCTTTGAATCTTTGGCTCACAATGCTTACCCTGAAAGTTTTTAATTTTACTACAATGCATCCAATATTAGGAGAAATTAAGATTACTTTTTCTTTTACTATAATTGGCACCTGTGAATTTTACCCAGTGTTCCAGTATAGTGTACATGATGCCAAATGCTTTCTGTGAATTTTTACAGTCAACTTATAATCAATAAGTATGTAAACTCGACCATGAAAAGGGATATTATGTTTGGAGTATACTGAATAAATGCCTGACGTCCAAGTAAGAACGCAGGTCGAGGATACTTAAATTTTTTTTGTCTTAATTACCATTGACTATACAGTGGTCCCTCGATTAATGAAATTTCGGTTAACGAATTAGCTCCCATAAGGATTTTCAGTTCCATTAGCGAACAAAACTTTGATTAACGACAACCTAACGAGAAACATGCTTTGTTGTGCACATCAGCTGATCGGCTAGTCCACCAATACAGTAATTGGTTCTATGTTTACATTCGTTTCCAGTGGAGTAAATATCAAGAAAGTTGTACTCTTGAATATTTCTGCATTTTGTATATTAAAATTGTTGGTCATTCTGTAATTAATTTAACATATTGATAATATATACAGTACAGGGAACAGTTTTTGTGTGCCCTTCAGCAGATCGAGTCACCCACCAAAGCTTCTCAGTTTAACTTTGTTTCCAGTGGAGTGAACATCAAGTTTGTTGGTCTCTTGAATATTTTTGCATTTTTACATCAAAATTATTGGTAATTCTGAAATTTAGTTAACATATTGATAATATACAGTGCAGAAATTATTATGCAACATGAAGAAGGCATTAGAACCAATGCACTCTGTAAAGAATATGGCATGTCATCACCGACTGCCTCTACAATCAGCTGTTTGATATGTAAACAAAGCTGCTGGGAATGCGACATACACACCTCAAAGTAGATTAAAATACAGTATTCTATTGTTTTTTATTTATTATTGTACAGTACTGTATTTAGTTTATATTTAATGTTTCTTTAATTCTATGACTGGTATACAGTACTTTGTATGTACTTTTTCTGTGAGTTGGAACCAATTACCCAATATCCCATTGAAATAATATTCAGTTCACAAAATTTTCGGTTAACAACCGACTCTGTGGAACCAATTGTGTTTGTTAATTGAGGGACCACTGTATTGTTATCCTAAGCCCCCTTAAAGGTCCTCATGTTTATTGTAGTGGTTTAGACAATACTGTAACTATGGGTTGCCAACTTCTAAGGTTGGGAAAGATCTTCTACACAAGTTGTTTTAATTGAAACAATGTAAAAAATTCTTCATTATTACCTTAGCATGAACTTACAGATCTGAATGTTTTTTAAAACATTTTTTCAGATGAGAGTGTAATCATTATTTAGTTTGTCCAACCATTTAATATTTGGTGTCTGGTCCATAATTTCTTAACCAATGGAAGAATTACAATGAAACTTTGCACATACAAACTTTAAATTAAAATTTTTACACCTTAAATTCTGGGTAATAGAACTAAAGTCAAGGTTGTGGAAAAATTAATGTAGGAATGGCTAGCCTTGTTTGTTTCCTGTCTTCAGGTCAGGGAACATCAGTCAGTGTTGCTAACCTCTTCCCTCTAGTTTTTATCCCTGTTTACACCGACGGCTCTAAGTCCGATGCAAGGGTGGGTTTTGGGATAGTCTTTCCCACGTAAGAAACGACAGAGGCAAATTTTTAGAATATCCCCGAATAAATGAAAAATTTTCAGTAACTTTTTTGGTTCAGACCACTGATACCAACTTGTCATCGCCAGGCTCCACAGTGTTACAGTGGCTTGTACTGTATAGTACTGTACGTATATGGTAAGTAAGGAAGATATTTACTGTAGTGTTAATTGGAATATGTTATGCTAGATAATGTTTTCCTACCTTGTAAACTGTTCCTATATGTGTAAAACATTGTATCTTGGGAATGAATTAAATTTTTGACCTACTGTACATGAACCAAATGCTATACAGTATTTCCTATAGGAAGTCGACTACAAATACTGTACTGTAATGTATTAACAAATTATGCAATTTCAACCAATTTTTATACTTAACCTTGGCAATTTACAGATGTTACTGCATAACCATATCCTGTTTGGCTTTTCATAAAAACTCCTAGGATTTTACAAATATTAAAAAAAAAAGAGAGGAAGATAGTACTCACCCTATCTCAACCTGAGTGTGATACGAGACGCCGGGATCAAGTAGCTAATGTTCGGGGTTGACTAGAAACTTTTCACTTTGGGAGTCACTTTGTGGCTATTACCATCCTCCCCCTTCACTCCTTAAAAATAAAGAGGGAGAATTATCTTACAGTAATTTTCTGATGTCTTAATTTTTTGTAAAATATAAATTAAAATACTGCATACTGTACAGTACGTATACAGTATTTATATGTGTGTGTGCACCATGTGTATTGAAAGAGGAGGAAAAACAAATGGTACACTGAGTACTTTACAGTGGGGTAATGGACTGCAAGCTGCAAAGATTAGTAATACAGTCAGTCCTCGACTTAAGATGAGGTTAGGGACCGACGACCAAGTCCTAAGTCGAAAATGCGAAAATAATACAGTACATAGAAAATCTAAAATTAAATATGGTACAGTAAAAGTAATCACTAATGAAAAATGAATAAAATGTTACTGTGCACTTATCTTAATGTAGTCAGCTGAATGCACACGGGGCCTCAATAATTTTTTAATTAAACATGGAGACTACATTAATTGGATGAAGCAGAGGAGGAGACGGCTGGGTGGGTCATCAATTTCGCTTTCTTCAGACAGGCTAACATACTTGCTTGTTGAAGGTATTGGGTCATCTTTAGGGAGTGAAGAGGCAGCAGTGGTGGGGCGTGAGGAGACAGCAGTGGGGGACTTCTTAAAATATATTCCAATTTAGACTGCACAGTTTGCCTTTTCTTTTCATTGTAAATCTCCCTGTAGCAAGCAAGTGCCTCTTGGATCAGTCTGTCAACTTTTGCAAGACACTCAACATTTTGATCCATTTCTTCGAACATTTGCATCCCCTTATTAATAGTAGCAAATGCCTCTGCCTTGTCCTTCAAAATTGTTGATATCGTCGAGTGAGAGAAGCCAAGGTCGCGTGAAATGGTTGCTACTGTTTTCCATTTTCATATTGCATTATTATTTTCATTTTCATCTCCAAAGTAATTGACTCTCTTTTTCTTCCGAGCACCACAAGAACTCTCCTTTTACGCTTGCCAGTCATTTTAGAGGGAATTAGAAACGAAAATTTTGTCAGTACACAGAGCGATCACTAACACTAACAACAGCCAAACACCAATTGAGCGGGCTACGGCGTGGATGCTGTACACCACGAGGCGACCCAGCCCACGCCACGCTGTCGTATGGGAAGGAAACGTTTCGGTACAAGAAAATACGTACGTAATTTGAATTTTTTTTTATACAACTGAGGCGGTCTTATGTCCGGGTGGTTGTAAGTTGAGGAGTACCTGTACTGTACTGTACTGTACTGTACTGTAATATGTCAACAAAACTATGCTATTAAGGTTTATCTGTACTATATATGGACTGAATGGAGGGAAATAAGTTATAACACAATCTGTTATTTACATTTTATTTAAAACAAATGTAAAATATTTATAAATATATGCATCAAGATACGGGTACCAACTATGCAATTCTCATACACTAATAAGAAGAATTATGAAAATATAGACTATGCCTTTATCAGGAGATATGGCCTGGTGATGGGTGGTCATAAGGTAGGTTCCCAGCTCCCATGAATAGGTATGACATGATCATGTGATCTCAAGGGAGAAAAAGGTCACATTCCAAACTTACCGTCCATACACCAGTGACACTCATTATGGATTCAGAAGACAAAAATCCCCAATATCAAGTTTTAATGCCATTTAATGGATCCTTTATTCTATATTGAGAAACACACCTTATTTTTCTCAAATTAGTGAATCATCAGTTCAGACCAGACCACTGAATCATGGACACAACTCAACTGTAACAAATAATAATTATGATGTAATTTAACCTTGATCCACCAAAGACACATTGCTACAGGTTTCAGTAAGTTACTGTGAATGGCTGAAAGAAATTGTTCACAATGAATCTTGAAAGCCAGACATATATTGGTGTTATTGCTTACCTTATTTATGAATACCAATGACATCAATGGTTAGACTCGTAAATTTAGCACTACCAACTGAGTTCTTAGGCTCACTAAGGAGAGAGAAATATTCTCACTAAGTTACAGAACTGTTTTGCCTTCTCAGAGCCTCTACAACACAATAAAGGAATGGGTTATTTCCTAGTAATCTACCAGTACTGTACAAATAAATCTATACTGTACTCAATCAAGTCTATTACCAAGTTGAAGTGATGACTTCCTTACAACGAGCACATAAATCCTCTCTATGTTCAGCTGTAAATTTCCAGCATCTTAAGCACTTGTTTCCAATGGAGTCTAATACTTCTAAAGAGAATTCTTCTGTGTCACCTGAAATGCAATAAAATAAAAATTAAACTGATTTAAGTTTAAATAAAAATAGAGAAAAGTGCTCCAGAAACATATTGCACACTATAAAACATGTCAAGCTGTACTGTACCAATGAAAAAGTTTTAAGTTTTGCCTCAATTATGTTGTTCTCAAAAGATTAACATAACCATAGTCTGTTCATTCAAACTTTGCTACTGAGGCCAAGGATCAGTTTGTAGTACGGCAGCAGATTGGCTGGCAGATGGACATGGAGAGTTACTACAGTTCTTCAGTATTTAATCTATCATATTTATATTGATCACAGTAGATATTCTGATGAAATTTCACATGACTATTTAACACTAAATAAAGTACATTCATCCTTTCTCATGTAGTTAACTCTAGCCCATACTAATAATTTACAGTAATAAATAATCAATATGATACAATATTACATCACAAACCTTCACTGGGTAGTAAAATTACTCTTGAAACCCGAAGTAGTTCAGTTAATCCTGAGTCTGTTGTGTCTGTACTTGTTTGCATCAGCTGTGGAAGAAAATATTGCAATTGGTTAGTCCTGTAAAATGAATTCTCTCTATTTAAAAACAAAACAAAAAACAGTACAGTACCCGGTAGTCATAAGCGCTGACAAAATTATTAGGAGCACTACTCTGGGAGAACAATGGATGCTAGCCACTAGTGTACACACCCAAGGGCTATCCAATACAAACAAGGGAAGTAACTGCAAAACAGTGATGATGACGGACTGACAGCAGAGTAATTTTAATAACTTTATGAACTCTTAGGTGGTCATAACATTACTAAACAGAATCAAGGGGTCATGAACCCATTCTCACACTAATACTGTACCTCCATCTGTGCTGTCATAAGTCTTCCTTATCAATCTATCACCTGCTTTGTGTTCCACGTACACATAAAACTTTAGTTATATTTCATACATTTGTCTCCCCAAAGATTTGTTTTATAAAATAATGCAAAGAAAAATTTTATTTGAGATTTAAAGCCTTTCAAGGAAGGTGTTTCAATGCCAATAATGTAATCAACTTCCTGTAGTTGTAACTGGCAGCTGGAAAAAGTTGTACAGTTTAAAACTTTAAAAAGAAACAAACAATGATGCAACTCACTCTGAGAGACTGAAGCATGTTGCCACCAGCAGTCAGTTTGACATGCAGCTTCAGGGGATCTATGGCTGAAATGCTTCGATAAAGCTCATCACGAACTGTTAAGCACTGTTCAATGTTCCTGGCCAGCTCTGGTTGATTCCACAAAGAGGGAGCACCACTTGTCGTCTGTTGGAATACACACCAGTCTGGAAAGATATTTTTTCTTGTCATAATAAATGTAGTTTTAATATTGTCTCAAGCCAGCTTTGGGCATATCAACAGCAACATGTCTAATTACTATAGAGTACAGCATGGAAAAGCAGTTTACAATATATGCATTACCACCGTATGTGCACATCGTCAGAACAGTGTGCAACTTAAAAACATAACACACATCACCAATCAGCTGTATCCTGTGAGATGACTTTGCATGTTGCCATTGTTATATGTAAAAAATTATATAAGTTGTGGGAAAATAATTTCATCACTAATGTGATCTAAAAATAAAGAATATCACAATTGACTGTAAAATTAGAAAAAATTAAGAACATTGTGTTCATTTTCTGTGAGAAGTGAACATGTCTGTCGAGCCAGTGGGTAGTCATCAATAGTGCATCTGGCAACTTGTCTAGTTAGGCCTATTTCAGTTTAACCCAATGGATACGGTAGGTTACCCTATTACCCTAAGCTGCATAAAATCGTCTGGCTGTTGCCAAAATAAAACAGCAAGTGCGGGAATTGCAGCAAGGGGGTTAATTGAGATAGGTTTCAAACCCAAAACTGAAACATGTGCGTTATAGGTTGTGTAATGTGAGAGGAAGTGAATGTGTAGTGGATATGATGTTGATATGTAGTGAAGATGATGATGGTGTGTAATGGAGATTATGTGTGTGTGTGTAGTGGAGATGATGTGGATGTTTAGAAGAGTTGAATGTCAGTACAGTATAATCCTCTTTAACAATTCTGATGGCCTTCAGACAAGATTCCATTTAATTTCTTAAGCTGTAAGCTGAGTCCTAATACTCCAAATTTTCACAACTGTGCAATGTCTCAAGTTGTAGGATCTTATTCTAGAACATAACTTACTCTGTATACATGGGCAGATATGATATGTATTTCAATCACCTTTATTACTATGGTGGTGTAAAGCAACTTCCTCAGTCAAGTGTGGCAGAACAGGAGCAAGGGACAGCAACAGATGATGAAGTAAGTGATGAAGCACCAACAACGCAGACATACGTTTATTTCCTGTCCGTGACTCACAGTAAAGTCTGAAATAGACGGGAGTTACACATATCAATCGGTTTTCGATATGAAGCTTTCTACTGTGGTTTTGTCTGATACAATGGTAATGTGGGAGAGTGGAAAAAAAATTATACCTGTGCTTGTATTAGAGTTCTTAGATGTTATGATAGAAAATAAATATGTGGGAAGAACACCTACAAGTACAGTAGTAGAAGTGGCAGGAAAATGACAAAAGTAAGGTTGAAGGATATAGAAAAAATTTATCTATGGATGAGGGTTGGTGTGGATGAGTATGTGGTGTTACTGTGTGTGTTGTTTAATGATAATTTGTCTTTATATGAGATGGTGGCTCGGAGAACGTGATGTGATATTGATATAAATGCAACTGATATGAACAGTAAATAAACAAAATTATTTGATGAACAGAAGATATTTAAGACCGAGTACAGTACAGTACTTATAAAAAGACAAAAGTAAGGACATTATAAAGTATATAAATAGTTAAAGTATAAATTAAATCATGTAAAATACTAAACACCAAATTACTTTCATTGGAACATAAAATTACTATACTGTACCTGTCTTTTATTATTGAGATGTAGAGCCCAGAGATGTTTGAGTTAATGAAGGCAATAGAGGCTGCAGTAACTCGATGATAGAGGAACTTCTCATAATACTCCCATATCTGATACACAAGAGAGAAATGAGGTACACAATATACCACATACAGTTGTGAATATTGGAGGAATGAAGAGTTGAAGGTGTCCTGTCAGCCTTAGTGAAAGGGTAGTGTGTGGAATGTGTAAGAAATATGCATGAAAGGGTGGGTGCTTATTCTGAGTTTGTGTGTGGATGCATAGCTATAAGTTTCCTAACACCATTAACATCAAATATTAGAGTAGCAGAAATTAATAATTCCTGAAGCATAGTAACATTTATAAGAAATGACTGGGTAATTAATGATAATACAAGGAGGACTATATTGGGAGTCAAGTAGTCCTTACAATAATGCATGAATATAGCTATACTGTACTAAGATGGAGCTATGAAGGGATGAGAAGAGAGTCAGAGTGGATTGGAGATGAACTGAGAAATAATTGAGTTGTTCACATATAGTATGGGTATAAATGAGGGATAATACTGTGTCACTTAATTATGGAAGGAAGTGAGACAACCGATGAATCGGTGAACAACAAGTACATTGGTCCCTCGGTTAACAAACACAATTCGTTCCGCAGAGTCGTTCGTTAACCAAAAATTTTGTTAACCTAATATTATTTTAATGGGATATTGGGTAATTGGTTCCAACTCACAGAAAAAGTACATACAAAGTACTGTATACCAGTAATAGAATTAACGAAACATTAAATATAAACTAAATACAGTACTGTACTGTACAGTAAAATGTACAATAAATAAAATACAATAGAATACTGTATTTTAACTTACTTTGAGGTGTGTATGTTATATTACCGGCAGCTTTGTTTACACATCAAACAGCTGATTGTAGAGGCAGTCGGTGATGACATGCCATATTTTTTACAGAGTGCATTGGTTCTAATGCCTTCTTCATGTTTCATAATAATTTCTGGACTGCATATGATCAATATGTTAACTAAATTTCAGAATGACCAATAATTTTGATGTAAAAATGAAAACAATATTCAAGAGACCAACAAAATCGATGTTCACTTCACTGGACACAAAGTTAAACTGAGAAGAGTTGTTGGGTGATTCAATCAGCTGATGGGCGCACAAAAACTGTTCCCTGTACTGTCTATATTATCAATATATGAACTAAATTTCAGAATGACCCATAATTTTTATATAAAAAATGCAGAAATATTCAAGAGACCAACTTTCGTGGAAACGAATGTAAACATAGAACCAATTACTCTATTGGCGGACTAGCCGATCAGCTGATGCGCACAACAAAACATGTTTGTCGTAAGGATTTCGTTAATCAAAGTTTTGTTCATTAATCGAACTGAAAATCCTTATGGGAGCTAATTTGTTAACCGAAATTTCGTTAATCGAACCGTTCGTTAACCGAGGGACCACTGTAATTATATATAAGATGTTCAGGTATGATGGAAATCCTAATTCACTTTTTCACTCTCAACATTACCTGAAGGTGAGTGAGGGAGATTTTGTGCAATTTTTCACAAGTACTGTATACAGGTACAGTATTTCCTCTATATCGAAATCAATGGTGAGCAGCCAGTTTGATGTAGGGAGTTTTTCAGTATAAAATAAATCTGAAAAACTCGTTCAACACCAATCTTTGTTCAGTACATGAGAAAAAGTATGGTATTTTTTGTCCAGATAAATTGTCACAAGACCAGAGGGGGAATTTTCCGTTCGGTCCAACCAGCAACCTGCCTTTCCTACATTTCTATCTGTCAGCATCTATGATGTTTTTTTCCCAATGGAAATCCCTACACTTGTGAGGATGGAAACATGAACTTTTCTAAAACTTTGACCATTAACTATTCTTATGTCTTCAAGATCTGAACTAAATATTGAAGTTTTTCTGAATAAATTTATATATAACTAAATTTTATGGTATACAGTACTTACTTTTTCAGTATGTTCATGTATTAGATGTAGCATATACTGATCCACAGGCCTGAGGTCAGCAACAGGCAGACTGTGTTCACAAGGATTATAGTCCCCCAGTGAAGCTAGGAGAAACCTCAGCACTGCTCGCACTTTCTGCACACTCTCCTTGCTTTGATCTAGGATTCGTTTTCCAATAGTCATGTTGGCATGGTTTGTTGAGTGGCTTGCAACCCACCATCTTAAACATTAGAAAATATTTTCAAATCAATACTATTTGCAACTAAATACGAGCCATCACTAGATATTATTATTTTTTTTACCAGGAACTGGCATTATCTTAGGATATCAGTTTAGTGGACAACAAAAAGTAATCTGCAACAAGATTTACCTTAAAACATCAGATCCATAGACTGGGTCTTTTTGAAGATTCTTCCCTCCATCTGTAACAATTTCTGGGTCCACAACATTCCCTAAAGATTTGCTCATCTTATTCCCAGCTTCATCAAGTGTGAAGCCATGGACATAGAGTTTTCTGGAAGAAAACAAGCTATATGAGAAAAGCTCAAGGATGAGTGATCTTCACCTTTAACGTTCATATTTTTAGGTTTGTACAGTATACAGTATATCACTTAAGCCAATTCCCAAATAATATATGGTGAAGATGCAATGTGTACAACAAATGCTATACAATTAAGTGATCTGCAGAGACTGCATAAGAAAAAATACCCTTTCCTCAGTAGCTACACATGACATTTACAGTATCCCTCAGTCATTTACAACTTGTATGTGATGAGTGTCTTCCCTCACTATTTAATCACTGAATGAAGCCTTTTTGACTTTTACTTTTAACCAGGGCCAGATTAACCATAAAGCCCTCGAGTTTTTGCCTTAATTTGTGTTTCTTAAACTTAAATCTTTGTCACAATTTCACAACATGGATGAATGAATATTTCCATTTGTTTGAAGATGTAATGAATTATTTGCAAAATACAGTATACTGTACATTACATATGGTAGTACATATCTATATAGGCCCTTCCCTCTTATCAGCCTTAGGCCCCTCTCAACCTTAATCTGGGGGCCCTGCTTTTAACTCACATTGTTCACTCTCTCAGTACACTCACATACTATTAAAAAAAACACTAACTTGTAAGGAGCTTTTCCCGTGGCTGCTACAGAAGTGAGGAGGGATGATTGAAACCATCCATTGAACTGATCCACACCTTCAAGGTATAAGTCAGCTGAGGGGCCACCCAGGACACTGTGCCATGATGATCCCGAGTCAAACCAGATATCCAGGATATCCATACCCTGCAGGGACGACAGTTTTGCGTTGAGAATCATGCTATTTATTAGTAAACTAACCCAACACTTATTTAAACAAACTGACTAAACACTTATTAACACCAATGTTGATTTGATTGATATGCATTTATTTAATAAAGATTCATACAGTGAAGCATACATATACTGTAAAAATATTTACCAAGGATAACACAAAGTATAAGTAAAACTAATTTCCAATGTGATCCTCCTAATGTTGCATCAAATAGGCTTTTCTTCATAATATTCCATAATTACCTTAGTGCATTTTGTAACTAGATTAATCCCATTACATGATTTGTCTTAAACTTGATCTTCCTTATGACAACCATTTCATTTGAAGGCACAGTACCTGGGCAACTCAGTGAAGGAGAGAATGAAGTATCATATGTAAACAAACGATTAGTGTGAATTAAAAATAATATAGCAAAACAATGCAGCGCTGTACACTCTTCACCTTAGTAGGTAGTTGTCTGCCTTGCTGCTTCATCTCCCTTACATATTCAGATGGCAGTAGCTTTTCCTCTGGAAGTTCCCACCAACTATCACATCCTTCTCTAAGTAACACCTCAGCTACATGTTCAATTATGCCTCTGAAATATAAGTCCTTGATCAGTCCATAAATATATACCAAACTGATACTGTAAAGAATCTACATTAAAAAACTCTGTAGAGTACAGGGTATTTTGATAATTTACAGATCCACAACCCACATTATATAAAATTAAGGTGAAGTTCATCAAGTTTTGGTCTGACATCATCTGACGGGTAACAAAGAAATCATGTAGATAGAACTCATTCAAATTAAAGGTTACCTATACAAATACAGAGTTAATAATATACCTGTACTATATAAATGACAAGGAGTAAATAATAAATTATTTAGCTACTACCAGTACTTAAGAACTATTCTTATAAGCATGTAATAAAGCCAGCTCACTTTATCCACAAATGTGAAATAAGTTATGTGACAATAACTCAATAAGTCATCATCCGTACCTTTCTACCACTGGAAGACCCGTTACAGCATCATAAAATACAGGGATAGGGACACCCCACACACGCTGACGAGATATACACCAATATGGTCGCCTTTCTAACTGCCCAGTCATCCCTGTTTGAATATTACTAGGTAGGACTGCCACTTGTTTCAGAGCTGCCTGGAAGAACCCAGTTACATATTAGAAAAAATCAGAAGATCAGCACCTATTCAGCTACTCTGCATCAGAGCAAAAAAAAAAATTGTATTCTTTCTAGTCTTTGTAAATTCCAGTTACTCTGGCCCAAAAAATATATAATATGTTTTAGTATTATAGTACTGTATATTAGTCAAAACTCTGCAAAAGTAATTAAGTAAACTAAATTTCTATACACAGCAAACTCTCACTAAATGTGTAAGACAATTATCTTAGGTATACTATTTAGTGCAGTTACAATTCAATTATTCATATATCTGTAAATTTAAAGATCTTTTGTCCATAATACTGCTATTTACCATGAACCTAATCTAAAACACACTTACATAATCATTTAAAAATTTCCTTAAGAGAGGACAATGAATATTACTCAATAGTTTCATCACTTAAAGCTACTAGGACAACTAGGTGATGAAAGTCCAGTCATGAACAATACTGGGTAGCAAAACCTTTCATCTACACAAGTAGTTTGCATTTCCATTAGATTTTAATCATGTACATGTAATAGACCAAGTACCTAAGCTGTCAGCCTACTAACTTTATTGTTCTAAACATTATTGCCACTGAAGAGTTGAACCACTGTTGACACTCTCTCAACTGACAATAAACAAGCAACAAAACTTTTTAGACAATATATCCTGTCTAATAAAGTCTATGAGATTCCAATACATATTGCACATGATAACCTACATACAGTACAGTAATAATGATGCTACACTATCCCCATCATCTTACCAAAGCTTTTCTCTTCAACTGCTCAGTGTTCATGAACCATTGCTTTGATGCTCGAATAATTACTGGTTTCTTAGTTCTCCAATCATAAGGATATGAGTGAATGAAGTCTTCCTTTGACAACAAGATTGATGGACCTCCACAACCACTTGGCTCCGCTGTCAGAAACATGTAAAAATTATAAATCTATGTAACTCAAATGACTATATACAAGCTATATAAACACATTAGTTTTCATTTTCTCCAAAAATGTCGTTTGACGTGAAAAATACACCTGACCTTATGCCTTAGTTTTTGACGCTTGGGGTAAAAAAAATTATTTTGTTTTAATTTTATACAAAGGTGTTTCTGGACTTGACATGCTGATAAAGGATCTGGGTTCACAATTTAAAAATTGAGTAATTAGTGTTAATTAATGACCCGTGAAGTAATTTAAGATACAGTATTTAAAATATTTAAAGTCAACTATGCTATGCCACTTCTAGAGTAAATGTGTTTTTTTCTTAACCCTGCTAATAAAGTGACTACAATATGCAAAAATTTAGATTTTTTGTTTAATCTTATAAGGTAATCCATGTGAGTACTGTATACTGTATATACTGTACAGTATTCCAAACTTCACAATTAGACTCACATAACAACTGGATGACAGCCTCATTGCCTTCATCCAAAACTCTTTTCCCCTCCAACTCTGGACCTAATTTGGCCTGATAGCGCCCTTTGTCATCTATATTACACTCCTGAAAAACAAAATATATGGACAGTAATGTACTGCATCGAAATGGCAAGAAATCAAATATTCTTTGATAAGATTTAAAAGACAATTTTGTGTGATCTCTTTAGTTTCAAATTCAAATAATACAGCCCGCAAAGAATGGAACAGGAGTCTATATCAAGAAAACACTTACCCTATACAGTTAGGGCCCGCTGAATGAATAACCAACCAATGAGAATTTATTTCTTTTAATAAGTTTAGTGTTTTAGGGTAAGAAAAACTAATTAACAAACTCCCATTCGATTTAATGAGCATAATTACTAAGGAACCAACTTGCATTATCATTCATGTTATGTCATTGGTTGAATGGCCAGCCAGGCTTGAGCAATTGTAGACTCATTTTCAATACAAGTACAGTGACCCCTCCATTAACGAACTCAATCCGTTCCAGAAGGTCGTTCGTTAACCGAAACCATTGTTTCAATGGGTTTTTGGGTAATTGGTTCCAGCTCACCGAAAATTTCCTAAATTCAACAAAAACGGTAGAAGAGTTCACTTACTTTGAGGTGTGTATGTAGAAGGCTCCTGGATGATGATGATGATGATGAGATTTAGAATGGGGGTGGAGGAGAAGGAAAAAGAGAAGGCATTG
The DNA here is from genome assembly GCA_958450375.1 of Homarus gammarus. Classification (NCBI taxonomy): domain Eukaryota; kingdom Metazoa; phylum Arthropoda; class Malacostraca; order Decapoda; family Nephropidae; genus Homarus; species Homarus gammarus. Next base: position 273,768 of record CAUDMG010003881.1, on the reverse strand, counting down.
GGGTGGAAGAGAAGTCACCCCATGGTGCCATTTCACCCATAAAATTTTAGCTCTCTTGGTGTAATTCAAGATTATTTTCTTTAAATCAACACTGCACTGCATTATATATTGTCAATATGTAAAATAAATTTCAAAATGACCAATAATTTGCTTGGAAACACAGAAAAAAAGCGTTTAGTTGAAGAGAGTCTCAAGCAAGATGTTACCTCCAGTGAAAACAGAGAGAGACTAACTCCTGTTTGCTGTGTTAAGAGGCTGGATGCCGCGCATTAAACTAGTCACTTTACCTTCAGTCATGTTCAATAATTGTTAAAATGACTAAAAAATTGAACATTAAACTTTTAAAATTATTGAATAGTATAAACTTCTTGATATTTACTAAAATAGTAAGGAATCTAAGCCCTAGAACCGATTAATGCATTGGCAGACTGATACTAAAGCTGGTTGCCCGGTCAGTGCAAGCGAAAACATGTTGAGGTCGGTTTGTAAGAACTTCGTTAACCGAATTTTTTTTCGTTAACCGAATTGAAGATCCTTTTGGAAAGCAGTTCATTACTCGAAATTACGTTAACCGAGGTGTTCGTTAAACGAGGGGTCACTGTACTGTACAGTATAGTACTCTTAGGTAAATTCAGCGGCAGGATAACCCAGCTTAGTTAGCCAGTACTAATCAAAGCTAATGATATCCATAAGTGAGGGTTTACAGTATTGATTTTCTAGATTACATATTACTCGTATTAAATTTTAACTGCCCCCCCCCCCCCCCCCAGGAACCCCCTAAAATTTTTCATGTATTTATTGGAAAACCTTCCCATTAACAACTCACTGAGGTTCTAATATACAGTACAGTATAGTACTGTACCTGCAACCTGCACTACTCTACAACACTCTTACTCTCTCCATTGTGTAAGAGTTTCACTGACGATCAAAATTATCAGCATTGTTGCAATACCATAAGTTTCAAAAAGGTTTAGAGGTAGAAAATAGGAAGAAGGAACATGAGAGAAATGCATGAGTTTAATCACAGTGCTTCCATATGATGTAAATGCTCTCTGAAAAACCTGAACACAAAACACACATCCTCTTGTACTTACCACTGTAAGTTTTTGTTCTAAAGCAACAAGAAAATCATCATGGCCGTGTGCTGGGGCAGTATGAACAAGCCCTGTTCCTTTATTCATTGTAACATGGCTTCCTGGGACACATGGACACAGCCGGTCATTCAGAGGATGACGGTACTTCATATCAGACAATAATGAACCTATGATAAAAAGACAGCAAGGGATGAGGTGAAACATCAAATACTGTATATAAAATAGCACACTTATTAGTTCAGATACACACGAGGAATTAAATGTGAAAGTAAGGGTTCATCAAGGGTCTGTAAGGCTGTCACAGTCCATATTCATATTTTGCCGGTTTGATCAATCCAAAATACTCAAGAGTTACTCATTTCCCACAAGCTTTATCATACAATAGAAATAATATCCCAGATTAAAAAAACCCTTGGATAACATAATGAATAAGATGTGGCAGAAAGAATTTTTAAGGGACATGTCTCCTAAAGCAATCATTAAAGTACTATATACTGTACGTATTTGAATATGAACTTATCTGTACTCTCATCAGTAAAGTGAGGGCATAAGGAGGGAAAGTGATTTCATCAAATGTCATCTAGAACTTCCAAAAGTGTACTGTAATGTATCTCTAACTTGCACATACCTTTAAAGCTACACAGTGGAGTAATATCTTCATAAACTGTTTTTTTAAGCTCATGTAGAAGTTCTTCTGCCCAAATACAAGCAACTAATTGCTCCTTCCTTTTAACTAGCACCAAGGTATATAATTTGTCAGGAGAATAGCAGATGGCTTCATTGGCAGGCAGTGTCCAGGGGGTTGTTGTCCACACTACCACATGAACTTTTGGCTTCCCATATTCTATTAGCTTATCCTGTAATATATTGTGTACTACAGTATATTATACTGAATCTGCTTTGCACACACAAATTTTTTTTCATCATTTACTTGAATAGATATATAAGAAAACTAACAAAATAACCAAATGCTTGATTGCTATTATGCAACAATTCTTTGATAACAAGCAAAGTTAAACCTATTATACAGTATATCACCCATAAAGTATGTTGTAGTAATGATACCTAAACTTAGTCGACTTTCTAAGTCATATATATATATATACACATGTATATACAAATTAAAGGTAAATAAAAAATTTTGAGAAAAAATCACTGACTTCTGTACATAGGATACAAAACATTCACTGTTTCACAAGATTACTGTTCCATTTTAGGAAAATGAATTCACATTGAAACTAATACTATATACCTGTATGTATCTTTCTGAACCTGCTCATTATCACCTGTAACAATTAACTTTATAGGTTACAAACAGAAATTAAAAGGTGCTTTGGAAGAAAACCCTTACTGTACCTGTATAGAATGTGGTACATTACTAGCTGGTAAGGCAACATATACTGAGGGGCTGCAGTGTTGAGCATTATACTCCAGCTCTGCCTCAGCTAAAGAAGTTCCTGAAGATGGTGAAAAGTAGACAGGTTTGTAGTCCTGAAAATGTGACATCAAGTAGAATATTAAATGCTCATACTTTATACTTATAAAAGCTTAAGCTAATAAATTACTTGAAGTTTCAGTATCTCTGGTCAGCTCTGTTCAATACTTCATTCAGTTGTACATCTCCTAAAAATATGCTTACATAAACAGCATCATTCACCTGGTAGATATAGCCATTTTCATACAGCTGAGCGAAGAGCTGCAGCTGTCTACTGATATACTCAGGATTGAAGGTGCAGTAAACATTGTTCCAATTTGCCAAAACTCCCCAGCGCTCAAATGCTGAACGCTGAATGTTTATAGCTTCTTCTGCAAACTTTTTAGCTGGAATATAAGAATATAACTGGTCAGTTATTCAATAATACACATGAATACAATCATAACCTTACATGTCAATAATAGTCACCCATACATTCTTGAGCAGTACAGTATAAATAGGACATAAACAACTTGCGAGCATATCGTCAAGCAGACAGGGACTAATAGGATAACTAAACATCTTGACAATTACATATGTTGAAGAAGTAAGAGTAAATTACAGGAGTATGTTCATTCTAGACTCTGGCCAACCTGCAGTACAGTAGGATCAGGCTGAAAACAGTAAGAAAATTACTTACCAGTTGCTCTAATTTGAATAGGATCGTTTTTATCCAGTTTTTCTTTGCTCTTTTTCCCCTTTCTTCTTTGCTGAAGAGCCTTCAATTCAATGGGAAGACCATGGCAGTCCCAGCCAGGAATATAATTCACCTTATAACCTCTGAGAAGCTTATGGCGTACTGTTATATCCTTGAGAATCTGGGGAATATAAACAGGGTGTTAAAAAAGGAGAGACAATATATACTAAACAAACTGATTATGGAAAGGAGCTCCATCAAATATTAGTATCCTCAGAGTATCAACTGTAACAAGTACAGTACAATACATATCTAGCTGGTCACCCTCTCAGGATTATACTATACTGTAGTACAGCAAATTATTGTACAGTACAACAAACTTTGCTTCCCTTTCTACTTAACATTTGAAAATTCTGTTCCAAGAAAGTTCAAGTTTGTATAGATACCCAATTACACCTGGTTATACCAGGATTGATTTGGTGACCTTGATAGGAGTTGTGGTTGTATACACTCAGTTGCTGCACCCATTGTAACAAATATAAGCTTACATACAGTATACTGTACAGTACAGTATATACCTGTACTGTAGAGTATACAGCACAGTACCAGGACATACATATATTTTTTTCAAATCATATACAACACAGTATTGTGTATATATATATTTCCTCTTGTTAATTGCTACATTAGTGATAAAGACTGTAAACAAATTACAGTAGCTTAAAATTAAAGACAAACCTTGTTAACAGCATGACCAATATGAGGTCGTCCATTGGCATAAGGAGGACCATCATGCAAAACAAACTCCTGTGCTCTCTTCTGTCTTCTCTGCCACTCATACAGGGAGCTAAAATTTGCAGCCTGTAAGAATAACAGGACAAGTAAATTTATCATATCTTGTATTATAATAAGAAAAGAGCGGATTACTTCTGACTAAAATTCTTAGAAAGGCACAATTTTCTACATCATTTTTTTTTTAAACAAGAATTATCAAGTACTGTAGTCACTGGCTATGTTAATCAACACTTGAAGAAATATCCCCCAAATGACAAAATACAGAACAGTACAGTATTAGTCAAGCTAACTATGGTGGCTACTGGGCTGACTAAATGCAGCCAAATGAGGGTCTGATTTTGAAATACCATTTTGTAACCAGAATGGATTAATGACTCATGTACAGTACTACACTATGTCAACAAGCTTTTGGGTCAGACTGCAGTATTGCCAAGGTCCCTCCTCCAGTTGTGTGCTTGTCTATTCTCTTGTTTAATCGGACAAATATAACAGATATCAGAAGCATGACTTTTGACGGCTGCCTTCCTATTGTATTTTCATTGCATTGATACCATGTACTGTTGTAACAGTCTCAACTCTTAAAAAAAATTATCTTGGCTTAAGCATTTTATATCAAACACAGTCCAGGGATATATTACTGTATCCCCAATGATAAGTTGATGAGTTCTGTTACCTAGGAGACATGATCAGTGCTAGAGGTGATGCTGGATGATTTTTGAGTTCCACCGTGATTTTACACCCATGTACAGTAGATAAAGTAGTTAAGCAACTAAATTTTTTAGGGCTACATTTTGGTACTGTGGTTCTTGATTTGATTCTCCTCTTCACTTAGAGATGCTGATATGGTCACCAAACACTAACCAAACCAAACAAATTTTAAGAATTGTTGTTATGCTTGTTTAATCTACATGCCATCAATAAGATAAATATAATATGGCGTCAGATGTCGTTTAGTGGTGCCACGTCTGTTTCCTGAAGCCAAAGAAATTGTCGATTTCATGAGGTAAAAAGAACATTTATCTGATACTTCAACTTCATCCTCTTCATTGCTGATCTGCTTATTATAGCCGCTTAGGCGGTCGCTAACGTTTTATTAGGCACTGTTGGCAAGTACTGGGCACAACTGTCCTGGACTATAATCCCAACAGTGGAACATTTAGCTTAGGGGACACTTTGACTTAACTCAATAAGCCATTTTTTGTAAACCTGTACAGTATATTGCAGTTTCATATGTAAAGGATGTCCTCATTCTACATCTTTACCATGTAGTACATTAACCATGATGTAAAATAGAACATATCAAAAACTTACCTCTTGTATTTGCTTTTCATTGTGTACTCTTTTGACTCCCTCTACACGAAGAGGCAGAGTGGTGAACGGCAGCAGGACAGTCGACCCGTATTTGTTCCTTGCTGGCGATTCTGATGACTGACCTTCTTTTCCACACACAGATGAGGTAAAGGCGAATCTCTGTTGAACATGAAATAACAACCAGTTGATATTCCGTGTGTGAAGTAAGGTGTCACCGGTCACAATGTTACGAAGTTGCCGCATCTCAAACACCTTCAGGTTCAGGCTCAGGGTACTCACAAGGTGCGTCCAGATACTACACTTATTTACTCAGAAATAATTTTGAAGAACAGTTCCCATTCGCTTTAAAAAATTGTGATCCCAAAAAATATGGCAAAAATCTGTTTTTATGATATTTGTACAAAAAAAATTAAAAAACAAGTTTTTGAGCCTAGATTGCTAATTTATTTGATGGTTTTATTTACAACTTCAGTAGAATTTGTCTTTGTTGTTGTTAATTTTGTATTAGATACTAGTTAGCAAATATTGAAAGATAATTCAAGAATTAATATCAACATGGAACTAGTCCATTTTATTCCGTATTGATTTGTTAAATATCACATACTGTATCTCTGTTTCTTGTCCTCGTGGATTTAATGTGGAAATATCACAATTATCAAGAGTTTGAAAGGAGTTTTATATATCTGACTATAAATGAGTAAATAAACATGAAGAATGAATTAATTGATAAACATATATAATCTTTTTTAGCAAAGGTAAATTCCAAGTTAGGTTTCACTCATCGCAGTTTCTCACATCCAGAACCTTACTTGGGATGGAATACGGCCTCTCCGTGCTCCAGGTAGAAGCAATATTGTTCATAGTTCTCTCTTGATTCTGTTGTATAATGATATATTGACCCATTATTTCCAACTAACGAAAACTTGTATAAAATATCTTATCATGAATATGGGGCATTGCATAGGAATATCAGGACGGTAAGCTTACAACGTTATTTTGAGATCTTAATGATGCAACGATGATGTAATTCTGATCCCGATACAGGGATATGATAATACAGTACTGTACGCCAATTAGCATAAGTGGATGGCAGTACAAAATGATCTTGAGTGTATGGTATGCTGTAGTTACCTTGAGTGAATGGTAATTTACCTTACTTTATCCTCTTTGCCACTGATCGCCCCCTTAGCCGCTTGGGCTGGAGTGAAAGGCATTATAGCTCTGCCTTTCTTCTTTCAGATAGTCTGATGTGGTGATGTTCAGAAACATGAAGAATTAAGAATTAGCTACAGCCAACATTAACTAATTTGGTAAATATTAAGCTATACCTTCAGTATGTTACGGGCATTTAGTCGCAGTTGTCACCGCGCATTATTGTGTGGGACGCACCGATATGGCACTCCAAGTGTGGGGGCAGGAAGACAGCTCCATGGTGAGGTGCAAAGGCATAGAAGCCTTGTACAGATTAAGGGGACAGAGGCAGGTGAATTCCTCCAAGGTCTCATCACAAATGACATAAATCATCTCCAAGAGGGAGCCACAAGTATGTATGCTATGCTGCTAAATACTCAGGGAAGAGTACTCTTTGATACCATAGTGTACCGAAAAGATCAGAAAAATTTCCTCGTTGAATGTGATGCAGATAAAGTAACCCAGTTAGTACGACACTTGAGAATGTACAGAGTGCGAAGGAAAATTGACATTGATTCCATTGATAATGACTATCATGTTTGGTGTATATTTAATCCAAACTTAGATTTTAAGGACATTACTCAAGTTGACATGGAATCACTGTACTTAAATCCTAGAGCAGAATCTGAAGCTCTGCTGGAGTTGAAAGATAAAGTAGATGTCATAGTAACAAGAGATCCAAGAATGAAATATCTGGGTCATAGATTGATCATCCCATGTAATAGAACTATTAAGGATATTGTTCCTGACATTTTCTATAGCGAGGCAAAATTCAAAACTCTTCGTTACAGATTAGGAGTGGGTGAAGGTATGACAGAACTTCCATCTACCAAATGTCTTCCTTTGGAAGCCAACTGTGACTATCTTCATGGTGTTAGTTTCCACAAAGGTTGTTATATAGGACAAGAGCTAACTGCTAGAACCTTTCACACAGGTTTAGTGCGGAAAAGATATATGCCTCTAATATTCTCAGGAGATAGTACTGATGTGCCTTTTGATGCAAGTGTTGTGAATGATAAGGGAAAATCTGTTGGTAAAGTACGAGGTTGTGCAGGTCAATATGGCATTGGGCTTTTAAGAATTAACGAGTGTTTGGCTGCTAAGTCATTAATGGTTAATGATGTTCAAGTTCAGACATTTAGGCCAGCTTGGTGGCCATTTGAAGCCTCCAAAGAAAAGATGAGCTAAATCCTCAAGTGACTGTATAACCAAAATATATTAAGGTTGCTATATAGGATGGCTAAAACTTTTCACATGGGTGTATAGCATAAAGTTATTTGTCTCTAATATTCTCAGGTAATATTAGGGTCTTTATCACATGAGTATTGTTGTAGTCAAAGAAGCTGTGGTAAAATTAAGCTTTTGTTGAGTTGAGGAAATATGTTATACAAGGATAAAAGTTTGGTTTATAGTTAGAAACCTTGGTGATCCCTAAGGTACTGATGAAACAAATAAATTAGCTCTTATCAGGTACTGTACTATGAAATTAACCATAATGCATGCTTATCTCTTTCCAATGTTGAAATTAAGAGTTATGAAAATCTAGCTTTATGCTTTTGTTGTAGCATTGTAAAAGTGACATAACCAAAAATATTGAATGTTGAAATAACACAAGATTTAATCAAATGTACTGTATATACTAATTTTATTGTTGTCAGTCTTGCTTATCTATGCAGCTCAGGACTGATGTTTGTAATAAATGATTCTGCAGGTATCTTCATCTTCTTTTTCTTGTTATATTATATCCTTTAAATTGTTGTGATGAATATTGGCCTGTGTAGCCACTTCTAACATTGGTTGAGCTATGCACTGTATTGCCAATCTACAAACTTCATCTCCAAGTTAATGTTCACGACTGGATTTAGCCATTTTTAATGTTGTCCTCTGTGAACTTTCTTCAGAACAGTGAATCGCTTTTACTTAAAACAGTCTTCTTGCCATCTGTAGCATTTGATTTGGCTGTCAGTTGCAATTACATTACTGTAATATTTTAAGGTTAGCTCATCTTTTGACTTTTAAAAATTTTGAGGCTACAAAATGCCATCTATTAACATTTCAGTACCAGGATGGCAAATCAGTACTGACAAAAGTAGATAAATCGTAATATGCACACAAAGTAAAAGATAGCATGAAATCTTTGATGCTTTTTTTTTATAAGGAATGGACAAAGTAACTCAGACTATCTCAGCTGTAATAGGAATACTGTACAACTATAAACTTTGCTTAGGGTCGTCATAATAAGCACATCATTTTTTTTTTAATTTAAGAATCCTTACCTGTACTGTTAAAAATAGAATATAAATACATGATGAACCTTCTGAGGTTCCATGAACTTATGCTATTCTGTGGTCCATTCCAGCAGTTTACAATATATATACTGTATGCATCACATTTAATAGGGATAATCATACAGTTAAGCCTTAAAACATCGCTGGCATTTTTGGCAAGAGAGGGTTAATATTTTATTTTTATTGCTGTAACTTTATGGAAATTTGTTCTTGTACAATAAAATTTGCTGTCTCATTTAAGGCATTGTTTACTATATTAACCAAATGAAGTTAGGCTAGGTGAGGATAGTAATGATGGTGCATACCTATAATTTGTTAGCATTTATCTAGAGGATTGTTGTTAGACACCAGTTTGACCCCCCCCCCCCCCCAAAAAAAAAAAAAAAATATATATATATATATATATATATATACTGTATACATATATTTAAGATGTTCATTATTATGGAATTACAGGTATCCCTATTTATTTGATACCTACCCACATGTATGTGGTTGTTGTTCTGATTTTTTATTTCTTACCCAACAGATTATTGTATGTACGAAATCTGAGATGACAAGCTCTGAATAGGCAGTTGAAGAAGCCTATTTATTAAAAGTGAAATTGCCAAAATGACTCTATCATAAATTTCTGGCCACATTTATGGTTATGTGCACAGTATGGTATTCACAACTCCTGTTTGTATATTTCAAAGCAATATATGTCACCTGATTTCAGCCTTTTCTGTACAGTATAGTGTTGAAAAGCCAACATTGACATTTGAAGTGTGCTTAACACTATGGCAGGTGTATCTAGTGATGATAATTCTAAAAATGAAAAAGGTGGAACCTTTCGTTGTGAAGCTTGTGGTTTAACAGAATCCTATCATTACTACGGCCATAAGCCAGCATTTCACAAGGGGGTCACTTTCTTAGAAAATTGCTATTTATTGAGGGATCCCTTCCAAAGTGAGAGTCGAGGATCTTTTGTTCTTTTGGGAGGTGAATGTACTGCTTGTAGCCGTGTTGTGTGTCAGGACACTTCCTGCAGTATTTTCTACACCAAAAGGTTTTGTACTAGTTGTGCAAATGCCAACATTGAAGAGTTCCCCCCAGAGATGCACCAACGAATCAAAAAGGGAGTTCAAATTAATGCTCCGATAGATCATAAAAAATGATTGCGATGACTTGAGGAATATGAATTTCTTAAATGAGAAGTAATGTTCCTTTTGGTTTTCCTCTACAGTATTTGTGCTTCTGTACATCATGTAACCAAGTTGGAAGGAAAACATTTACAGTGCTTTTATTTGGTAGATCAGCAGTGCAATTTTTTCCTGGCAACACTGTACATTTAAAACCATATTTATACATATGACAACAATAAGCATTGTTCAGAGGTTAAAATTTTTGTGGATGTTAATCATACCTGTAGCTGTTATCTCCCATAAGTAAAGAAAGTTCTGTCTTCAGATTATAGCCTATTATTATTTTGAAGATCCCATTTCCAGTCATTAGAAAGTACAGGAGACAACCCAGATGCACAGAAATTATATTGCTTTGTCCATCAAGGCAATCTTATTCATTCAGTTATTTGTTAAGTTTATGACATAGTGTTCAAGCACGGAATTACTCTGTTAAAGAAAATATTGTATTTTGGAAGGATTGTACAATTAATTTTCCACATATTTTTTTGTATGAAATTTATTTAAATAAAACTTTTCATTACAGAATCTTGTACTTCAATGCATTTTCAACTTTAAATCCTCATTCCCAACGTTTTGTAATGTTAATACTGTACCAGATATTTGTGCAACATTTACACTTGTTCATTGTCATGGCTGAATCTTGTGAAAATTAACTAACTACTGTATTACAAGTTGTACCTCTCTAGTCCGGCATTCTGTGGTCCGGAAAAATTTTAGTTTGTCCAATAGGTAGATAGGCAGTTTTTTTTTTTTTTTTTTATACTTATCTGAATTATTATTATTATTACAGGAGTATTAAATTTTTGCCCCTCAGGCCCCAATGTGGGTCAGTGACCTATGCCCGGGTGGACTAATCCCCTTAAAAAAAAAAGCCGCGGGAAATTAAGGTTTGTTTACATCCGGCTGCTCTCTCTCTCTCTGCTTGTCTATACAGAGTACAACATTTAACCCTTTAATATATGAGCAGAAAATAAGTGTTGCTTTCATATTCTTATGTAGAGTAATGACGATATATTTTCACATGTGCGCACTTACATACGAGCAGTCTCACTTTTTTTTACCATTAATGGTTAGCTACTTATATTGTTCCATTTATTAACATTAAATATCATTACAGGTACTTCAAGCAACCATATTCATTTTTTACATTAATTTTACTACAGCTAAACTCAGGGTCTTATTTTCTTCAGTTTTATATGTAGAACCAATCAGTCACTGGTTTTGTAAGCTTTAACATAAACAATGCCGGCAGCGGTCTCGTCTTCTCTAATATTCCACGTATTATTAATAAATTGTATTGTTAATTTTGCACACATGTACATTAATTCAATAAAAACAAATTCAGAAACATTAATTAAAATATATATGAACAGTAAATAAGTGTTGCTTTCATATTCTTGTGTGAAGTAATGACGATATGTTTTCACGAGTGCGCATGCGCACTTACATATGCGATCTCTCTTTTTCTTTACCATTATCGTTAGCTACTTCTATTGTTCCATTTATTAACATTAAATAACATTACTTAAAACAACCATATTAATTTTACTACAGCTACAACCAAGGTCTTATTTTCTTCAGTTTTATATGTAGAACCAGTCAGTCACTGGTTTTGTAATCAACGAAAACAATGCTGTGTCATTTCCTCGTGTGTTTTAATTTTCTAAGTATTATTAATGAATTGTGTTGCTCATTTTGCGAATATAAACATTAATTCAATAAAAGACATTCAGTAATAAACAATAATGAATCTTTTGTACATAAGAGAAATGACGCTGTTTACACGATTTCTGCACGTTAGCGGGCCGTTCAAACCCGTCGAAATTCAAGTTTCTGCCGTCAAAATTTTTATTTATTTATTTTTTTGTGTTCCAATAAAATACGTTAAGAATTACAAACTCGCGAAGTTTGAGAAGCTACTATACGACATTTAACCCTTAAATATGTCTTCAAAGAGACCATGACGCAGAGAAAGTGGTGCTAGTGCTTCCAGGCATAAGCACAAGTCACTATCTACCCAGGAAAAGGGTGAATTTCCATGGTCCGGCACCGGTCAGGTCCCGAGGTTGCCGGACTAGAGAGGTACAACCTGTATTAACATTGTTCATTTTTGGAAAGCTGGTAGTGAAGGAAACACAACTAAGAGATGGAGCTTTTTTCCTGATGTTTCATAACACGAATTCTTGTGATGAAATGTCTGTAATAAAGCTCCATCTCTTAGTTGTGCTTCCTACACTCCCACACTACCTATTGTAATGTTTTGATTGAATTTTCAATTTATTTTACTTACTGTTTGTGATCTGTCATCCCTCTTTTGCTCCATGCCAAATATTATTTTAGACAGGAGTCCCTTCATATACCAGCCTGAAAATGGAACTAGATTTTATGAAGACATGAACTGATCTTGGCCACTAAAAGAAAATGCACTATTGAGTGAAGACTGAACTTGACCTAAAAGTAGCTCATGAAGGTATGCACATAAGCAAACTAAACAAGTCTTAGCCAAAGAAATAGAGAGATACTGTATGGATAGCAAAATGGACTTACTGTATAGCCAATGCTATTAAATACCGTCAATATTTTGTGGTTTGGCCTCATAGAGAACAATGCAATCTCGTAGCATGAACACTGACTACATATGTTGATGGACCGCAAAAGAATGTAATTAAACAAAATTATGTGACCAATGATTTAATGATGCGTATGGTTCACAGTATGATGCTGGAAATCACAGACAGGACAAAGTACTTTTGCTTGTAAATGCAGTTTCAACTATTTTAATAAAACTATATTTAATCTCAAAGAAAAACAATATCCAGGTACTTCAAACAACTTAACCATTTAACAAGTAGCTTAAGTCTTTCTGCTTAATCCAGGATGGCTAAAATAAAAACAGGTGCACACACATTCATTCAATCATTCTTACTGCTGCCAAAACCGTGTTCCGCTATGGTACTCCCCTTTCACATCGAGGGCTCAAATATTATTTGGCATATTTCTGCACCTTACACCACGAAGTATTGTATCTCCTCAAAATTCACTTAATGCCAGTCACCACCTAACACTGCTGCCCCCAAACTGTACAACCACCCTTTAAGTGGCCCATCAAGGTAGTGTTACCAGCGAGCACCAGCCGACCCACATCACACACCATCATTCTCCAAACTCATGTTCATGTTTAATACAGTAAAATTTTTAATTCTGTCATAAGCAGGACTGGACAAATTAAATTGCATACAGTACCAATTTTAATTCCATGTCTTAAGCAGGACTGGACAAATTAAATTACAAAGTTATTAAAAAAATTGTAATTTTTAAGTTATATTTTTGAAACGCATTATCCATGACAGAATACATTACATTACATTTCCTATTTTCATTCATCAATAATTTCTGAAGAAAAACCTTCTTGAAAGCTGAAATTATAGTAATGTGAAAGAACCTAGAAAATATCTAAAGAACTAGAAAAAGTTTTACCATGAGAAGCAATAATGATGTCTTGCTTTCTAGTTGAGACACCCATCATATACTGTATAAATTTTGTGTAGAAGGCTATGCAGGTATAGATCTGAATTATTATATGTTCAAGACCTATCAGTATAAGAGGTTTAATCATCAGTCACTTCTTGCTTCTGCTTCTTCTTCTTCTTCTTTTTCTTTGCAACTCCTGCTTCTGGCACCACCTCCATTGGTTGCTCTTCTGCTCCGCCATTCACCTCAGCCTGCACCTCTTGCACTAATTCTTCCTCACCATTTACCCCCATTTCAATATTTTGTGCCTTCTTTTTCTTCTTCTTCTTTTTCTTCTCTACAGAACCATTTTCTGCAGGCTAAAATGTAAGTCATTAATATTTTATACTATAGAATGATGCACAGGACAGTAAAAACACACCGATGCAAATGATACCTGAGCAAAACTTACACTGCACCTTAGTAAACACATAGAAATTAAAGAAAGATGTAAATACACATTAATACATTTCAACTAAATATTCAGTCTAGGGGATGTACTCATGTTTTTTTTTTTTACTTTGCTCAGTCTTTATCTGCTATATTGCAATGGCTAGAATTCATTTGCTGTAGTTCATTCTTACCGCTCTAACTGGAGTTAAAAAATATAAAAACCTATAAACCTAATTTCATCTATTTCAAGCCCTCACACTATTCTTAAATTACTGACAGGAAAAGGCACATTACTGAAATGACAGAAGAGATGTGGGAGGCATTGAAAAATTATGGATATAGGGAATTGCCAGAAAGTGTGAAACAAGGTCTACTTCAAGGCTGTGTAACTAACATTTTCATGAACGTGTTGGTAAGAGGAAAAAACAAGAGCAATGGAGAGGGGAACAAGTTTGATGAAGAAGAATACAGGTTGGTATTGGGTAACAAGTCAATTACTGTTTGTAGATGACACAGGCCTGGTGGGTAATTCAGATGGAAAGCTACATATAAGTGAATAAATCAATATGTGATGTTTTAGATAAAAAATAATAGTGAATGTCAATATAAAAGATGACAAAGTACAGTATGCTCCTCCATATTTATGGCAGGGACATAAGTGGTACAATGTGTTTGACAGTTGTTATTTGACACATGACATGCACACTCCTTGTTGACATCTCTAGGATACAGTTAAATCCACAGTACTATGAAATCATACTTGCACCCTTACACACTGTACTGTGTATTCTAATAAATTAAATGTACAGCAAAAAAAAATTGAAGAATCAATAATATTTAGTAGCAGCTACAACTAACCTCTTGTGGTTCAGCAGCAACAACCTCTTCTGGTTCGGCAGCAACGTCTTCTGTTGCTTCCACAACTACAGGCTGTTTAGTCTTCTTCTTCTTTTTCTTTGGGGTTTCTTCTGTATCTCCTTCATTGTCAACAGCTTCACCTAATTTATGATACAAAAGATTGGATCAAATGGGTTTGTGATTCTGAGAAGATAATGCTTCAACTGCCCTCATAGTGGACTTCAGACAGCTTGGGAAAATTGATTTTCATTGAGAGGAAAAACTAGTTTAATTTTAAGACATAACACAAGATTTTGGGAGAACAACTCAAAAAAGAAATTTACTTACCATTTACGTCCTCATGCTTACGTTTCTTTGTCTTCTTTTCTTTATCCAACAAATTATTGTGTTCAACAAGTGCTTCACTCATAACTTCGGCATTCTTTCGAGGTATGTTTCCTGTCTCATAAAACTTTAGTCTGTCTTCAACTTGGTCACGTAGTTTTTCACCAAACACTGTAGTCAAATTTTCTGTTGAAACAAATGGAAAAATGTTCAGGGGGATCAACCTTAGGTTCCTCCACTCATGCAACTGGGTTATACTCCAAACTCCCAAACCCCCCCCCCCCCCCAAAAAAAAAAAATAAAAATCTATAAATAGGAGCAACATTGATGAAGAAGCTACCTGAGGGCAAGAGCTGAGAGTTTAGGCTACTGTGCATGCACCCTGTGATGCAAGTATCCCTTGGGAGGTATACGCTATGTACACTACATCTGTAAAGAATCTTTTGAATTATCAGATATACTGATTGAAGGAACCCTGAAATATATTCAGTCCCTTTCTTATTATCTATTTGATAATCTTTCTCTATTCCCCACTACAAAAAGGGATGTAGAAATATGAACCATAACTTGCATGCAACATGTACAATTGTACATAGATTTGTTTCCATTACTTAATGTAATTTTACCTAGCAATTCCAAATCTTGATCAAGATGATACTCAACTGAAAACAACTTCCATATTCCAAATCATCTGGTCTATTACACAACAAATATATTTCTCTTTATCATAAATAGAGCTCTTCTCACCTGTAAAACAATCAATTCTTGATGCAATGGAGCACTTGTTGGCCAAGTAACGAGAGATTCTTCCCTTGTTAGCTGTCCCAGCACGTGAAATAAATGAGGAATGGAAGATGAGGCCATATTTCGGAGTATTGCTTTTGGTCTTAATGGCACGAAACAGGGCCTTCTCAGCTCCCAGGATCTGTACAGTTGAAGCAGGATATTTAGCTAGGTTGGTCAATGATCCAGCATGGGAGATAAGGCGAGCACCTACCACTTCTCCTATAAGTGTTGCCAAATTAGGTGCTGCAGATGCCATTTTGCCCTTCATGTATGTTGCCAGTTGTTTGCGATATTCTGATAATCCAATCACTCGTTTTGCAAACCGTTCAATATTCATCAAGTCAATAGGGGAAATGTCCATACCTGAAAAAGAATTCATTATTACTTGCTTCCAACTCCTAATTATATGCAACTTAAAAAAAAAAAAAAAAGTGGGAATAATTCAAACATATTTTTGTTTTAGTCTTACAAGCCTCGTCTTGCTGTATTGCAGGCTTCCTGCAAACAAGAGTAAAAACAGAATCTCCTTTCCGGTACTCATGGCTGTGCTCTCTTTATCATTAATGCCTTCAACCAGTTCGTGGATGTCCATCTTTCTATCTCCTTAATTGTCCACCCCCTTCCACCTTGTAAATCAAACGGCACACCAAAATCCTTCCCTTTAATCTGGAATATTGGATTTTAACGTTGAAAAAAGTAAATGGCTCAGTAACGTGTAAGGGAATGTACAAACTTCAACACCGAATAAAAAATAAAAGTAAATAGCCTATTACAGTGACAAACAGAAATCATATTCACTCTCAGATGGGAAGCACAGCCAGAAGGATTATATTAAAACAATGTTTACATTTGCTTGTTTCTGGTCTCTAGTTTTAACCAGAAGTTTAGTTGTTGAGTCTGGTTAATTAATTAGATATAATATTTCTGTAAGAATCACTTAACAGCTCTGACCTTATTTATCAAACAAGAATTCTAAAATATAAGTAAGAAATAGCTTACTCAGACAATTATGATGTTTCATGCTCACAAAGCATCAGATGATAGAAGTAACACATATGACTAGGTAAGCTATGTAAGATGGAAAATGTAGCAAGGAATGTTTCCCAGTACTGTAAGTTAGTTCCATGGACAGAGTCCATGTAATTTTCGTATATATTAGCCCAGTTAAGAATACATTACCCATTGTTGGGGGCTTGAACCAGGTGTATCAGGATGGTGTGTGGGAAGTACAAAAGATGATGATGAAGAACAATAGAACAAAAGTAAAAGACTAGGAAGGAAATCCATGATAAATTATTACTTACCCATCGTCATTCTAGCAGCATCTAATATGGCCTGAGCTTTGGCAGAGTCCATTAAAATCTCCTCTAATTTTTCCAGAGACTCTTCATTAAGACTTTTGCGGTCCTTGATGTAGTTGGCACACAATGAATACTGATAATTGTCAGTAATTATCCTGGCGAGCTCTGGAAAGTGGTAGGAGTACCATTCTCTGCAAAAAGGATATAGAGTAGAACGTCGAATTAAAGTGGTTCAATTTAAGATTATCGATTTAAAGCGACACCCACAATTAAGGACAATGTTTTAATTTAAAGCGAATCTTTCCTATTTTGCGCGAGTCAATCTGACACAACATATTTAAAATTTTGTGCCTAATGTTTCTCTGGGCACGCTACACTGTCCTCAGGGCAAAGCTGTACTGTACATGTACAGAACTCAAAATAATGTACTAAATGATTACAAATTTTTTTGTCTAGTGCAAACTATAGCATGTTTATATTCAAATTAATCACTACCGTATCTTATAAGAACTCCAGCAATGTAAATTATATTCTCTCTGGTCACTTGTGACATTTTATGAGCGAAAAACATACTGAAACTAAAGGACATAAATAAACAAATAAATACTTCACCAAACCTTTGGCGCCAACTGTCAAACATGGATACTTCCCTCACCTTCCTCCCATCTTCCCAGCCAGGGTTTGGTATTTTAGGCTAAAAGTTTTTATCTTATATAATGTCACAGACTAAAGTTAGGAGAATATAATTTGTATTGCTGGAATCCTTGCAAGACAGCAAATATTTTGAATATAAACGTCACATATTTTGCACAACAGATAAAAAAAATTTGCTCTGTAAGAAAATTCTTAAATTAGAACTAAAATTTGTACATCTAATACGAGCTATAGCATGTTTATATTCAAATTAATCACTATCTTATAATAATTCCAGCATGTTAATTATATTATCCCATGTTAGTTCAGTGACATTTTATAAGAGAAAAAACTTAGTCATTCTTAAGAACAGGTAAATAAATAAGCACTAGACCTTGGCATCAACTGTCAAACACATCACCTCCCTCCCTTCCCCCCCCATCTTCCCAGCCAGTAAACAGACCATTTCCCATCCCTTAATTTTAGCTGTGTTGATTTATGAGTGTTTGTTTTAACATAATATACTACAAAAAACAATGTTTTGTTCATTCTAGATGGGCTGAGGTGCACCTGGGTAGACTCTCAGTCTTTTTAGTATTTTGTGTTTCTCTTAAGTACCAAACTAAATTATTCCATTGAAACAACACTTCGATTTAGTGCGAATTTGGTATAAAGCGACCTCTCTTGGAACCTATCTCGTGTTATATCGACGCTCTACTGTACATGATTACAGAGCATGAAACATTTTAGCTATATTGATTTCCTATTTCAACTTACCCTTTTTCAATACTGCTCAACTCGATATTTATGCTACTTTAGGGCATGAGTAGCGAAGGAATAACTTTTTGGTGAATGCAAAAACAATATAACAAACCATGACTTTTCATTAAAATCTTATCTAATGATATATAAAAGGGCAATAAAATAAGGAAATTTAGATGAGATACTGTAGTTATAAAAATCATGTTTGTACAAGGACAAAATAATGAATTTTAAAAAGAAGTACTCCTGTATCACAAAACTCTAATCACTGATACTAGTAATACAATAATACATACTTGATACGCATAGCAAATGTGTTGATATCCTTGTCAAGTTGATCAACTAAAGCAATGCTTTGAATAATCATGTTGTCTTCTCTGTTGACATTGAACTTAACTTTTCCTCTTGAGTATGAGTGGCCTAAACCAAGCTCAGTTTGCTTCATAGATGCTGGAGTCAGGCCTTTTACAAAGTGGGTTAAGTGTGTCCTGATACCACGAATAATCTGGTGAAATGAAACATTTCATACCAATTAGAGAAAAAATCAAGAATTTAATGCAGCATTATTAAAAAAAAATCTAAGACATTAAAGGTGGCTCATTTCTATATACAGAACATTATTAAAGCAGATGACCATAGAATTAAAGTCAGCTAAAAAAAAATAACTTATTTGTAGAGGTACTGATCTAAAGACTTTTGAACAGGTGAGGCTCTAAAGCGTGTTTGAGGAAAGTGATTATCGAGGTTAAGGGTATCTATTATAGTTACAGAGGAAATTTTGAGTAATATATCACAAATGTAGTGAACAAAATATATACTGTGTGTTCTACTGTGCCTGCAAGGGATAAGATGGGAATAAGCACACACACAAATTAAGAAACAGTCAAAATATCACACCATAAATTACACATCAGTTAGATATAAAAAGTAATGAAATAATATGCTTACTTCAGGAACAACTCCTGTGTGTGTAAATGGGATCTTCAAGGCTTCATTGATAGCAGCGCCTAACTTAGGATCAGTCACACCTAACTGGACCCGCTTCTTCTTCTTAGGTTTTGGGACGGTGGTCTCCAAAAAGGCAGAGAGTTCCTCTGTTAGCACACCTGAAATAATAGAATTTATTTATAATTATTACATAATAAACCCTCTGGTACTCATGGCCATAGTTGGAAATCTCAACCCCCCGTGGTCTTTCGACACAAATAGCGTCCTTTACAATCTCGCCCCCTTGCAGTCTTACGACCCAAGTTGAGTCAGTAACAGGAACAGCTTTTCAATTTAATAATCCAGACCCAAATTGCACCCTTAGAGATGCATTTGCCAGTCCACAAGGCTAGTGGGAAGCATTTCTGCTTATGGGAGGGGTGCTCTCAGTGTGAGATAAGGCTGAGTGGGAGGGCTGGGTCAGCATGGGAGCTCTTAGTGATACATTCTGCATTGTAAGACCATTAGAGGTTTAAACAAGAAGGATTTTTTTTAAGTATATCCCATACACCTGGTAGCCTTTTAGGGACAGTGTGGATACAGGACTACAGTAGATTTTTTTTTTTTTTTTACTACACAAGGAGGCAATGTGGCCAGTTTTGGGCTTGACTGCTTACTCTTACCCAACTGTGAAGTTAGGTACTCATTCACAGCTGTGCAGAATTGGGGGCGAGGGTGTGAGGTACAAACCCCAAGGACAGGCGGCAAAGGCTGTATCCACTTGACTGATGTGTCCCATTCCTGTTTTCTAAAATGCTTAAAAGTAGTTGAGAATTATTACAACTCCACTTTGTTTATATATATATATATATATATATATATATATATATATATATATATATATATATATATATATATATATATATATATATTGCACATTCTCTCGTCTTTTCTTGGCTCAATACAGTAAAGAGATACATACTAAACCATGGTCCACCCTCATCAAATAGTGCATCAACTTGTAATTATACACATTAAAACCTTCATAGCCTAAGAAAACTAAAAATGGTAGATACATCATCATCCAAAGAAGCCATGATAATAGCCTTTGAGTTACATAAACCCCTCACCTAAACTTATATAAAGATTAAGTGCATGGCTGGAGAGACTCAAGGATAGGTAACAATCATCACCTTCCTATATAACAGTCATATAACCATATATTATTAGAAGTAGCACAAAAAAATTGACATTATATATATTAGACAGCAGACGTACATTTAAATTCCCTTAAAAGATACAAAAGTGGCAGTGTAAAAAAAAAAAGATTCTAGGAGGGTATTCCCAGGAAAAAAAAAAAAGAATAAAATCATAATTTAATGATATAATTTAAGTCTAATTTTTTATATATAGTTTAAACTATTACAACAGAAATGCTAATAGACAAAGAACTTGTTTCACAATACCATGAACAAAAAATTATATGTACAGTACTGTATAATTAGGTTAAAACATTAAATATTTCTGCAAAACCAAACTCAACTACAGTACTGTACTATGCTATACAATATTTCATCAAAGTAACCAAGTATACCTTCAGTTATGGCATTGATATTTCCAAGGGCAGATGCAGCAGAGGTGAAGGCTTTAAAGCCTATTAAATTCACCACCTGCATAAACTTGCTAGGTTCAGTAACTGCTTCCTCTACTTCAGGCAAAAATGTGCCCACTTCTTCAAATTCTTTCACTCTGAACAGGCCATAGCCTGAGGCGTGCTCGAGCAGCACACATAATGTTGTCTGAAAGAAATGAGAATATAAATTATTAAACTCCGTATTATATTGTACAGTTAGTTCCCGACTTACGACGGGGTTAGGGACCGACAACCAGGTCGTAAGTCGAAAATGCTTAAATAATACATAGAAAATCTAAAATGGGTGTCCCTTTCTTCTCAGCACTACGAGAACTCACACTTTTACGCTGGCCAGCCATTTTAAAGGGAATTACAAACAAAAATTGTGTCAGTACGCAGCGCGATTACTAACGGTGGGACTCGAAAATACATAATTTGAAAATAAATTTGTACGACTGCGGCGGTCGTATGTTCGGATGGTTGTAAGTCGAGGTGTACCTGTATACAGGGTATACCGCACTCTACAGACAAAACTGAATAAATTTTCATCTTTATTTTAAAACAATTATTCACCAGCTAATTGTATGGACGTGTCTTACTCAAGGTTATGTTTCTCGAGAATCATTCAATCCTTAGCCATTGTGGGAGACAAGATTTGTCCCGTGTCCCAGCCAAAATTATTTTCCTCAATTTGAGATTCTCAATCTTCAGTGAAATTACCAGCAATAAATTAAGAAATTAGTACTGTACTGCAATACAAGTGATTCTAACCTATCGGATTGTGTTTTGATTCTTGCAGAAAAGCACTACCATCAGAAGGAGCTGTTTGATTCCGTTAATTATTTCCACAGATGTTCTTATCATTATAATAAGTATTTTAAGAGGCAACATTTACTAGAACCCAATAGCAACCTGGCCTAACCAACCAAAGAAACCTACCTAACCTTACCTAACTTCCTAGCCCACCCCCCCCCCCCTCCCATATTGAACAGAAAGTAAACTACTGTATTTATTTTGATATCTGGTACCAATGAAAGCAACTTTGTTGAAGCGTCATGGTGAAATTTAACATATTTTGTGAATGTGAAGAGTACGTTCAGACTGAGTGGATGGTTGTAAACTAACAGAGCAGACGACTACATACGCTGATTCGGCAATTTTTTTGGAGGAGTATTTACAGTAAATAATTAATTTCAAGTACAAAAGCACTTTGAGCAATCATTTTTGTGTCATGATCAGTTTTCACCGTGTTTTAGCTTGCATTTCCCCTCATCCTTCATGCCCTACCCACTACAGGTGATTTATGATCATTGATAGACTAAAAATACTCGCAATCGAAAAAAGTTGTCACCTTTTAAAATACTTACCATATTAAGAACAAGCTGGAAAAATGAATGAAATCTCACTCCTTCTGGAGGTAATAGTTTTCTAATTAATTACCCTTTTCAGTATGAAGTGTAGTAAGAACATTAAGGTCAATTTTCACATTTATTTTTTTTATTAATAAGCACGGATCCTTCTGCAATTCTATTTTTTCCATGACGTTCGTAGAGCACACTCCTAATTGATTAAAACAGACCAAGATAATTATTTACATAATAATCCAGCCTTATTTCTTAAATTATGCCAATACCAAGCCTTAACCACAAAACAGATAATACAAGTTAAAAGTATCTTCAAATAAAGGCACTACAGCCCACGTGCTAATGTTAACAAGCGGGTCAGCATCCACTAAACTAACCCCGACAGTTTTGTTCTGCATTGATGACTGAAGTTAACACTATAACAACTCTGTACAGTGACACAACACTCTTGAGTCATCGTACTTCACGCCACACAACTCATTCATATCATAACCTCACCATTTTAGCGTCACGAGGTCTTCTTTACAATACCTAGACAACAACTATTCCCCATGTGGCAGTGGCAGTCCTCTCCAGCTCTCCTTCATAAACACATATACGATGCTTAAAACTCGTCCGTGATTGGCTGATCAAAGGATATTTTGCTCCGCTAGCCAATCACAACGTGTTTAACAAACTGGCTACAGTATATGAACGTGAGCGTCAACATGCGCAATAACACTTGTTTTAGTTTACTTATTCATTAATATACTCCTTCTTGGTTCATTAAAAAGTGTTATTTGCTAAATATAAGAAATGATAACTTGACACTATAAACGAGTGTGTGATATAAGTGAATTGTGTGATAATTCAATACTGTATTACAAGTATTAATTTTATCGTAAATTTAAAGGTCTCATGAAGATTAGGAACCCCAGCTTATTTTACCTGATGATTAAACACCCTACCTCAATAGGAATATTTCCACCGGTTCTAATAGACTTTACCAGTCCTACCTGCTCAGCTTCACTAACCTAACCAATTGCTAAATCTTTGTAAAACTGCATAAATTAATAAATAGCTCTATCCTTTGGCATTTCCTTTTAAAGATGGGGTGCACTCCTTTTTTGAGCCATTGGCCAGTAGACACGTATAGTAGTTAGATGGAGCCACAACTTACAATCAAGTTACCTCTCACACCTTTGCAGGCCTAGTGCACTGAACTCTCTAGCTTATCAGAGGTGTGCCCAAGAGTTACCCTCAATCCTGTAAGTTTTCAGTTACAGGTATTTCCCAACTTACAAAGCCTCAGTTTCTGAAAATTTGAAATTAAAAAAAAAAACTGTACTATGCTTTCACTTAAAAACGAAAGCCCCAAGCTATAAATAAAATTCTCAAATTTTGTACTTTTTTCTATGTACTGTAATAAGGAAAAATAGGTTTTTATACTACCAATATGCATACTTGGCATTTCATTATTCTCCTACAACTTCCAAATGACAGACCTCATACTCACATACAACAAGTACAGTACCGAGTACTGCACAGTATAATGATCTCCACTCCACCACACAATCACTCATCCAGTTGCCGGACTCCAATTTCTTCTCATTTACTCGCATGTAATATGTGAAAAATTAATAAAAGAAAATCATTCTGTATTCTTAAATTTATATATGCAAATTAAGTACAATTGAAGGTGTATAGTTGTTGCAAAAGTATGTGTTTATTTTTGGTTTATACAGAACTGTTTTCATTGTGTATACCCAAAAACATCATTAAACACATGTTTTATAGTACAGTACTGTACTTTAATACATATTTGGGATTTCTTGTATATTTGTAGTCTATGGGTAAATGTGCTTTGATTTACAAAAAATCAACTTACAAAATGTTTTCAGGAATGAAACCCTTTTGCAAATCAAGTACAGTACAGTATACACTGGCTACAACTATAGTATCCTCAAACACCTGAAAAATTGTCAATACAGGAAGTCCTCATTATCCGAGGCTAATACGGACTGGAAAATCACCACTTACAGCGAATCCATTTAAAGTGGGAAAATTCTGGCCATAAGAAATACTGTAATGGGAATTGGGTTTGATTGGACCATAGGATATTAAATACATTCAAAAGGCATATTTTTATACCTTCTATTATTTATACTCGGATACTCAGGAATCTGAAGAGCACGTAAGATGTCTATCACATGCTCACCTCTTTTCTTTCGACAAATAACATCCTATTTCACGTCCAGTCCATAGCTGTTATGATTCCTTTTAGGGACGGCACCTAGTTTAGCAATGATTTTTTAAGAATGCACATGGAAAACAATACCTGTAGAGAACTGCAGGAGGCTAGTCACTGTTTATGGTGGGTGAACATGAGTACTGTACATGGGAATGAGCGTGGTGGAGGCTGGGGGATGTCCATCGGTATGACGGGAGATGTGAATCATTCTCTGTTGAGACTTCCAAGCTCCATGGATATTATTCCTCGTTATTGCGGGGACATTTTATGTATAGTTCAGCAATAATTTGGGCTTGTAAATGCAAAACCATGGATATCGATGACTCGGATAGTGAGGACCCCCTGTATATAACCGATACTTTGAAAAGAATGACCTTTCTTCCTCTTTCAAACCAAAAATGGCTCATCTTTACCATTATCACCTCTATAAGAACATTGCAACTGTCATGAATTACTGGCTTTGGTTATCAGTACAAAAAAAATTGTACTTAATTACTGTACACTATAACATAAAAAATATTAATGTAAGAACCACATACAATGTACAAGAAAATAATACATCACACCAGAACGGTATTTTGAATCCTTTAAACAATATTGAAACCACAATTCAGTAAACTCTAATGATGTTTGTATACTGTACAGTAAACCCCTTTGAACAGGCTAATATATACAATATAACTAAGTCCCAATCACGAAACAAAGATGCAAGGGGTGAGTTTTGTTCTTGTACTTAAGAAAGACTTGGCATAGTGCATTCTAATATTGTACATACATGTAAAACAGCAAGCAAATTACAGTACCTGACAAATGGAGAGCTATTGGAATCACCTCTTTAGTTTGAAGTACTAATGTATATGAACCCTTTGGCTGCGGGAGGTTACCCTAAACTGAATAAAATTGTCTGGCGGTAGCCAGAATAAAATGGCAAGTGCGGGAAACGCAGTGAAAGGATTAATCGAGATAGGTTTTAAATAAAATGACTGCTACTACTATAATGTACAGTATCTTACATAGAAACCAGAATGATTAAAATATTGTATGCTGTTGTACAATCTGCTGTAGACAGAAAATGATGGCATTTGCCACAAGGTAAAGATAAATGAATGATAAATTTTGTTCAATTTCAAGGAAAGAAAACATGAAGAAAAAAAAAAAACAAAAAAAAAAATGGAATAAAGAAAGTGCAGTAAATAATTTGCAGGTCATCTTGTAATTTTAGTGAAATAAACTAATTTACTATACAGTATTGTCAAAAATAATTTATATTTTCTTTTAATAAAAATGCAATATGCCTTAACTTATTAGATTAACAATTAACATGGACTTTTAAGCGTAATATTTCAATTATCACATTATCTCTTCAGTTTCACTTGCAAAGCACCAATTCAGACATGCAGTACATAATTTGTAAAGCATTTAGTAACTACTGTACTGAGCATTTCAGTTTTAATTAGGAAATTCAAGGTTTATAATTAGATGCTCATTTGGTTTCTTGAGAAAATATCTTGATTGGCTTATACTTCTTGTTAGGGTCAGGAACATAATATTTAAACCATGACTCCATGAATGAAGCTCGTCGAGACCAGGGTTTATAATGACCATTCCAGTGTAGTAACTTGGCCTTTTGAATAAACTGTTTTGAGTAGCTTGCCCCCGGTATTACACCTGAAAAAAAATATCAGTTTGGTTGAGTCCACTAGCAACAGTCATACAAAATTAAATTTTAGTGTCACACAATTCTGAATATTTCATCACTTTCAAAACATATAAAATATTAAGGTACAGTACGGTATTGACCATTATTGGCAGAAATATCAAAACTGAACAAAGTTTAACCTTACCCCTTTTAGTGGTTAATTTCCAGTTCTTTACAAAGATAAGCTAAATAATTAAATTGTAAAAACACTAATAAAATGGAAAAGTAGGATAGATACTATGAATTAATAAATTAATAATTGAATCATAGTTTTATAATAATTAAAGGATTACAGTAATACTTTACCTAGGCCCCTAACATGCCAGAGGTGAGGGAGGGGCAACACACGCCGGTACATAACAATCAGCATTGCCGCTTCTGCCTCGTCTGCCTCTGGGTCCAGTCCATAGAGGGGATCACTATTGATAATGAACATGTTATTAACTATTCTGTAAGCATGCTTCTCACTGGACACCTCATTTTAAAAGTAATGTATCTACCTACTTACTGTACCCATCTATTTATAATGTACAATGCAATACAATACAGAACTAAGTAAATTATTCATATCCATTCAAAACAAAATTATGTATACTGTACCTTGATACATAAAAATATCAAATCATATACAGTCATTCCCCAATATTCAGAAGGGTTAGCTTCCATAAAATCTTGCCTTAAATAAAAATTCTGTATATAGACTCTCATTAATATAAGTGGAGATAGGTTCCTATGCGACAAAATCTTGACTCTACAACGTAACAAATACACATTACACAACAAACTTTGTTATGTTACGGCATGCACACACAACGCAACAGCAACAACACACATCTCTAAATTAGCTGATTGGCTGACAAATTGGTAGAACTGTGTGGTTCTGTCTCGGATGTTTTAAGGCAGGAAAGTGCTACTTTTTTCTTTCTTCTAAAATATATTAATTTTGTATTTATTTTTACTAAAGTTTCTGTTACTGTATAGTAATGAGTTTTGCTTTGTTTTAATTAAATTTTAGTCATAGATTACATAGATTAACCATTTCCATTACAGTGAATTCCCGTAAAACAAATTTCCAAAAATTGGGGAAGACCGTATTACACAGAAAATGTAATGACTTAATCAATCAGAGTATTGTCCTCATATCTGAAGGTTGGCAACCACAGTCCTCCACATCACATACCTTCAAAGTCTGGGAAGGCCTAAGACCCAGCTTATGACATAATTCAATTAAACTGCAGTGTGTTACAGTATTTCACAAACTTGGAGTAAGGCCATCATATACACGTATCCCTCGCACTACAAACATTCGAAATACGAAAATTTGCTAATACAAATTTCCTCAGTTAACCCCTCTTTCTTGTTTATCGAAAGCTAATTTTCATTAGTTAGGTAATTTTTTTTTCCTCATTGGGAACCAAACCCTATTTTTCCCCATTTGTTCTTTTATTTGTGATACAAAATTTCACCAAAATGAATGGTTTTCCAGGACCCTCACCCATTCATTAGGCAAGGGATACCTGTACTGTATACATTAATATAAATTGAGTCTTTAAAATCTAAAAAAGACGTGTTCAATAAAGTAACATCCATTAGATCAGCCAAATCAAATCCCATATAACGATTAAACTATCATTTTATATAATTACAGTGCAGTACAGTACAGTATGTATTTGTTTTTAAAAGAACAAAAACTCACTGTTTACTACTGTTCACCCAGTCCACTAAGAGAAGTGAAACATTTGAACTCTTCCAAACAGTCATGTCTGCCACAAAAACATCTGTGTTGAAGGTACAGGATTTAGGTTTGATCTTGACTCCTCTCAGCTTGGGATGCTTCAGGTTGATGTGTGCTGAGTAACGAGGCTTTGCCAAACTGAACCATTTAGAGCCTGATGAACAGTCCTCTGAGAAGGCACCCAAATAAGATTTTTTCATAGGCAAGTCCATCAGTTCAATTATATCACCTGAAAGGAATAAGTGGTAAAAGTTAGCGCTAATGAGTAAGAATACAGCACATTGTTTTAACTAAATGTTGAAGTGGAAGACTAAAAAAAACACCTCAAGAAGTTGGGATCAAGAGATTCAAGTCTTATTTACTGTAAATCATACAATGAATGGGACAATCTACAGTGACTGGGTGGTGAATGCAAATGTGCTGCAGAGATTAACTCATCTCAGATAAATCATTTTTTCTGTCACCAGATACCGTTCTTGGAACACTTTGAACCAACACAAACTTCAGTTGAACTGTTCAATTTGGCTGATCAACAGTTTCCAATGAAAATCCTAGAGATTAAGGAAAACATCAATAGGCCAAGATATCAATTAGTCAGCAATAATAAATATTTAGATATGCTATAAGACATTGCTTCAATATGCCTGAAGACAGCTGTGCTTCCGGAGCTGTGCCCATAGTACATAGTGTCTGCTGCATTTTCTGGGCTGGTGCCCTGGGTCTGTGATGGTGAGTGGAGGGGTGTGAGGGACATCCCATTCTGGTTTTACCCAACAGTTGCCATCAGGTAAGCGCATGGAAAATGACCATAAAACAAAAAAACTTATATACTGTACTGTACAAAGTCTCAAACATACCGGTACTGTACTTACCTTGGACAATGACATCAGAGTCGAGGTAAATAAATCTGCCATCCAAATCTGGAAATATTGACTGAAGGTATATTTTGGCAAACTGAGGCTTTCCCTTTGGCATCAGACGCACGTGTGGCCGAATGGTGTAATTTACTTTCTTTAATTTTGTTTGTAGTACCCATTTCCTTCAATGAAGAAGAGATATGATTGGCAATTAGAAAAAAGTTCCATTGAAATGTTAAGAGTTCAAGAATAACAATAAAGAAGTAGAGGAAAGAAAAAGTATACTACTGTAAAGACATGAGCCCCAAAATAAACAAATTCATGAAATTTAAATATATTAGTACAGTACACTGTATACAGTAGTACTGTACATACAGTAGTTGTAATTCTGAGAAAGTCATAACTTCTACAACTAATAAGGAATATATGCCATTCTGATTAAGCTTTACTAATCTAAGCAAATTTTGAATATTAAGCACCAAAAGCGGAGTTAAGTTGAGGCATTTAAAAATCAATTTAAACATTGTTAACAACTCGCTACTGTAACAAAAATACTTAAAATGGAACACAGGATAAATATAACATAGTTGACTACATATTTGTTTACACCTCAACCTGTCACAGATGAAAATTAAAATAATTATATTTCAAAACAGGGATCCTATTCCTGGGTTATTAATATTATTACAGGAACTTTTATAGTCAGCCATGACTGGAAAAGCTGCAAGTACAGTATGCACACATATTTGTAAACTCCCAATACAGTACATGTACCGTAGATGAGACAACACAGTAATGAGAACAGAACACCAGTACATTTCTGCAAAAACTCATTGACATAAGTGAAATTTGACCTTCAAAGGAGAAACTTGAATCTAGAAACAAGAAAAACTTCTATGACATTCTAACATCTTCATAGACAGATGACAATGCCATATCATAATATTAAGTACAGTTGTACTTGTATTCAAAAGGTGTATAAAAACATTTTTATTTTTTTTAAATTCACCAACTAACCTGAAGTCTGGGATGACAATCTTTGGTAGAGTAACATAGAAATGTACAGATGACTTTGTGTTTGTGACGACACTGTTCATGGCAGCAGTAACACCCAATAGTGTCTCCTCATTTCCAGATATAACAATTTTCACAGTTTTACCTAAAATCAGAGGAAGATTATTTGAAGATAATTATCAGCTTTAATTACTAGTCAATTCATGAACCTTAGTTAAAAGAAGTTTACTTGGATGCTGAAACGATGAATCTGTGAGAGCACACATAGATGGTGCACCTACTCTTATGTGTACAGTACACTTTTTACTTATTCTAAAAGAGCATATAAAGAGAGAACGACAAAGGGAGAGAAAATTAGTGCAAACTGATGTAAATATCCCATCACTAACCTGAGTTTTGCGTGTTATTAATACTAGCGCTTACTCCTGGGAATATTCTTTGCAATGAATTGGCTTTGGATTGACTTCCATTGTTCATTTTTGCTGCTTCTATGAGTTCCCCAAGCAGCACCTGCATGAAAATAATAGTGTGCATTTTAGCTGAAGTGATATACACACACAAGTGAGTGCTGTACTGTATACAGTAATGTAATATATCAACATAAGTCCAAAAGTCTGAACCTGTGCAATTAAATATGTTGACTATTTTTCATACCCTGTATTTATAAATACAGTATAAGTTTACTGTGTTGCTCCAGATGATCACTGAATATATTAAAGTTCTACAAGGACAAACAAGGCTTAGTGCCCATAATGCACTTACATGACTTTTTGCTGCCCTAGCCAAAGGTACATTATCTGCTTGACTGGCATGTGCAGACCTTCGCTGAGAATCAGTAATGCTGCCCGGCTGCCACTTTAGAGAAGACATGACATATGCAAGCAGTAATGACCAGCCAACACTAGTCACCACCACACCTGAAAATTCATACTCAATAATTATTAATAAGCAATAATAACCTGATGCTAATCTGCTATTAATTTAAATTCTGTGTATGTAAGGGTATATACAAGCCTTGAAAATAAGACATTTTAATTACAAATTCTCAATCCAAAATGAAATACAGTGTAAGAACAAACCTCTTGGGGCTGGACTAACACGTGCTTAGACTGGTCTGGGATAAGAAATACTGTATCTAGGTACTTGGTAAGTTTTTTCTGGGGGGTGTGGGGAAAGGAGCAAAAAACAAAAATTAATTACACTAATATGTTATTTTGTACCTACCAGGCTAAGCTGTAAGATGTTGAAGGAAGCTTTAGGGAGTGTGCTGAAAAACCTTTTTGAAATTTTTTCTGACACACCAAATTTTTCTCCAAATTCCCAGTTAATTCTACCCCTTTAGTGTCGTTAGACAGGTTTAAAAATATTTTTCTGGTAAGTTAGGTAGGGTTAGGTCACGTTTTAATAGGTTCTGTGCATTCTCGTTTCCATTTACATGTATTTATTTAATAGATTGAAAACTGCATTTCCACTAAGTTTCGCCTAATTCTTATCAACTCCTACTGCTGTTAGTCTATAAACCTACCTAACCAACAATCGGACAAATATCCACAGCCTAAATACTTGGGGATGTGAAAGCAATCGAGTGCAGTGCTAACTATGTTGGTACGGAAGGCGTAATGTGCAGTGTGTCGCATCAATACTTCCTATGGGGCTGCAGCTATCAGGCCTTTGGGACCCACTTTCATATTACTTAAGACATGCAATTTAATTCAGACCATTATTCCCTGTACCTCACGTGATTCAGTATAGATTTACTCACAGACTTTAAGCTTCGTGTGTACCATGATTATTCTCGACGCCCAGGAATGTAAACTTATTTTGTGATTGTTTGAGCATGAGCGACCCTTGACGGCTGACACTGTCAAGCTGCCACATGAAGCTTGTCCGAATGTGTTCGTGCGAGTTTGTTCACCTACAAATTTACCACTAAAATGTGGATATAATAGTACGAAGTATTGGCTGTGAATATGTACTAGAAGTTTTATTTAATTTAGTCTTATGAAAATGTTTTTTATTGAATGAATAATGCAAAATTTTTATATATGTTATTTATAGTGTAAAGAAGGGTTTACGAACAAATGTTAGATGTAAACAACAGCTGTTAAAATATTCGTTGGGAGTCTACGAGGCCAACTATATTTACCTTACCTCTTTTGACTAATGATCACTCACTAGAGGTGGTCATGACGAGAGAAGGAGGCCAGCGACCTGTGTAACATCCCTCAATTGTTCTTGATAATTTTGTCAAAGGCTATTTAGAAGCCTATTGGAGGATTGGTAAAAACAGCCCGAGAAAGTTTAAAGAGGGCCACTATGACGCCAACCCTCAGCTTTGAAGTCTTCATATCTCAGGCTGTTTTTACCAATCCTCCAGTACTGCACTGGACTTCTAAATAGCTTTTGACAAAATTATCAAGAACAACTGAGGGATGTTACACAGGCCACTGGCCTCCTCTCATTGAAGACGGCACTTGCATCGTTCAAAAAATTCTGACCGATGCATAGGTACCATATGCATCGGTCAAATAGTTGACCTGCATGGCCTACCAGCTTTTGACCGTAGCTGTCAATGGGGTCACGTTAATGCCCATAGGTCAATGATTTGACTGATGCATATGATATCGTTGCATCGGTCAAAGTTTTTGAGCGATGCAAGTGCATCGGCCTGGATGGATTTTTTTTTTAAATTAGCCCCCCCCCCCTTCACCAAGGCCTGCTGCCTGTCGCTGGCTGTCGTCTGCTTCCCACTAGCGCTTGATGATCATTGAGAAAGTGAAACGGAAACACGAAACATCTTAAAAATACTATTTAATCATTTCAGTGAGTAATTATTAATTAAAATAAAATAATTAACACATATTCACAATTATGAATATTATTGATAGTCATTTCAGCGTAAAAGAGTTAACTGTTTTAATTATCCCCGTACACTGGTTCTTTATGGTCCTTGTAAACAACAACGGACAACCATGGCTACGCGAAGGAGGACTTACTCGTCCGGGTCTGATGCTTCTGACCGATTTATATCTATTAATGAGCGACCTGTTGATGACATATCTCTGGATGTCTTCTATAAACCTCATAGTATAACTTTACTAATAGTTATAATCTCCGGCTTGATTTACTTCGCGTTCACCAGGTGAGTTTTAGGGGCAATGGAACTTTACTATTGCAGAAGCTACGGTACTATTAATATGATTCATCGTCCTGTGACACCAGAATACAGCCACCTTATACCTGGCTCAACAGCTGTTCTGTTTTATCTCTATTACAGCTAGAGTGGGAATGAAGGAAATGGCTAAGTGAAGTACGCATTAAATGGGATTTTCCGTAGAAGGAAAGCGGATAACTTGTTTATTACCTTTAAAATTTGCTGTACCCTGTACCTAGGGCTTATATTTAGATGGGGCACTTAGACAAATTATCTCAAATGTTTGGAATTGCTTTAGAAGTTGAAATATACAGTAAAACCTCCATTTAACGAACATCAACACAATGGAGGTTTCATGGTAAAGAATCGTTTTGGGACAAACAGAAACAATTAAAAAATTATGTTTGGTATTATCGTTTTGGTGATCCGGGGAATTTTAGGAATTTTGGTTAGGTTAGATATAGTTCCTGGGTTCTGTGGCTAGGTTGGTTAAGTTGGTTAGGTTAGTTCAAAATCATTCAGAACACGTCAAAAACATAGGGATGACCAAACCTATACTTTTACCATATGTTTTCCTAATGTATTTTGTGTTGTTTCACATGAATCAGACCTCCATATCCATCGCAGGGGTTTGAAGTAGAGGGAAGTTCTGGAGTAAATTACTCAAAAGAACACAAAATAAACCTTTAAAAACACTACGTAACATTTCCTAATCTATAAAAATCCTCGAACTATAAAAAGCTTACCTTAGTCATGTTCTCGGTGTTTAGTATGTGATGGTGATGTTGTTTTCTGTGTTTAGATGAGGAGGGATCCATAAACTCCAAAGCAATTCTTAACCTTTTTACAAGTTAGGGAAGGTTAAGTAAGGTTTTCAAAGGGTTGGCGCTGTTTTTAGTATTTTGCTTCACATATTTTAAAACCATGGCCACTTTGTTCAAATCATGGTTGTATATCCTTAAATAAGCAATTAGTGCAGGAAATAAAGGTCATATTCATTCAAATAACCATGAAAAACAAGAAAAAATTATAGTAATAGAATTCCATTTTGGACATAAAACAAATCTACCTAATTATCATCTGTTTCCTCTAACACCATTGGCTGTGAACCTTTTGCTCTTACATTTAAAAGAAGTAATCTTACATTTACTGGGCATAAAATCATGAGCTCTCTTGTTGACATTCGGCAAGACTGGGACTTTCTGATGTATCATGCACTGCTACATTATGTAATTTGTCGTTCATAAACTGTACCAAACTAACCTACCAAAACTTAAGCTTCACCTGAACATTATATTATTTAGGTCAAGTTAGGTTATTTTTTTTTGTTTTATGATCAACAAATTATACAATGGAGCAATATCTGATACAATACTTTGGAAAATTCCCAGATTGACTGAATGTCAATAATGCTACTGTACTGTACTTGTGATTTTGCCCCATTATGCAGTATACAAGATTAGCAAAATAAACATTCTGACCTTTGTCTAATTACTGTATAGCAGGAACAAACTACTAAGTACAGTACTGCAAAATGTAAGTGTATACTGTACTGTATAGTACAGTACTCAGTGATTTGTTCCTGCTAGAATCAGTCAGTCCTCGACTTACGACTGGGTTAGGGACCGACGACCAGGTCGTAAGTCGAAAATGTGAAAATAATACACATAAAATCTAAAATGGGTGTTTCTTTTTCTTCTCAGCACCACGAGAACTCTCACTTTTACGCTGGCCAGCCATTTTAAAGGGAATTAGAAAAAAAATTTTGTCAGTACACAGCACGATCACTAACTTCAGGACTCAAAAATATGTAATTTGAAAAATATTTTATATGACTGCAGCGGTCGTATGTCCAGGTGGTCATAAGTCGAGGAGTACCTGTACTTTAGTGAATATTTTTTCTGAGTAGCAAAAGAGCCTCTTGGGGAAACATTCATTGTTATACAGTACTTCATGTTGGTTGTGTGTCTTAACCAGCAACTTGAGGAAATTTTCTATAGGAGATGAATGTTTCTTTTTACCACATGAGAAGCTTGAACAGTGAGAAGGATTAGGGTAAGTTTGTCATAATACTGTATTATTTTTATTATTTTTCCATCATGAATACTATACCATGCACTAATAACTTACCTTTTTCTTATAGGGATGAAAATGAGAGTATCCAGTCAAACATACAGTATGGGTTGGGTGCGATGGTCTTCTTTTTCGTCATCATTAGTGTCATGGCATTCCCAAATGGCCCTTTTACTCGACCGCACCCAGCTATCTGGCGCATTGTATTTGGGCTCTCAATATTATACATGCTGTTACTGCTCTTCATTATCTTCCAGGTAAGACTCATAGTGAATTAGTTAGTGCTGTTCATTTTCATCACTGGCAAAGAACCTCATGATACTGACAGTAATAATTCACCACATAAAACAGTATCCCAAAATATAAATATGATAATAGAATGAATATTTTCTTCTTAAATGTGCATTTAATATTGGTTAGTCACTTTTAAGACATTTTTACCTGTACTGAAGTTAATTTTGTATTAATTCAATCCCAGTTTGTATTTTAGCATTACCTCTCTATTTTACCCTTTAAAGTTTTTTCCTGCCAGAATCAAGACTAGATTCTGAGTCTCCCTTTTGATGTCATATATGCATTGGATCATCTGAAGAATAACCTCCAGCTATTTTTCCTTAAGATGAACCACTTTAATGTGAACCTAACCATAATTAATTAAACTTAATCCCCCCCCCCCCCCCCCACACAGGTAGTGTTAGGGGTGTTTAATCATCAGGTGAAATAAACCGGAGGTTAATCTTCAGGTGATCTCAGGGATTTGTACTAGTTTGACAGTTGTGTTCTGCTTAAAGATGACATGTGTTTTGGGTGGACTATGTTTTTCAGGTAATGTTATGTCACTGTGTTCATAATCTTTGAAGCATTTTACTTGAATGTTTCTGAAGAAATTTCATTGGCAGTTTTTACTCCTTGATAGAGGAGTCTTCTGTACATTGTTTAATAATCTTTTGCTCAAATTGTCATATTCATACAGTATACTGTTCCTTGCTTGACTCAGATAGGTAAATAATTGTTTTTAGATACAGGGTAACACCAACTGCATATGAGACTGTTTGTCAGGACATCACTAATGTTGTATGTTGATCCATGCTCACTGCATTTATCTAAAACTCAGCCTCAGCTTGTTCAGTTTACATGCTTGCTCCCACTTACTCCACAGAGATACCTTCTTGTATGTTAACTCTTTATACTTATATAAAAGACTTATTAGCATATAGAAACTGTACTTACCTTTATTTTTAACAGGACTACAGGACTGTACGTAGCATGTTTGAATGGTTCTTCCCAGAACTGAAAAACTTCACCATTGATATGGATAAGGTCGGTGTGCTATTACCAGTAACATTCTCATATTGCTAACCTTTCCTCCTTGATAAGATGCTGAATTTTATGAATAAGACTACAGTACATGAAAATTATACACAGTACAATATATATATATATATATATATATATATATATATATATATATATATATATATATATATATATATATATATATATATATATATATATATATATACAAACCAGTTTTATAAGTAAGTTACCTGCTTGGGGCTTGGTGCACCCCTCCTAGACCAGGGCAAGGTGCTAGTTACCCCACCATCATATATTTGATTACTAAAACAATGCCAGAGAAAAATCACAGTATTATGTTTGAATTTGAGTTGATGTAATCAGAGTGATGAGAAGAGAGGCATTAAAAGTAGTCTGAGTGAAAGGAACTTGGGTGTCCTTGTTTTGTGTGAAACAAACTAAAGGGCAAAATGAGAGATGAGTTAGGGGACAAATGTAGGGTGTAAGGTCTAGAGTGTTTGTGAGATTGAGGGTGAAAGGTGTACTCCACTGGTACTGTATATTACTTTATTGTTGCCATGAATGGGGGAACATGACCCATGATAAGAGAGCTACCACTGTTACCTGTTTAAAGTTACTTGCTGTTTCCAAATTAAGGTTGACAGTAGTTGGTAATCAGTAAGACAGTGGATCAGTTGTTGGCTTACAGCATTTTAATAACTGATTGAGACCATTTCACATTTAGAGTTTTCCCAAAACTTGCTAATTTTGATTATCATCACCATTTAAGGGTCTTGAAAGGAAACACACAAGTTTATGATTTGATTAGGATATGATTGATGAATTTCTTTTAATGATATAATTCTCATCCCTTTTGTTAAGACTACACACATTATTTATCAGAACCATGTTAATAACTGCTCCTTAATCTGCATGAAATTGGATGATTTTTTAATAGAGAAGCATCTTCAGTTCTTGGACATATGCTTGCCAGAATATACTTTTTTACTGATCCCTCCATTGTACCTAACTCCCACCCCTTTTGAACAGGGTAAATGGGGAGAGAAATGTGATGATCTTACCTTTGCGCGACTGTGGGAGACCATCGATTTTTTCTGCTTTGCCCACTTCACAGGTTGGGTCATGAAGACCTTGCTCGTGCGTCACTATGGCATCTTGTGGACTATCTCTGTCATGTGGGAGATAACAGAAGTAAGTTGAGTTATAGTAATTATAGATTAGTATTATATTAGAGAATTTGGTGCATAAACCATTGGATCTCAGGTTACATTATTTTGGTTGTTGTGTATTGCTGGGAGATAGGATGGATGGACCAGTTATAATGGCTGGAGATAAAGGATGGATGGTCTTTAGATATTGTAATTATAATACCACAGAATGTCTCAAAATGTATCTGGTGTAAACTGTCTTAGAATTGTAACCTTTTTTTTCCATGGCTATTTTTGATCTTTTAGGGAGGTCAGATTAGCAATGGTATTAAAATTAGTGGTTTAGATGATACAGTAAAACAAATTATAGTGACAATTTTGTTTCCTTCTCTTGTGATGTAAAAACTAATGTGAATGAGTTAAGATGTATAATGGCTGAAGTGTTGAGAGGTTTTTGTACCATCTTATATCAGTGGAATTTGAATTAAAATGAATTTACAGTTCAGGGTATATCTTAAATGTGAATTATTTTCCAGATTGCATTCTCACATCTCCTTCCGAACTTCATTGAGTGTTGGTGGGATGCTGTCATTTTAGACGTTCTTCTGTGTAATGGATTTGGGATATGGGTTGGCATGCAAGTGTGCCATTTGATGGAGATGCGTTACTACAATTGGGAGAGTATCAAGTAAGGCCATTTTGTAATATCTTTTTATCTTATTTTTACTCTTGTGTGATTATGAATTGCTTCCTAATAATTTCTCATGGCTGTCAATTTTGGTTTCTCCCCAAGGATCTAAAAAAAGTTACCAGTGTGTGTGTGTGGGTTTTTGGAAAAGGAGGTTATGAAGTATTTTTAGATTTCTGGATTGTTTTTTCAAATGAAACTTATCTGGTATAATTTAAATTTTGAAAAACGTTTCTTTTAAAACAGAATCTTCCACAGCATTCCTAGTCTTTCTGCTACTGTTAAAT
Organism: Homarus gammarus; assembly: GCA_958450375.1. Classification (NCBI taxonomy): domain Eukaryota; kingdom Metazoa; phylum Arthropoda; class Malacostraca; order Decapoda; family Nephropidae; genus Homarus; species Homarus gammarus. Next base: position 235,101 of record CAUDMG010003881.1, on the reverse strand, counting down.
AACATTATTTTGTTCTCCAAATTCTGTTAAGACCCAGTACAGATTCTTGAGATATTTAACTTTTTTACACTGTACAGTAATGGGTTACAAGAGGCTCTGAATTATTTAATGTATTGCTTGGTTCACTGTTTGTACATACCTGAAAATTGTTGCCCTCTTAAAGAACAGTATATAATTACACATAATCTTAGGTTTATATTGTTTATAGTTCTTCATGTCTGAAATTGTTAAGTGCCAATATTTGTCTCTCAGGGACATCCAGACCACAACTGGCAAGCTGAAGCGTGCTGTTCTTCAGTTCACTCCAGAATCATGGACAGCCATGAGGTGGTTAGATCCTGCTTGCAGCTACATGCGCTTTCTGGCCGTGTCTCAACTTGTCGTCTTCTGGCAACTCTCTGAGCTTAACACCTTTTTTCTTAAGCACATCTTTCAGATGCCTCCCAGCCATCCACTTGTCTTCATGAGGATCTTTTTGATGGGAGCCTCGTCTGCCCCAACGATAAGGTAAGTGTGTTTGTCCTGTACAGTATCATATAAAAGATAGCAAGACAAATTGTGGGGTATGTGATGTTTGGGTTCACACTCAGGATGGGATGGAGAAAGGAAACTCACTATGTGCTCTCTGTATACATATTATATTGGATGTACAATGCAGCTTGGTGGCTGGTGCTGGGAGGAGGCAGCGTGGTTACAAGCGTGATGTAGAGAGAGCTGGTTGGTAGGGGTGCTTAGAGGAGGACAAGCTTGTGGGTCGCCATGCTCGCCAGCGGGAGCGAGGGCCGCCAGGCAGAAGCGGAGGAGGTAGTGTTGCTTGCTGGTTGGTGTAGGTAGAAAGAGAGTGGTCACCGCGAGGTCAGGTCTTATATAGCGGAGGTAGGCGTGGCTTAATAGTTGACCTCTGTCATGTAAGGCGGCGCTGGTTGACCTAGACCACGAGGCATACACTGGGGAATTCGCGGGGTCGGCTACTCAGCGACAAACAGCGTTTGTAGGGGAGGTATCCACTACAATATGTCAACATTAACCCTTGTGTTTTACCATTGAGTTGCTTCACAGTTTGTGTCACTAGTCATTATAGTTTCATTTATTAGTTCCAGCAGCTGAAACTTGAAGATATTTTAGGTTTGGACTCTCTTCAGTTGTCTCTTTTACTGTTAACATGTCAGTGTTTTTTGGTGCTGTTCTATTCCTTGAGTCATTATATGAATACAAAACTTTATGCCTACTAGTATTATCAGGAAAAAAAAAGGAAAGAACAGTCCTATTTATCATATGTGTCATGAAAGTACATGTTGAAGACAGCAGGTTGGCCCACAGAGTGAGGTATGTTATTTTTATATATTGTTCAGGAACCCATGCTATTAAGGTGCTAGAGCTGGGGGAATTTCTGTGAATCAATAAACATTGCTTCTATTTCTACCTATTTCTACAGGCAGTACTACAGCTATGTGACAGACCCCAGATGTAAGCGTGTGGGAACACAGTGCTGGGTGTATGGGCTGTGCATGTGCATTGAATCTCTTATCTGCATCAAGTTTGGAGCAGACATATTTCAACACACTCTTGTCCGCAATATCATCGCTTGGGTGTTGATTCAAGCTGCAGGGTCAGTAGTGTGTGTGTACCTGTGTGTTACACATCACAGGTGGCAACGTAAGCGCCAGATCAAACTGGTAAGTACAGTCAGAATTTGTATAATTTACTTTTATTGATGTTACACACTGGTCTGTTTTTTTAATTACTGAATGTACATAACCTATGTTTTGATAGATAATTCATCTTTAAATATTATACATAGAATTCTTCATCTCATTTACCCAAAAAATAATTCAATAATTTTCTTGCATTTCACGTGATATGTGAAAACACTGATTGCATGCACATATACAGTAGATATATTTTAATATTTGCACATGATACAACAATGATAGTTGTTATATTGTAACATAGTAGAGGAAGTTCAACTGATCTAAAAAAGTCAAGGAGATCACCAGAAGTATTAACCTCCTAAATGATAAGATGTTGACAAAAATTAATTGTCTGGCTGACACTGCTTCATGTTGCTGTCGCCACCCAGGACGAGGTAAACTTTTGAATCTCTTATAATATTGTGTCTTGTACCCCTTGAAATCATAAATTGCCTTGTCCTAAATATATCAATGGCTATGCCAGCATGGTGTGTCATTGGCACATAAGGGTAGACTTATTAAAGACTTATTTATTTATTTATTTTTATTTTTAAGGGGGATTAGCCCACCCGGGCATAGGTCACTGACCCACATCGGGGCCTGGGGGATGAAACTTTAATAATAATAATAATAATTCATAGTAAATGAAATTTATAATAAAAATACAAAACTGAAAATAAAATAATAAAATGATAATAATAATAATAATAATAATAATAATAATAATAATAATAATAATAATAAAGAACCATAAAGAAATACCAAAAAATAAAAAAGATCAAAAGTGAGAAACAATATATGTATGTTGTGTTGTCAATAGTAAGAGAAACAATTGAGACCCTGCAATTGTGTGTAAATGAGGAAAAAAGTCAGATGAGCAACCTGGGACTTGGTCACAATACATTATGCTTCCAATATCTTCCCAGGCAGTGACCTTCCTCTCTTGTACAGTACAGTACTGTACTCAGCCACAGACAGACTGATTGTAGACTTGATGTCCTTTGTAAGCTTTCATGTCATTGGAAGTTAGATCTCTGTGAGAACACAATATAATTCACAGTGATCTTGCCATGTATGTTACAGCAGAAGGAAAATTCATTTTATCACAGATCAAAGAGTGAGTTACTGGTAGTGATCAATATTGCTGACTGAGTCAAGCATATTCAGGGGTATTCATATTTATTATATTAGGACCAAACTTTCTTGTTATTATTTAATTTCACTCTTCTTCCTGGACATGTTTGACTCACTATACCAAGGTTTGTAAATAAGAATCCATTGATAAAAGCAATAGAGCTTCACTTTGTCAATCCACCTTACATACAGAGAGAGATATCTTCAGTACATACCCAAGATTGTGGATGGCCTCTTGTTGCCATGGAAAACAGCAACCCCTCCATATCGGATACTTGTGATATTGATATTTTAATGAGATGGATTAAGGAAAAATAAAAATAAGGTGATGTTAAACATTTTTGAGTAAGTAGATGCAGAAGGTATACAGTAAATCTAAAATATATTACTCCAGAAGATACAGGATATATATACAGGATAGCTTATGAAAATATATTTATAAAAAGATAATAGTTTTTTAGGGATAAATTTCTCATACAAATATATTTTTCAGGAAGATTAATTTCGCAGGATATAAAGGAGTCAGCGGAAGTATAAACAACTATTATAAAGATTAGAATACTTATATAAAGGGAGTGGGAATGTAAGCAAGGAGAAAGTGTAGGGGAATTTAAGTACAGTACTGTAATGTTATTAGATCCGTGAAGCTTGGGGGATTGAATGGCATACAGTGCGTAGAATTTGGTGTACAGTACACACTTATATGCATAGTTGTGTTGAAAGTTACCTGGAAACACTGCTGTAGGTATATAGATAGTGAAATGGGGAAAAATGAAGGGAAATTTGTTGTTGTGAGTAGCTTTGTGAAGATGTGTACACTGTATTTTGGGGGGCTGCCTTGATGTGTTTGTAGTGATATGAGGCAGGACCTGTAATGTTATTGCCAATGGTGAGACCTTAGAATGGTTATTGCTTTGTCAACTTCCCGGACATAGTTAACCCTCCTGGGAGATGTTCATTGGCTGAAGTGGTGGCTCTGAGGATCTATTACTGCTGATAGTAACTGAATTCATTGAAATACCTTATGTATGTAAGTAAGACTCCAACGATGACATAAAAGATGAAAACTAACCCTTAATAGAGCAGAGAGGACTTTGGTAGTTGGAAGACATTTAATTTTCCTTTGCTTTTTGGTTTGAGCCAATCACCACCACCTTTAATAATCAGCGTTTGTACCTCCAAGTTCTCTTCCCTCCCTCATGTATTTCCTTCATAACCTTGATTCCAGTTGAACTCCCATGCATGATTAATATATCCCATTGTATTTAATAAGAACAATTCCAATTAGGCCATAAGAAATATTCTTGATTTGCATATTCAATATTTGACTATGTTATGTGGAGATAGTACTGGAGCTTCACTAGTTTAATGGGTCATATAAAGGAGTGTTAATACTGATGATATTCCTGAGTAATTGTCACATTTATTCATAGAGGATTATTATGTGAAGGGGAAAATTGATCTTTATTTTAAGACAATAATTTTTTTTTTAAATAAATATTTCTCTTTATAAGTTGATATAATATTCTCACTTCCTTCTAAGAGGCAGCAAAAACACTAGGGTCATCCATGGTAAGTGTGACATGTGACAAACCCAAAGTTTTACATCCTATTTGTAATATCGTGTTTAGACCTTTTATTTTATTTGTTCCTAAATTTTGTATTGACTAAAACTATCAGAGTTGCTAATTTTATAATCCTGTAGACCATGATGAGTAGCATGTCAGCTTTATTAATCTTAAGGATTTTCTGCACATAATAACAACATCCTCCTAAATATATTGGAATAACAAGCTTCTTTAGGGATTTTTCTAGTGAGCAGATAGTGTTATAAAGACACACTCCCATTAGCTGCTCCTTAGATTTCAATATAACATGCTCTTTAAATTTGCCTTGTTACAATCCCCACATAACATTTCACATGGGATGAATTGGTACATGTCATGGGATAACTGTGCAGTAGTCACTCTCCATCTTTATTCGGTTGGGCTGTTCCTCTTTACATATTTGTGCATTTTTTCACTAACCTGTTTGGCTTAATTGTGATATACAGTTTCTCCTTTTTCAAATGAGTGTAGTCATATACCAATCAGTTCATAGTACAATATTTGTATATAAAGTTGCTTCCTATATTTTAATACAACTGATGATGCAGAGTTTTTATTGCTGCACTTTTGTTATGCAGGGTATTTGATTCACTGCAAATTCAAATAAAATAATTTTTTTGAGAAATGGTAGTCCAGTATTGTATAGGCACAGTATAATGATTTCCATAAGTTAACAGATTCAACAAACCAGTGTAAAGCACACTTAAGTAATTTGGAATTGATTTGACTTTTGTTCAAGTATAGCAGTTGTCTTTAGTTAATGATATTGGAAGTGAACTAGTTGAAGTTTTAATTTATTGACAACCAGAATATATGAGGCACTGCAGGTGCATACATATAAAGGACCTTTCATATGTACTGGTGAGGTAATCAAGAAAGAAAAATAAACTTATGCAAATGTGGTTATGAAAGCGGCCAAAGAAATTTTATCAAGTAATCAAAGTAGATAGGGCAGATGATAGAGTGACTCCAACTGATGAGGCAAAGTAGATGAGGAAATAAAATGTACCTCAGAAGTAGAGAGAGGAACCCCAATAGATATGGTATTGAAAGTAGATTTAGGGAAGAATATCAACTGTGAATCAACAAGTTGTGTATAATGAAGTAGTGTTAGTGCCTCGTGTTTAAACTATTACTGTGATAATACAGGTCATGAAAGTAACTCTTTCCTTATTGATGTTCTTGTATTCTCCTCACACAAGTTCCTCTATTGTGGTTGGGACCAGGCATTATAATACCCTCAGATATAAACTGTAGTGTAAATAGTGTTTATCTCTCACTTAGGTGATGTGAACCTCTTTGGTGATGTAAATGAATACACGTATACTGGTATAGATGATTTTTAAAGTAAAAATTGCAGATTTTTGTTTACTGATTTTTACCTAAACTTTAAAAACCGTTTGTGCTAGAGTGCCCCTTGATTTTGATTCCCTTTTCGTGTAATTTGGTACTGTTTTTAGTATACTGTAGTATTATTTTGTTGTGGGGAGAGTATTGTAGGTGATGATGTTGAAAGTTAGTGAATCTCCCAACCCTCTATGGAGGGATTAAACCAGTGTCAACTGACGAGTTTGTGTAACCATTCAGTCTCTAGGGACATATCTGTGTGTTGTTTTAGCGTATTGGAGAACAGTTGCTGGGAGGAGGAATTTGTGAGACAGAAGGAAGAAATGATGAATGGGAAGGCATGAAAATTTAAAGCTGTGGTTTGAAATGAAAGAAAATTATAAAGGAAAAATGGCATGACAGTTTTTTATCATTAGAATGATGTAGATAGAATGAAGGGGGGGGGGGGGGGTGGGGTTGAAAAAGTATAAATTTATTGTGTGTAGAGTATTCTAATAAATAAAGTAACAAATCATTTAAAGGTAGAAATGAGAAAGTTTTAGGATGAGTTAAATACTGTGGTTGTATCCAGAGACTTCAAGGAAATGGAGATTGACAAAATAGAAAACCTAGTAAGGAAAGATATAAGATTATGATGAAGAATGAGGTACTGGAGGAGAGTAAAAATTTTAAAGAATTTGGGAGTACAGTAACTGCATGTTATATAACAATGATATAATGGAAAGTGAAATTAGTGAGAGAACAATACATGGGAAGCAGGTGGTTGGTGAGCTGGGAGCATCACCAAAGGAAAGAATGTAAGCTTTGAGGTAGAGAAGATATACTACCTACCCTAACCTATGGTAGTGAACCATTTGATTGGAAAGAAGCAGAATACTCTACTATTCAAGCCAAATAGATGACTCACTGGGTACTTGAAGGTTGCATCTGGGGTAGGAAACAGTAAAATTTATCATGTGTTTGGAATAGTAAAGAAGGCTGAGGGTGGTGGAAGAGAGGAGAGTAAAAAGATTGTACTTGGGCAATGTAGCAAGTACATTAAGCAGAGAAAAATTGGCAACAGAGGGAACTGCCTGTAGGAATGAGGCATCATAGATAAACTTGGTAAGGCTTTGTAGATAGAAAGCTATACTGTTATACAAGATGGATGACTGATGCCTTCTTAGTGTGGTGGCCGCTGTAGGTGTAAACATGAACATCTAAAGCTAATATTGTCCCATTTGTCATATGACCTTGCAGTCTGATCCTGTAATTAGTCTCCTCAAACACATATAACTTGTATTTTAAGCATATTTGATTTTCTTTTGTTCTTTAATTGCCTTCATAATTTCTGGATTCCATTAGTTCTTGCAAAATTTACCCATTAGCATTTTAGTACTATATGTGCTTATAGCAGATACACGTCCTCTGTTTATGATGTTACATCCTCCTTACGTGACTCTGGTGTAATGCCACAAATTCTACTAATGTCAGAACCCTGGTAACCCATCAAATATGGTGCTGGTACTAATTCATTAATTTGTTACACCTTCTTGCTTGAAGTAGAACTGTTCAAAAGGGTAATAAAACCAGCAGTCACCACTTAAGGTTAAACGCAGTGAGTTGTGACATCATATCGGCTGTCCACACCTCTCATGTCACCTGTTGCCCCAATCCTACAACTCTCAGGATTGATTTTGACTAAGTTTCAGCTGCCTTCCACCAAGGTGAAGAAGTTTAACCTGGCAACACTATCTCAGGGGGTAACAGTGTGAGGAAGTTGCTGGAACCGAGTTAGAATTGAACTTGGCAGTCAAAAATTATAAGCAATAGATGCTGCTGTGTCAAGACCCACTTTTAATCCCTTGTGTACAGGGTTGCCTCTGAGCTGAATAAAATCGTTTGGTGTTTGCCAAATAAAATTAAAAAAAAATGGTGTTCCTGTAGTAAATATGTTAAGGGCTTTAGTCTCAGTAGGGAGGCTGAAATAATTAAAGAATTAATCCCAGCTTCCACTGCCCGAGGTTTACCCATGTTTTGACCCCATAGAGTTGTTGGGATAATGCATAAGTTATTTAATCTTCGGCTCAGTCTTAAAATAAGATTCCTGTCTTGATCTTTTTCTTTTATTGGTTACTTTTTATTTGACATAGCATTTTATTTTCGTTAATTGAACTGCTATCCTTGTAAATAAAGCAAGTCCTTTCTTTTCCTCACCTTGTATGTGAGTCATTAATTTTGTAAGTGTGTAAATAAAGAAATAACATTATTAACATTAAAAGTAACTTGACTAACAAACATGCAAGCAAAGTCTTGTCATGTTTATTAAAGGATTTGAATGATTAATTGGGTGAGTTTTCAGTTATCTATGTATATATATCAAGAAATACAAACATAGCACAGATGCACATGTCATTATTTTTGTCTACAGGACAACTTTTTGGTAAAATTGCTTTCAGTTAACTGTTAATGTGATACAGTACCTGACAGACAAGATCTTGCAGGATGTGGCTGTTCACATACAGTTTATGCTATAAATGTTATACCATAAAGTACTGTATAGTTTGATAGTCTTATGTCCATCAGAATTGAGTACATACTGTATTACAGTACTGTAGTCAACACGTGTTAAGTGATGAGCTTCACCAGTAACAGTTAGTGGTATCCATAACTCTTCTCAGATAGTGGTTTGGCTTAATGCAGGTATAAATATACTGGTGTTCCAAGATCCTTTCAAGCTCTTTGCTGTTGTCATACATCTAATGACATTATTATTATACTGTATTGGTATGAATAGCAGTCCGTTAGAAGAATTTATCTTTGATATCTCTGGAGGCACTAAATTGATTGGTGCTAAATTATCCATATTTCAATTTAGGTTAGTTTAAAGAATGCATTTCAAATACAAGATACAGTATTAAGGGAAAATCATAAATGAGAATGTTTAGTTATCATTCCATGTACATATTTCAGGTGTGACAACTGACATTCATATATTTTCCAAGATGGCTACAGTATACTATATAGATAATGGCATATATGAGTATATCATAGACTTCCTCCGAGCAAGTGATCTCAAGCCCTTGTATTCCTTTTATTAGATAGAATTAATCTTCCATTACTCCCATTATTAAGGGAAAGGGTACCCCCTGAGACAGCTAAATATTACAGTTGGGAATACAGGTACTGTACATATTTGGTTATCCAGTAAAGTACAGTTACAATAATTCACAAGTGTTAGTTGTATCTCAGAGGTGTGTCATGATCTAGATATGAATATAAGTATGTACATCTTAATTGGATACTTGTAATATGAACAGTAAGAGACAGACATCCTTACATAGTATTGCGGGTATAGGTTCTCATGATTATGTATGCATACATGTATACATTATTCACTTTATATACACACACAATATACTGTATATGTCTTCATTAAATAAGACATCAAGAAGAAATATTCCTTTTGATTGGCGAGAGTTTTTTATGATGATAAGTGTCATATGTTTATGGTAGTTAAGTAGTGGTAGATGGTATGGTAACTAAGGAGGCCCCTGGTATACATCTCAAGGCAAATTATATTAAAAATTTTGATTTATGAATGAGTGCTATGTGCTCACCTAGTAATTATGGTATAGACTTAATGCTCTGTTGATTATATGCCACCCAGTTTAGTTGGGAATGGAATAAAGATAATAAAAAAAAAGTTTGGAAGAATATTTTATTGTAAGTGATTCCTGAAAGATATTAACTTTTTTTTTCACAGGAGGATTCTTGGGATGAAGACACAGAAACAGACACTATGGTGTCTTCATATATTCAATCTCTTCCCCGCAAGACTGTGACGCTTAGCACTCCAGAGGATGAGGACAGTGACGATGAAGACGAGTGGCCGCCAGTGACACAGCGCAGAGTGTTCCATACCCGACTCAGGCGAAGTAACAGATTAGACCAATAACTTTATAACGAGTGAAAACCTCTGCTTCCAGTGATGTTGACAAGTGTACAAGTTTGTACCTATTCCAGTAATCTTTATGAGCATTTTTCTTAATGTTGCCCAGGAGAATATCCCCTCAAAGCATGTTCTAGACCTACTTTGACTGTAACAGCTTTTAATGGGTTTCCAAATGCACAAGTCTGTCTCATGCATGCCTTTGATCGTCTTGTAGATACTGTAGTTGAATTATCAGTATGATAGGTTTCAACCAAATGTTGCCTAAACAGTGTGCAAGTAAAGGTGATATATATATTTCTGCAAGTACAATCAAATAGCCAATTTTTAACATATAAGTTTATGGCCATAATTTTTGGATAAATTTATGTAGAAGAAATGTGAAATCATGTTGTAGTTAGATTTTTTAACATACAACCTTATCTTTTTACTATACTTTTTCTTCAGTAGGTGTATATTCTCTAGTAGCTTCTTTTAAGAAATCTTCCAAGGGTGTCCATTAGTAATGCCCCATTAATAGATTTATACCAAGCCTTATCTTTCCTGAAAATATTCCTATGGTTGTTTATTATTTAACAATACTGTATTATTCACGATTTGGCTTAAAGTCAGAAAGATATAACAATGATATTTTCAAAGATGTGGTCCCCAGAATACCTTGATGCATGCATATATTGATTGCACTTGTTTGAATGTGGCCTTTTGTGATGTGTGGTTTTGTGACATTAGCAAGTTTCATGAGAGAGATTGTCATTCCACAAAGGTTACCAGTAAGAGGCATATGTGTTGTGATTCTCATTTTTATTTGCACTTTTTGAGCGTGATATTCTTGGGCCTATTGAATATCCATATTAACATCTACTGTATATACTTTATTTTTGCTTTTATCATTATTCATATTCACTTTGTACTGTACATATGATACTTACACAGTGAAGTTAGAGGGACATGGGCCTAAGGATCCCAAAAGCACTTTAGATACTTAAGCTGTCTTCACTTATAAGTACTGGTAACTGTTTCATGTACTGTATATTGTAAGTGGGAGTCCAACACTGACACTCAGCCAATGTTGGGGTAACCTTGATTGTGAAGCAGCTGTCACTTGTTTACACTCAAGAAGTTATGAAAAACTGAAAAAAAACAATGATTGCCTCAGCATGTGAGGGAAAACAAGATGTATTTAGGAAAAAGAAAGAACAGCAGGAAACTACAAATGATAGAGAAGTGTTTTTCTCTCATAGGTTGATAATTAGATAGATGGATGGACCTGTGAATGGGTGAATAGATAGATAACATATTTCAGACCATTTGGTGGACTTACAGTATGAGGAAATTAATAGGAAGCATGTCAATGAATGGTGTTGAGCATATTAGATACATCTTTTGGGCAAAACATTATGTCTGCTACAGGGATATACTTGATGGGCTCTCGAGTTCAACCTGTCATCTGAGTGCAGTAACTATTTGTATGATACTTGTATTATTAATGATATTCATATTGTGGTTATTAAGATCATGATTATATTTTTAGTTGGTATTATAAGTAGATATTACCTGTTTTTATCCTTTTGACTGGAAGTTCAGAGGGACATAGCAGTGATGCTGTCTGTAGCAATTTTGGTTTCTGATTCATAACTTTCCATAGACTTTGTGGATTGATTTAAGTTTCAGTGAGAAAGTTTATTAGGACAGATTCCTGCATTGAATTGTTGGGCATGTTGCCAACTCAGGTGATTTTACTTGTACAGTATGGACATCACGTCTATCATTCAGGGGGATAGGCCATGTACAGTGGCTCCTGTTCAGTAGGGGTGAGATTTATTATTATCGTTTTGTTATACTATATTGTTTTCATTGTAATTACAGGTGGCCCTCAACATTTGGACTTACTCCCATTTTTGTGATGCCCTATGGAAGCTCATAGCAGAATAGAGACCAGAGACTGACACACTGTTGAGTGGCTGATGCACTGTTTCTACGTGTTCACTTTTGTTAATACTGTACTGTACTAATAGTAATTTTTCATTTTCTACTTGTAATTTAATTTATTTTTATATTAGAACACAAAAAGTTTTATTATTATGGACAGGTATAGTACATGTATATCTTTAGTTATTCAAAGGTTTTGCATCTTTATATACAGTATAATGATTTCTTAAAAGTCTACCTAGGAGTCACCTTGCCATGCTTGAGCTTTAAACTGTGAATATCTAAACTTCCACCACAGATGTTAATGTTGAATACATTTTATGTCGCCGTGAATGGTTGAATGGTGAACTTCAAGCCCATGAATGGTGAGGGCCACCTATATTATTATTATTATTATTATTATTATTATTATTATTATTATTATATATGTATTGTAATTTCTATCTTTAATACGTCAGCACAGCATTCATAAAATGTGACATATTTTATCCCAAAAGAAAATGGTATCTGCATACTGAACATGACAAATGATTGTATGGTAATTGAAAATTTAAATCATTGAAATGTTAAGCCTATTTATTTTACATAAAGAGGCTGTAATGTACTAGATACTGTGGAGGCATTCTCTTGTGCCATGTACAGCAAAAGACAGGGAAAGGTTGATGAATTGTATTTTAAAAGTTGGTAATTTTTTTTTCTTCTATGAATCTCCCTTTGATCTGAGCTGCTGTTAACCCATGTTGTAGAACCCTGTTGAGTTACACTGGGAGGCAGAATAAAAGTTACTGCTCTTACCTAATTTGTCTTGTTGAGCCATATAAGGTATGGTTTTAAGGAAGTTATGTTACAATGGGAGGCATTGTTAAAATCACTCCACTTACTTGACTTGTTGAGTCTTATAGATTATGACCTTAAGCAACGTGCAAAGTTTACGTCTTTACAGATATCTTTGTCAATGTCAAAATGTTTTTATTGGGTGAACATTTGCAATTTCCTCATTTAAGTAAATGGGAGTTCATGGTCATGGAAATTGAGTTTATTATTTTATACACTTGATACCATAGCAATAAAAGTGCTTTTGCTTTGATAAGTTTAAAAAGTCCATTTTATTGATTTGTATATATTAGTATAGTTATAACATTGCTGGAGGAAGTACTGTACCTTCAGGAAGATATTTTGGATCAGCAGGAACATGTAATCCAAATGATAGCCAGATACAGTGTAGATACATAGCTCAGACTCTAAAAGTGATAGTATTGTTATGACACTATTGTTTGTAATCGCTGTCATAAATTTAAATAAATTACTGAAGTTATTTTGTGTTGCTAGTCATTATATTGAGTGTTTTATTGTGTATGTCAGTACAGTACTCTACTCTCCTGTGGTAAAATGAAGGCTTTTCATAAAATCATACATATAAAACACATCAACTTTTGAATTAGTGGTCAGTGTAATGCATAAGGTAATTGTAATATGCTTTGGCGACATGATATATATTCTTAGGAATTATGGCTACTGTTTTTATAATGCACATAATAAATATGTTTAGATGTGTAGTATTCTCCTGGTTGATACCAAGTACTGTATAAGAAGAAATGAAGAGGGAAAAGGATAAGGATTTGTACCAGAGAACTATGTAAATGAAGTTGTTGTACCACTGTATAGAGAAAATGGAATGCAGCATAAAGCTAAACACTAGGTACATTTGATAACAGATGAGTGTAAGGTGTAATGTAGTTTACTTTATAACAATTTGATCTCCCATCTTAAGTGGCCAGATGCTCAGGTCACAGGTCAGTGTAATACAACTCCCATGGTGTTTGAGTTTAAGTCGTGGTTATCATATTTTGTGTCTCAGCATTACTGGTGTAAGCTTTTGACTGGTTGAACCTACAAACTAAGTCAGATAGTGATGTGTATTGAAATGAATAGAACTGGCCACTTTGTCATGCCAAGGATTTGAATTGAACTAAGTAACCCTTTCCTTCAGGGAAGGGGGGTTGCCACTCACTCAGTGTAAGAAATAGGGAAAATAATTTTAAATAAAAAAGATAAGATACACAGTAGGACGGTTAGGCTAGTTTAGCATAGGTTAGGCTAGGATAGGGTTATGAAAAGAGAGAATTAAGAAAATAATAAGAGATATTGTGGAAGAGCACTGCATCCCAAGCTTCCCAAGTTTATTTTTTATTTTATGGGAAGAGTCTTTCTTTAAGACTGTTATACACTTCCTACGTAGCCAAATATTATGACACTTTCTACATAACCTGTTGTTATTCACTTACTGTTTACCTCATCCCCAAATCCATTATTATTTATTATACAGTACAAACTGTGAGTTTGAGCAACTATGTTCTGTAGATATAAAGCCATATTAGTGATATAGTGTATTGAAATGATATGTGCCTTTTTTATTCTTAATCATTATGATTTACAAAATTGGGGAAGCTTACAGTAGCCACTCTTGCCCATCTGTCTTGTTTGTCCCATCTCTTGATAAACGAAAAATTTCAATTAAAACTTTTTACTTGAATATGTATCATAATACTGGATTTTGATACAGTATGTACTGTACTAAATCCAAAATGATGAGCACACAAGGATATGCTTCAAGTTTTAACCAGTCAAGTATGAGTTAGGTTCATGTACAGTATGACTTGTATACTGTATGTTGATTTTTCTATGGTGGCATTGGATATATGTCAGAAGCTTTTTGTTCTGTAAGTTCATAGAAGAATAGTTTTGTTTCCTTAATTTTTATACAAAATAGCATCAAACCTTCTTTTTGTTTTGTAAATTTTTCAGGGACTGGTTGTGTGCATTCTGAAAAATTTCTTGTGTTTTAGTTTTTGACTTGATATGATCTGCTACAAGAAAAAATTACCAAAGAAGAGGGTCATGAACCCCTTGAATAATACAAAGTTCAAAATTTGAATGTATAGTATTTATCATCATCATCATCATCATCAATTTTGCCATTTACTATCCTCATATGGGTTAGCTACAGTATGATTACCCGATGGCAGCTCTCCCTGCTGCATGGTCTCTTGTGGATTCTCTTGTCAAAGTTAATTTTGGTTTAAAATAACTGATGACTCCCTCAGCATGGACTTCATATGGTCACTTACATAACAGTTGATAACAGTAATTCCATAAGGAAGAAATTTATTTTAAGTACTCGATAATACTGTACCATAAGCATATAACTTGACTGATGTACAGACATTGTACATGTATCAGAAGATTGTGAATATGTAATTGCAGTATTTCAATGATTTATAGCTATTCTTTGATGCTTGAACCATAATATATTTTGTAAATACACTTTGTTGCTTTATCTGAAAGTTTCCTTTGTATGGTAACTATAGTCAACAACTGTCCTCAAAATTTGTAAAGAACTCTTCATTCTGGGTAAATTATTTCACAAGCAGTCTGCCACATTTAACAAGAGTTGGGAATTTCTGATATGGAGAAGAGGAATGTACAGGTGAGGGTATGCAATAGAACCTAAATAATGGGTAGTAGCAATTTTTTTTAGGATATTGAAATTGTGGATGTGTGAAAAACTACTAAGTGGACTTAATTTAGTCATTGTAGAAGACTTTTTAATCTTAGATTAGCTCCATCCTGTCTAAGTGTATATGCTGTAGAGTGCCAAACTGTAACTGTAATAAGGTGAATATTATGATGCTGCAGATCTAAGAGAATGAATACATGGCCACTAATTTTTCAAGTACAGTACTGTATTTTTGTATGTGTTTGTCAGTAACAAGAGTGAAATGAATTTTGATGGTTTTCTTTTCATAGTATATTTTAATTTTATAATATAGCTATTTTGTAAATGAAACAAATTATTTTGTATTTTGCTTATTAGACTTTAGACATATGCTTAGTTTATAAGGATTTTTTTATTAGTTTAAATAACATTCTCATATTCCTTTAAGTATCTAACACAGTTGTAATGGATATTTATAGTGAAAATACTACAGGTTGACCCTCTCTTGACTGGCATTCCATCAACCGACAACTCGCAATTAATGGCACTGTAATAGAAAAATCATTACTGTACCTGGTAAATCTTCCAATTCATCCACCACGTAGTTGTCCAATTGGCTGCATGGCGTCTTGTGTACTTTATGTTCACAGCCCAGAGTTTATTTAAACAGCTTTTGTTGTCTTGGCTGTGGTCCTGCTGCTAGTGTTGTGTGATTTTTTATATTAAATTATTATTTTACCCCCAGTTCACAGACATAATGTCTTATAAGTGACCATCAAATACGCCTGGCTCTTGTTTTCCCAAGAGGAAGTGACACACACCGCTGAAAAGGTTGCTGTGTTCTTGTTGGTATGTGTGTGACAGAGGCTTAGATTCATAAATTTCTTCCTCTAATATCAGCCCTGGTCCCAAGGTTGCTGGGTAAGAAAGGGTCAGCCTGTATATGATTCTGATAAGTGAAACTTGCAAAAATAGTTTGTAGAAAATGTCATATTTTCTTGATAAGGAAAGATAGTTTTGTTGTGGCTATTTTGTGTAACATTGATAATTTGCATGTACAATATTTTTAAGTAGAAAGTATTTATTAGGGAACTTATGTTATATACTAGATAATTAATTCTCTTGTAGATGAAAACCTTGTAAATGATAACATACTTTATAATATACTATACCCTTTATGTATGTTGGAATAACTTTAAAAGGAGTATACAGTATTTAGTTGTTTCTGAGTAGATGCTAAATGCTGTTTCTTAAATCATTGCAGCACCGATTCTGTGACACTTGTCCTGTACCACGATACTGTACGTATCTGTCCAAGTACTCTGGACAAATTTACAAATTTTTATTTTTCTTGCATAACTTCCATGTCAATTATATATCATTATTTTAACCTTACTTGGATTTTTTCATTTTATAATACTGTATCTAGGACTTATTTTTCCTCCCCCATCTTTTTTTTTAAGTACAGTATTCTTTGATAGATTATATAAATACCTAGAGTAAGTCATCAGGACAACATGTAAATACTCTACTGTATTGATGCAGGATGCAAGGTCTTGAGTAAATAATTTTCGCATAAATTGGTTATAAAAGCATCTACGTATAATATTTCATGGTGTAGTTGATGGAGGTACATTGTTCAGTATCTGCTCCTGTATGAATAGAGGAATACTTGCTTCTTGTTTTCTCTTTTGAATTAAAGGATATTTTTAACATGTCTTATTGGATAGTTTAAAGATTGTATTGTTCCATCTTCAAATGTTAGATTGTTGATGTTATTCACTTGTATAACTAATTCCCCAACATGGACTAGATGAGTGTTTTTGTCTTGTAGGAATCAACTCTGTGTAGTGGAAATGGATGAAATGGCTATTAGTAGCCTTCTATATAAAGTATTGTATTCCATTTTGTTCTTATCTTCTAATATAAGGTATGTTCGGCTCTTTGAGTAGAATGACCATCATACACAAAAACTTTGTTTGTAATTGGGTTTACCCATTTATGTTTTGACGACAGTGATAGAGACCACTTTAAGTCGCTTATCTTTTCATTACATCGCCATCTATGTAAAGAAAAGGTTTCCTAAGGAGTTTACAGTACTATACAGTATTGTTATTCAAGGCAAAAATAATTGGATCATGATGGTTGCCCATGTAAATCATATTTTTGTTCTTCAAATGGAAAATTCAACCTTGGTTTCTGTATTGTTTTTTTTTTTTTTTTTACTTACTTTCAATCCTCATTACTGACTCATAATGTAAGCATCAGTTCTCTTTATCTTAAATTTTTTTCATAATCATAAAGCTTCTATCGAATCAAAAAGAACAAAAGTAAGAATAAACTGCTTCTGTTGTCTTTACTGCTGTTGGCAGGACACAAGGGTGGATATCATGGATCCAGTTGGGTTAAATCCATTTTATATTGATTTTAAACATCACTTTCAAAATATGAAATTAAGTAGCTGGTACAGTAGTGTTAATGAAACAGATGACTTAGCCATGTTGGTCATGTACTAACAGTCACACACACACACACACACACACACATATATATATATTTAGTTATCTTGTTTAGTAATTGACATTCTGAGTACTAGAAGTAGAGGAATGTGGAAATGTTTGCTGTTTAATTTATTTAAAATTGGAGCCAATGGAAAAGGATACTGATTGTTTTCAGCCCATTTTTGAGAAGGTACCAAATACATATTAAATCTGTATGCCAAGATAAGTAACAATTTACTTTAGTAAAAACAGCTTAAAAGTGACTTAACTAATGCTGTTACTGTACTAATTGTTTTAAGTGAAAGGATTAAGAGGGAATTACATTCAGTGTTAATTACTATTGATTGTTACTGTACTAGAATTTGATGATTACAGTAGTTCATTCCTCATCTGTAAAGTGTGTAAGTATGGAAGTACCTGTACAGCCATTTTCATAATGTGTACCCCGTGTCTTGCCGGTTATTTAGTTCATCTGTGTTTCCTCATCTAATACCCCATGTAAAGCTTGTAGTGTATTGAAATTGCACTAGAATTTAGACATTAAAAAAGATCACAGTAGAAATATAGGATATGATTAGTATCTCGTAAATATTATAGATTTTATTGGCATTATTGAAGATATGTCAAGAATATAGATGAAACATTTTAAGATGATTCTGGAACTGCCTTATGAAGAACCAATAATTGTATTTTTAGAAAAGTGTTGAACAGATATTTAAGACAATCGCTGTAAGAGTACACCTACTGAGGTGCACATAAGCTACACCTTTGTACAGTAGTTCCTTATAAATGATCACTAACAGCAGTCCCTTGTCAATTTATTAGCTCTCTTTACAAGTTAATAGTAATAGTATTTGCAACCTGTGCAAACTTTTGTCCATCTTTTATTATACAGTGCTGTACTCTTTTTGATTTTGTGCTGTTGATCTAAATCATACAAATTTTGTTTAAAATCTCTTCATATATTAGACTAAGAACGTGAAGTATTATTATTTGCAGGATATTACAAATTTACATTTTGTGAATTAAAGTGTCTTACCTCATCTCAGTGTTTATAAATGTGAATGATAGAAAATAAGATTTTCTTAATTGATGTTAGGATAGGCAATAGATGATACATTAAATCAGTAAGCTGGATGTTTGTATCCTTTATACTGTATGCAGAATTGACATTACGTTAATAACTCGGTGGAAGGAGATAATTATATCTTGTCTCTTTTAGTTGATGTGACCTCTGTAGTTTTATGGCTTATGTCAGGACCAAACAACTTATGAAAGTGCACCAGATCAATCCTTCTCTGTTGGCCTAAGGAAACACCTATCCCTTGTTGTCAGCCATATTGGAATTTCCAGGACAGCTCCAGTTTAGTTGTAACTGACTCATGACTGGGTTCTTTCTTCATCTCTTCATCTTTTCCTTAGGGAAAATATAACTTCTGCACCATGTTATTGTGCACTTGTGAGGTTTATGGCTCAGCCATACAATTGATGTTGCCTGGTCCAGATTTGGTCAGAAAATGGATTTCCAGCATCAATCCAACACTTTGATTTTAATATTTTATGATGAGTCAGAAATGCACCATCTGCACATCAGACAGTTATTTTTGTTTTCTCTGATGTTTATTTTATTGTTTTATTACAAGTCATGTTAAAAGAATGAAATGGAGGATATTAATCTGAATATCATTAACTTGTTTACAGATATTGTTCCACTAGCATATTTGCAAATACAATACTGTATACATGAGTTCAAAGTGTTTTTACATTTATCTACCTCTGCTGAAGCAAGCAGCAGTATTTTATATTTTTGTGACACTATTGAAAATACTGAGTTTAAGGAATTGCCAGTGATGGTTCAGGAGGGAGTGGGCAATTTCCTTTAAGCATTATACTGTGTAGATTCAGTAGTTTAATTATAGTGTATTGGATGTAGTGTTGATAGTGTAGTGGATGTACTGTAGTATAAAAAGCACAGTTGATGTAGATTAGATAGTGTAGTGGATGTATTTTGATGATAATGTCGTGGGTTCAGTGTAGTGTTGTAGATGCAGTGCAGATGATAGTACTATAGTGGATGTAGATGTAGTATAGATGATAGTATAGTGAATGTAGTTTAGATGATAGTGTAGCTATGGACATGACTATGAGCTGCCCCACCAAATCAAACTCGGGCAACGTTGGGTACCCCATTTAGTCAGAAACCAAACCCAAGTTTTAAATCGTAAAGATCTTGCCATCACAAAGCACTGTCTGGTGTAGGGTGGGTAGTGTATATTAAACAAGAGCTCCATGACTCAGTTGATAGCTCTGTTGACATAGTCTTGATCATATGTCAGGCAAGTTTGGCGTGCGCTGAGTTGGCCACAAGCCACATCAATGCCCTTGGCTAAGCTAATGCTGCTTGTTTGGGGATGCCACCCCACAAAGTATGGGAAATGATGTATGTAGTGTGTTAGTTTTCTTACATGTTACTCCAATACTTACTGTATTCTCAAACTAAGCCTTCAAATATTAGTCCAGTGGAATTGAATATTTAGCAATGATTTGCACTCATTCTTGTTTGTTGAACAGTAATTTACTTCTCTTCTTAAAGACAGTGTGGGTTTACCACAGACTAGTTCTTCCTATTTACTTCAGGTGATGATTTATCATTGTGCATATTGCAATTAGTCTTTATATTTTAAAAAGATCTGCACTAAATAAACTTTATTCACATCTTTATCCAATTACTGTACAATAAGTTTTCATAAATAATAATTGAGGACAGTATACCATAAGATATCTTTGTATTTTAATGTTGTGTGTTGATACTTAAGTGAGTGCTGTACCATGATATTTCCACCAGTAACGTGTTGGTGAATATTAATCTGATATTTGATGTTTACAATCCATTTATGATTCTCAATAGTTGTGTGATGACTGACTGTCAGTGCCGAGTTCATATTTGGTGACAAGTTTAGTTATTGTTATTAACTTGCCAAGTGATTTCAGAGATCTCAAGTGTGACCAGATTACAATTGTAAGAGTGTGTAATGTAATATTTTATACATTGCACAAACTTGGCATCTTTTGTAGATTTATTCTTTTTGATGCAGTCATTATTAATTTAGTAATAAAAATATCATTTTGAAGAATGTTTTTGATACCTTCTTTATATAAGGAACTTTATACATTACATTACAAAAAACTGGTAACAGATTAGTGGAGAAAGGTGAACAATGTGGGTTAAGAGTTAATGCTGTCAAGACGAAAGTAATGGTTGGCAAAAACTTAAAGGAAATTTTTTTGAAATGTACTGAAAATGAAAAATGAGGTACTTTGGTTATATAATTGGGGTTGAATGTAATAACAGAAATATTAATGGGTGAAGTTGAGGGTAGGGGGGCCAGGTAAGGCAGAGATGGGTGGATGAATTAAAATAAAAAAAATTGGGTTCTCCAGAGAATTTTTTTTAGAGGATTGATAAAACAGCCCGAGAATGTTTCGAGTGGAGGACTGTGGTCGCCAACCCTCAGATACATATAAGGACAACTCTGATACTCATAATTCTACTATAGTTTCTCTGTGTTTAATATTATAATACCCATCACTATGATCACAATGTTCTTATCACAATCGTTTACTTCATGGATGTTACTTTACTTAAAAATGTCCAATTGACAACTTCCTGTGTTTGAGGATTGCTCACGTTGGCGGTCGTCTTAGATATTTCAAGTGACAAGTCGCCAGTCAGCTAGCTGTATGTGTTTTGTTATTCTCAGTAACTTGTTGAACATGACCACCTCAGTTCTTGTGTAATATTTATATTATCAGTTGCCAATAGTTTATTCCCGATGAGTTGGTAATGTGTTGTCGATGTGACTGGGGATATTTACATATGTGTTTGGTATATATGAATTGAATTTAAGGAAGTGTGGATGTGTTTAGGAATATATGCATATGTTTTTGATTTGTATAACTTGTATTTAAGGGTGTGTGGAAATGTCTATACAGTAGTTGGCATACCAACTCCAGTGAAGACAGCCGGTGTTGGAAAAGTACCATGCAGAGGACTGTGCCTGCGAACGTAATTCACAATACTACCTATCATTGGGTAGAGTTTTGGTATGTGGAAGAAAAAAAAAAAGTTTGTGATACTGTAGTGGATTTCTCCCCTACAAACGCTGTTTGTCGCTGAGTAGCCGACCCCGCGAATTCCCCAGTGCATGCCTCGTGGTCTAGGTCAACCAGCGCTGCCTTACATGATGGAGGTCAACTACTAAGGTACGCCTACCTCCGCTATTTAAGACCTGACCTCGTGGTGACCTCTCTCTTTTCTACCTACACCAACCAGCAAGCAACCCCTCCTCCTCCTCCGCCGCTGCCTGGCGGCCCTCGCTCACGCCGGCGAGCATGGCGACCCATAAGCTGTCCTCCTCTGAGCATCCTCACCAACCAGCTCTCTCTACATCACGTTTGTAGCCACGCTGCCACTTCCCAGCACCAAGCTGCATTGTACATCCAATACATCATGTGTGCAGAGAGCACATTGTGAGTTTCCTTTCTCATCCCATCCTGAGTGCGAACCCCAAACAAACGTACCCCACAAATGGTGACCCCCGGAGATTCGCACTCACACAGGATGGAGGAGAAACCGATCACTCTCCCAGTCTTCAAGCAACATGGAAGACTGGCTTACCCACACAGAGGCAGCTCTCATCGGCTCTACAGCTATTGTCTCTACACCACAGGTTTGACACCCTAGAGCAGCTCTGCTACTCTAAGCAGACAGCCGTTCCTCTTCCTGCCCCAAGCACCACGTCCTACCGAGCCCAACACACCCGTCTTGCCTCAGACGCCGCCCCCGGCCCAGCAGTGCCCCCTGCCGCTCCTCCTGATGCAGCCCCTGCTCCCGACGCGGCCCATGCGCCTGAGTGCGGACCCACACACCCCTCTTTTCTCCCTCAGGTACTCCCTGCTACTGTCCTGCACCCTGCTGCTGTCATGGACCCAGCTGCTGTCACGAGCCCTCATCCGCTTCTGCTGACGCAGCCCCTGCTCCTGACCCAGGCCCACACACCCCAGCAGGCGCATCTGACGACTCTGTACCTGCCGTGAGGGAAGCACAACATTCATCGCCTCTACACACTCTTTTTCTCCCGCTCTACTCCCACAGATATTGTGTATCTAGACAATTGTCTCCACTAGCGGCCGGCTCATCCACGCCCTCGCCGTTATGGCTCAAATGTGGCATGCACCGCCTGTTCTGCCTCACTTGTGCCATGCAACTCTGCAGACAACAAGTCTCCTACACCGCCTGGAGGGAAGGGGGAGTGCTGTAGTGGATTTCTCCCCTACAAACGCTGTTTGTCGCTGAGTAGCCGACCCCACGAATTCCCCAGTGTATGCCTCGTGGCCTAGGTCAACCAGCGCCGCCTTACATGATGGAGGTCAACTACTAGGCCACGCCTACTTCCGCTATTTAAGACCTGACCTCGTGGTGACCACTCTCTTTTCTACCTACACCAACCAGCAAGCAACTCCTTCTCCGCCGCTGCCTGGCGGCCCTCGCTCACGCCGGCGAGCATGGCGACCCACAAGCTGTCCTCCTCTGAGCATCCTCACCAACCTCTCTACATCACGCTTGTAACCACGCTGCCATTTCCCAGCACCAAGCTGCATTGTACATCCAATACAACATGTGTGCAGAGAGCACATTGTGAGTTTCCTTTCTCCATCCCATCCTGAGTGCGAACCCCAAACAACTCGTACCCCACAATAATTTTTTGCAATTGATATTACAATTGATAAGAGCAAACTTAAAATTGCTACAGTTATATAAAAATCTCGATTATTAATTAACTGACATTTGTAATTTGATTGTACTGTAGCTGTGCATGGAATTTTAATATATGTCAGATATAAGAAATATACAAGAAAATTTTTAAAATTAAAATTATTGCTGAAAATATCAGTAAACCTCAAATTAATGTGTAGATTTTTTTTTATTAAACTTAAGTAGGAAAATAGGCCATTTTAGAATTTCGTCTGCCGGAGTAGTTGGCGGGCGAACAAATGTTGACATGAGCAGTGAAGTGTCAATTATTGCGCCTTAAGTGTTATTTTGGTTATGTGAACAATTTACTATTGTGATTTTGCTTTTGGAATTGTGTAGCTATCAAGTCATACTTCAGTTATAGTTTGGAATGTGCTATGTAAGTAATATTGTAATTTAATAAATTTGAGCCATTGGCTTTGTTATTTGTTTAGAAACGAGTCAATGCAATTTGTTGGGCTTGTTTACTTAACGTCTTGTATGCACAGGTTCTGCAGGATGATATTTAACATAAAAATCATGGGTCCTTCCAGGTGTACTCGTAAGCCGATTGTTGGTAAGTAGTGGTGGCACTACTCATAGAAAACGGATCCAAAAGCAATCATAGAAAACAATTATTGTTTCACGATTTAATATTTTTGTCAGCGAGAGCCAATACATTTGTAATACAGTATTCCATTAAATATATTAATTTCTTTATTTTTTAATCTACTGTATTTATAAATAAATTACAACTAAATTTTTTATATAGTAAAGCTGGTCAAATGAATGAGGAGTCTTAGAAGTAAACACCGACCTTTTTTATAAACATTTGTTTGTCAAAAAATAACAATAAAATGCAAGGGACAGAGCACACTGTTTTCTAAGTTCAAGTTTGAAATACGGTTACGGTAATTAGATTTAAATACAGGTCATCGGACTCCTCACAAATATAAGAGTAAAACACTGAACTCAATGAATTTAAGTCATAGTCCTCAAGGGTATTATAGCATGTATTAATAAGCTAATTCATTGTACTCAAGGGGCTGTAAGGTGTCGTACTCTATAGGTGAATATATTGTACTCAAAGGAGTTGTAAGATATCGTACCCATAGGTGAGTTTATTGTACTCAAAGGGGTTGTAAGATATCTTATTCGATCTGTGAATTTATTGTTCTCGGGAGGTTTAGATCGTACCAAAAGGGTTAAGTTGATTTGTAAAAGATAATTTACACGAGTCTATGCAATTTTCTTTCTCTGTTTCTCTTCCTTTCCGTTTTCTCTTCCCCCTCTTTCACTCTCTTTAAATTTTCTCTCCCTCTTTCCCTCTCCATTCTCTCTTTTTCAATCCCTTTTCATTCTCGCTTTCTCTATCTATTTCTCTCTTTCTTTCTCTTGCCATTCTCTCTATCTCTTCATCTATTTCCCTTTCCATTCCCCTTTTCTCTCTTCCTTTCTATTCTCCTATTCTCCCTTTTCCCTCGTTCTCTTTTCCTTTCCATTCTCTCTTTCTCTCATCGCGTCCACACATCTCCCCACATCCCAGACGGCATAGAATCTATACATACCAAATGAGGTTAGCCCAGTCTGCCTCCTAATGTGAATGTCCCGTCCTAATAATATAGTGCCGGGGCATATAGTATATAGACCTCTGTTACAAGGGTGTGGGGGCTCTGTTACAAGGGTGTGGGGCTCTGTTATAAGGGTGTGGGGCTCTGTTATAAGAGTGTGGGGCTCAGTTATAAGGGTGAGGGGCTCTGTTACAAGGATGGGGGGCTCTGTTATAAGGGTGTGGGGCTCTGTTACAAGGATGGGGGCTCTGTTACAAGGGTGTGGGGGGCTCTGTTATAAGGGTGTGGGGCTCTGTTACAAGGGTGTGGGGCTCTGAGGGGTCTGTTATAAGGGTGTGGGGCTCTGTTACAAGGATGGGGGGCTCTGTTATAAGGGTGAGGGGCTCTGTTATAAGAGTGTGGGGCTCTGTTATAAGAGTGTGGGGGCTCTGTTATAAGGGTGTGGGGCTCTGTTATAAGGGTGAGGGGCTCTGTTATAAGGGTGTGGGGCTCTGTTATAAGAGTGTGGGGGCTCTGTTATAAGGGTGTGGGGCTCTGTTATATGAGTGTAACAACAGACATTCATCTTACGGAACAAACAGTATCTGCATCCTACCGAACTAAAACAGCAGACAACAGGAGGTGATAGCAGACAAGCCTCAGCATTAGAAAAAAATGAAGACAGAAAGACTTAATAGCAGACGAGATGAGAAATATGAGAGAGAGAGAGAGAGAGAGAGAGAGAGAGAGAGAGAGAGAATGTTCCCCAGTACCTGTAATAATTCTTAAGAAACACACACTCACATACACGCACACACAGTCACTTTGGAGTCGTCTCCTCCTTGATCATATCTCTAGGATGGAAAGACAACAAGCGGTGTTTTTTAGGGGAGGATGATGTGGACCCGAAGTCTTCTACCTGGTGTTCATCTTGTGTGTGTGTTTGTCGGAGGTCACAGGAGCGTGTGTACGACATCCACTGCGGTGACGTCACGGAGGGAACAGGTGGGAGGTGGTGGTGGCGGCGTCTCACTGGATCCCGCCTTTGTCCGCCTCTTCCTGATCATTATTCGTAATTGCTCTTTTTATCCGTGCACCTTTTGTACTCTGGGAATATTCGGGTCGCGCCGTGACAATAGCCGGTTAAAATATATATATATATATATATATATATATATATATATATATATATATATATATATATATATATATATATATATATATATATACGCTATACAAAAGATATCCTTTCATGCAAGAAGGACCTGAACCCCTTATGGGAAATACAGACGAAACTCTCACAACTACCGTAGGATTTTGATTCTATAGATGCTGTCTTGCCGTTCATTTTTTTATTAGACGATATGAATTGCTTCGATATGGCATTACCGAGCATCAATTCCATCTTACGTGTGACGGAGGGGTATTGGAATCTTTAGAATTGTAAGCGAATCTTCTTCCCCGCATCACCTGATCCCTTTATTGTGAGTCTGCCATTTGCTGAATCGAATCTGTGCAGAGATGCTCAATTGTTTGCAACTCTTTGCTGTGGAAACTGCGTCTCCGAGGGTGTTTATATTGCCACAGTGGGGGGAGTTCACGTATAGAGTTTATTATATGCGTTCACACCGTGTTGTAGCCAAGACTGATTTATATACAAATACGCTTAAGGTTATAGATATACCGGGTATATGTATAGTATGTGCTGAGTGCTTCTTCTTTCACTCCTATGCTTTGTTCTACTACTTTCTCTCCTATACATAGTGCTACTTCTTTCACTCCTATACTTTGTTCTACTTCTTTCACCCTTTCCGTACCTCGCTTTACCTTTATTTATTTATTTTTTTAAATTCTGATTTCGTTTTCATTATTATTATTCTTTATTCCCATTGAATTTTACTCGTATTGTACGCTGTGTGTCCCTTCCCCCAGCTGGTTTTAAAGTCATGCGTATACTGTGGTAGTTATTTCCCCAGACGGAAAAAATTCATTGACAGCGATAATGTCAAGGGGAAAAATACCAATATTATCAAACTTGGCGTCGATCATTTTACAGCTAAAATCATCAAATAATAAGACTCGATAAAATCATTTTAGGATCTGATACAAGTTTTTTTTAGGTAGAGTACAAACTCATCATTTTGCAATAAGGTAAAAAAAAATAAATAAATTATATATAAAAAAGTGTCAATTATCGTACCTCGCCAGCCCGGGCCGTACCACAGCATCCCCCGGCTGACGACAAATAGGAAATGTGATTTTAATTTTATTATTGTGTCATGATTACGGAAAATGCTCTTTGTTGGATTAAGGGCGACAGGATAATGGTTGCAGAAATTCAATATTATGGCCAGTGGAGATAGAGGTTAATTCACGGTTTGAATGGCAGGTGTGTGTGTAATATTGAGATTAAGTGATAATGAATTATACGACAATGCTGTTAGTGTCGGCTGCCCTCAAAAATGGCGGGAAAAGCGACATAAAATCATGAAAAATAATAATAATACCTGTACACGGATATTATTGCTAAGAAGTTAAGAATAAATGTGGGTATATTTTTCATGTGTACTCATCTCGGGTTGTTAAGGACTCGTTGGTGCGTATTTAATTCTTTTCTCGTACTCGGGGCCAAGAGAGGGGATACGAATTTCTTCTACTGACGTCACAAATATATATAAATACGTTTTCCAGAGTCCAATAATCTTATTTACCGTCTAGTATATCTTCTCAAGTATTTGGTCAACCTTTTCTGACTCAAGCGGTGTATGATATTGCTCCCTTCACGAGACATAGTGAAACATGGTGAGTGGAAAGCCAGCATGTTCGTATGGTTGGATGAAGGAGAGAGGGAGGAGGGTATAGGGTAATTTAATGTGGGTTATACTGTAGATGCCGTAGATTATATCATATTGACGTAGCTTAGTAATATATGAGGTACTGTATATAGCCCGTAGAATTTTATTACATTGTTCCTTTGAGACTCTGAGTAGTTAAATACGGGTTGCATTTACCGTAGAGTTTACCACAATGGTCCCTTAAGTTATGCAAAAGTTGGGAATATCAATGAGTTTAAATTATCAAATTACGTTACATATATACTAATTTATGCTAAACCTTATATATTGTGATGCGTGAAATAAGTTTGGGTGTCAAATGCTATGGTGAAATAAGCTGGGGTGTCTAATCTTAAGGTGAAGTAAGCTGGAACGTCAAATCTTTGGGTGAAATAAGCTAGGGTGTCTAATCTTCACGTGTCCTCTGTGTTTTTTGGAATTGTACCCTCTTCATGTATTACAACAGAAAATGGCGGCGTTGGTCAGAGTGAAGGTTTGTTTATTTTTCATCTGAACTGTTGTGAGACAATTTAAATGTTATTAATATCATCTGTTGAAAGGAGACTCAATTGCGGCGGCATTTACTATACGATACAGTTACAGGACCAATTGTATTACGATAGTTATAAGAACAGCTGTAATAAGATAGTTAAAAAAAACATTTACAATGTGTAGTGAGGAAAATAAGTGAAAAATAATGTTTATGAGTAGTTTTAATGTTCATCTAATATTTCTTTTATTTACAGGGATGAGAAGTCATTACCAGTCAAGAAAGGGTTAAGGTAAGTGAAAGTTTACCTGTTTACCTCAACTGATTAACGTATTATTGAAATTTGTGGGTCTTAAAATCTGCACATTCCAAATTAAAGGTAATTGGATTTTAGATTGAGATATTAAATTTGGATTAATAATATAGTATTGTTGGTCCACAAACCGCGGATTTGTGATTTGTTGACCCATGAACCTTAGTGTGTCAGGGGAGGATACTAGATGTTCTCTATTATACTCTACTGTACTAACACCTGCCCCGCCAATGTTGAAAACGTATAACGGTGCCAACTTCAGGTAGTGAGACACACCGAGGCTTGTTAGATGTTCTGCTGTATGTTAGGGTTCAGTTCTACTAACACACACGTTTACAGGGTAGGTCCTTGTATCTGTGTTGAGGTGTAGGCAGCACAGATGAGTAGTATTTTTTTGTCACTTCACCACAAGATGCAAAAAGACAGTGAACAAACACGAAGAAAGTTTGATCCTGTCAGTTGGTCAAGGAAAGAGGAAAATGATCCCAGTAATTTGCAAATAGTTTGTTGTGTGTGTTTTGTGTGGTAATTTGTTGCAAAAGGGAGAATAATTTAATCGTTGATCTGTTTATTTACTTGTTTTGTGAGTGTGATGCAAGTAGGTGGACCAATTAGGGAGTGTTTTTATTCTGTTTGTGGTTTTGTCAGTGTGTGTGCTGGTGTGTTTTAAGCCGACGATCAGTTAGACCGGTTATTTATCCTATTTACTGCCGGTGTGTTTTAACCCTTTGAGTTCTGAAGGGTTAAATAATTGTCCTTAAAGGGTTAAACCATCGTGGTCAAAGGGTTAAACTATCATCATCAAAGGGTTAAATCATCATAATCATCATTAATGCTGACGATGCGTTCAAAACAGGAGAAAAGACACTATTTTTTCTTTAGATATTCCGTATTTATGTCTTTATATGCAGAAGAAGAACAACTTAGCCTTTTTATTATATATTTTTTGCCTCTCAGTCTTCGTATTGAATGGCTGCGGTACTCTGCCCTCCAGCCCAGCTTGCCGATAACTTTAGGTCTATTGAGAGTCACGCAAGCGAAAAATGATCTTAGGAGGCGTGTGAATGAAGCAACAAGAGACTGCTGGCGGGTTTTAATCAGTGGTACCAACTGATGAGAACGGGTTCCAGCAGGCAGGCAGGTGGGCCAACACACGGCGGATGTGAAGGAAGGTCGGATCCAATTCGTCTGGGATGATTTATTTTTACTAGGAAGGTCTAGATGGATGCCTCGGTGGTGGTGGGAATAGTTCAGTATCAAGGACTTATTAGTTCATTGATAGTCAGGATGTCTAATGGTGGTTTAGTCAATTAGGCAACCGTGGAAAAATAATGATAATGAAATAATGATGACGGTAACAATAATAATATTAAGAGTGGCAATAATGATAATAATAATGATAACGATAATACAGTAATAATAATAATAATGAAACATGTTCACATCATTCAGAAGTAAGAGTACAGATCACAATTTCACTATAAATTCCGAAACCTGACAACTGTTCACCACGATAACAAAACGAGACAAGAAGGAATCCATTAAAGGCATCCAGCAGGGGTGAAAGCAGGTTCCGAGTCGACAGCATCGCAAAATGAAGGATTTAACGCCACAAGACTTGCTACTTACCGATTCTCTCATCTCTCTCTCTCGCGCACTCTCTCTGGTTCAGCGGCCGGGGATGCACCTCTGCTCACCGCAATCAACAATTTTATCAGAGAAATACATGGGGTTGCTGCTCCTTGTGTTTTATGAGCCTTTGTTGGCGAGGCAATACTATGAATAATCTCATTGCATTGCTAAAACGTTCTCCTGGCGTTGGATTAAAATGAAGGTTGTGTTGGCGTGTGTTGCTGCACCTTGTAAACAAATATATAAATAAGATAAATTCATAAATATATATAAATTTACATGACTAGAAAACAATATAAATTCATGAATATATATACCGTATATATATAAATTTGCAAGGATGGAAACTAAATATACATTGTAAATATATATAATGCACAAGGAGTTATGATATCTATATATAATGGGTGAGAATTTATATTAAACTTTGTGGATATACTGTATAATATTTAACATGGCAGAGCGAGAGCAGAAACAGAAGCCTTTGGTAACTGCAGGTTGGGTGGGGGGGAGGTACGATTTAAGTCTCCTCGTAATACATTCAAAACAATTCTTTCCCTCCCTCTGAAGTATAAAACTCTCATGTATAATTTGACAGCAGCTTAAATCGGACACCTGTGGAAAGTAGAAGGAAACAGAGGAAATAAGTTTATACGGGAGCCACCACACCAAGCTGTCTCTCTGTCTGTCTGTCTGTAATTTCAGGACAAGTCTATGCAGGATTTTCTTTGTGTTTTTTATTTTATTTTTTTTGCTCTTTATGTGATGGTGTGTAAGACCGTGTCACAGTATTACTAATTTTTTATTTATTTTTTATTTTTTCCGTTTTCTTCTAAATTTACGTCATTTGTTTAGTAAGAGAGAGAGAGAGAGAGAGAGAGAGAGAGAGAGAGAGAGAGAGAGAGAGAGAGAGAGAGAGAGAGAGTGTGTGTGTGTGTGCCAGGTGAGACAGATGCCATAGTCAGGTGGGTGGAATTCAGCGAGGCGTTCCTCTTGTTAAACACTGAAGATATTTCCTGAAAATGAAGTAATTACACACACACACACACACACACACACACACATTATGCTGTTTTCTGTTCAAGGGGGAAACACAGTACATTACCTTTAGGTTGGATTAGCGTGTTTTAGGTCAGCAGCCGCCACCATCTGCTACTTGTAACAGTGAAACAGGATAATAATTCACTCGATATTGAAAACCGTCGCTGGGGGGTAATTATAAGTGTACTGTAATTTATCGTATGAGGGCAGCTGTCTGACTTCGTGAATGGATGGTACTGGAAAATTATTCACTGCAAGCGTTAGCGGCGAAATTTCCAGGTTCTGTTTTTTTTTTTTGGGGGGGGGGGTGGCGTCTCTGGATTAATAATAATAATAATAATAATAATAATTAAAGGTTTATTGAAAGAGCTTGGCAGCCAGAAGGCTGAAAATATACAGTTACATATTTGGGGAATGGGTTACGAATTACAAATAATATACAAGTAACATAAGTGACACAAAAAAGACATATAATAACTAGATGGGGAAAAGCTCAAACTAATTAATTAAAGGATTCATGTGTTACTCGAACCTCCTCAAGATGTGTTATTGGTTGTTAAGTCATTTGATATGGTCTAAGGTTGAGGAAATATTGTTATGTTATTAATTCGGCTTCTCTAAACTTATCCCTTAGTAAACCCATCACCCACCCCTCAACTCCCTCCCCTAATTCCCCTTCCCCGACCTAGTGACTTGCCCTACACCATCCCCCCCCTCCAAACACCACCACCGCCAATCACAACTACCACCAACTACCACCATCGCTCCTACCACCCTCATCTCCACCACCACAACCCCCCTCCCAACCCAGTAACCAGACAAGTGTGTTTTAATCATCAAAAGCAACAATGACAAAGACAGTGGTGTGGCGACCTGTTGTGTCAAGTTGTCTGCATGACTGCTATTGTTTTCCCTTCCCCTTCGCCTCCCCTTCCCCTTCCCCTTCCATTTCCCCTTTCTTTTTGTTCTTGTTCCTCGATCTCCTCCTCCCCCTTTCACTTCCCCCTTCTTCTCTCACTCTCCCTTCCCCTCCCACTTCCCCCATCCCCCCTCTCCTCTTACCCGCCCTGCCCCCCCCCTCCCCCGGCGAATGGGAGACGCAAGAAGGACAGACTAACTGATAGACGAACTGACAAAGAAGACAGACAGATAAAAGGGGACAAAAAATTACAATACCCCACTTTAGCTGCGGGGTGGCGGCGTCGGTGGGGTGGTGGAGGTCCCTAGGGGGTGGGGGGGGGGTGGGGGGGTAAGTCACTCCGGTGCCTCAAGTTTAAATGAAGACGCTGATTGGCTGAAGCTCTGGAAGTCAAAGTTCATTGTCAGTGTTGTGTCACGGGGTAGCGAGTGGGTGGGATGGGTGGGTGGGTGGGTGGGTGGGTGTTGGATGGGTGGCTTGGGTAAAGGATGAAAGAGTGGGAGGGGTGGGATAAGAGGTGAGGCTATTTTTAGGGTAGTGGGTGGGTTTGGGTGGGTGGGTGGGTTTGGGTGGGTGGGTGAGAGGGTGGGTAGGTGATGGATAGGTCTCTTGGGCAAAAGATGGAAGGATGGAGGTTGGGTGATGAGGAAAGTTTAGGGTGGTGTCTGGTTGGCAGGCTGATGGAGGGTGGGGTAGGGGTTGATGAGGGAGGAAAAGAGGGAGGGGGGGGAGAAAGAGAGGAGGGATAAAGAGAGGAGGGTGGAAGAGAGGAGGGAGAAAGAGAGGGTAGGTTTGAGGAGGTAGGAAGAGAGGAAGGTGGGTGTCATTAGGGCTAAGGGTGGTATAAGATGTGGGCGGGTGAGTGGGTGTCACATAGGTGGGTGGGTTGGTGACTGGGGTGTGTCATCAGGAGGGGCAGGAGAGAGAGAGAGTGTGGTGTGTGTGTGTGTGTGTGTGTGTAAGGAGCGAGGAAGGGGATGACCACGCTCACGCCCACGACAGCAGTGTGGGTGGCAGGTGGAGTGTACTGGTAATCAGGGTTTACGACCGCCTGCAGCCAATCACCGATACAACCCTTAATGACTGATTGTTTTGGTGCGTCACGGCAAAGACCAGACCCCCTCCCTCCCTCCCTCCCTCTTCCCTCCCTCCCTCCCTCTTCCCTCCCTCCCTCCTTACCTCCCTCCCTCCCCCCTGTTTTATACCACAATGATATTAAGAAGGCGGGGAAAAGTGAAATAAAAACTGAAGAATCTAAGAAAAGTCCTTCTCCT
Organism: Homarus gammarus; assembly: GCA_958450375.1. NCBI lineage: Eukaryota > Metazoa > Arthropoda > Malacostraca > Decapoda > Nephropidae > Homarus > Homarus gammarus. Next base: position 201,618 of record CAUDMG010003881.1, on the reverse strand, counting down.
TCTCCTCCTTCTCATCTTCCTTCTCCCCCTTTCCCTTCCCCTCACCCCCATCCTTACCTTCCTTCTCACCCTCCTCCTCCTCCTCCTTCCTTAGTTAAAATACCCGATGGATTGGGAGGGGGGGAGGAAGGAGGGAGGAAGAGCCAATTTCCTACGTTAAGTCACAAGAAAGTCCTTCCTTCCTTCCTTCCTTAATTCATACAAACGCTACACCATAACATCCTATATAGGAGCCCTTTGGTGGGTTATACTACTACTACTACTACTACTGCTACTACTACTACTACTACACGATTTATTTAGGCATTTTCTATTTTATTTGGGAGGAAGTGATTGGGGGTAGAGACTGCATGATGATGACTTTATGACGGCGTGTCCAAATGGTTATACCAGAGTGACACGCGCATGGGTAGTGTGTGTGTGTGTGTGTGTGTGCGTGTTTACTGAACTACCATAAAATACTAATTAGAGGGAGTATTGGGTTAGTTATCTTATGGTCTATGTATGTTTTTGTTGTCTAGATGTGTGTATGTTTGTCTGTAGTTGTTGTTGTTGTTGGTAAGTGTAATGAAAGGAGTGTTGGTGGGTCATGGCTGTGGTCTAATATTTGTTTTTCGTTTCGTTGTGTTGATATTTGTGATGTATTTGTGTGTAATGAAAGGTCTTGTCTCTTTATTTCTCTCTTGTTTGTGTGTGTGTGTGTCATCGATATTGCACGCACACACACACACACACACACACACACACACACACACACACACACACACACACACAGGAATAACTAGAGATATTATAAGTGACCTACATGACCTTACCGTAAAATAAGGACAAAACTTTTTACGGTGAATATAATGAGTTGACGAGTCTTGGCACTTGTGGTTAATGAAGTGTTGTGTGACTTCGCGGCTCGTCAGGACCTGGGAGTGTCGTGCACCTGGTGAAACGATGACCTTAGTTTAGGTAAATACAGTATATTGCTTACGTGAAAATTTTACTATTACTACTACTACTACTACCACTAGTTATTAAAAGTATTCTACCAATATATAAAAAAGTACAATATTACACCTGAAGACAGACATATCCTCGTGTGAAGAGTGAAATAAAAATAATTACTTACGTCTAGCATCTGAAAGCATCATCACAACACGAAAAAAAACGAAAACAGAAAAAAGAAAACTGGTACATGAAGACAATACAACCCGAACCAGGAACAAGGGAATTTGTAATGAAATAGGAAAGCGGTAGAGAGGTAGTGGTGAGAGAGACAGGAGATGAGAACACTGGTGAGGTAGGAAACATTTAGTAATTCTCATCACAGTCGTTTCCTGGTGGTGGTGAGAGAGTGAGACAGGAGATGAGAACACTGATGAGGTAGGAAACATTTAGTAATTCTCATCACAGTCGTTTCCTGGTGGTGGTGAGAGAGTGAGAGAGACAGGAGATGAGAACACTGATGAGGTAGGAAACATTTAGTAATTCTCATCACAGTCGTTTCCTGGTGGTGGTGAGAGAGTGAGAGAGACAGGAGATGAGAACACTGGTGAGGTAGGAAACATTTAGTAATTCTCATCACAGTCGTTTCCTGGTGGTGGTGAGAGAGTGAGAGAGACAGGAGATGAGAACACTGATGAGGTAGGAAACATTTAGTAATTCTCATCACAGTCGTTTCCTGGTGGTGGTGAGAGAGATGTATGGTTATTCATATGTTTCTTGGTAAAGGGTTTCTCAAAATTGTTTCTCAAGGTCGTATTTATTTATATTCCGAGTATAGTGTATTAGGTAATGTTAGTAATTGGGCGTAAAATGGCCTACCTGCTGTAACCTAACTAAGCCAATCTGACCTCACTTAACCTAGCCCACTCAACCTAGCCAACCTGATCAAACTTAACTTAACCCACTCAACCTAGCCAACCTGACCAAGCTTAACCTAGCCCACTCAACCTAGCCAACCTGACCAAGCTTAACCTAGCCCACTCAACCTAGCCAACTTAACCTAACATAGCCTGTTTTCACCTCATCTAACCTAACGTGATCTGACATACGCTGACCCAATCATTACACGTATGCATAGAAATGTGTTTTGACCATTACACGTGGAATTGAGAGCATGGGAGGAGGGAGGTGGGGGGGGGGCAGAGAGGGGGAGACAGAGGGGGTTGGAGGGAGACAGAGGGAGGGGAGAGACAGAGGGGGGAGAGACAGGGGGAAAACAAGGGGGAGACACAGGGGGAGGGAGGCTGTTTCTGTATATTTATTACAACTAAATCGGCAGCCATTAATGTTGTATTTATCGATAATATTAGGTAGTTCACACACACACACGCAGAACTGCCTCCCTCCTTGGGTACAGATGCGCCAGCTAGTTAACGGCAAGCGATTGTGATGCTATATTTTGACTGCGATCTTGTGCCGCCTCGAGCCTAAAAAGAACAATTTAAATACATTCTCACATATCCCACTTAAGAGGCAAACGTAACGTAACCAAACCTAACCTACAATCCTCTGAGAATTTGCGCCGCGCCCTGGGAGTCTATGCATACTAAAACAGGGCTACATTGTTGCTGGGCTGCACTTACGACACTTGGAGGTCATTGTCTTAGGGGAAAATATTCTCTTTTTATGCCACACACAACGAGGCTCTGGTCAGATAGGGGAAAGGAAAAAAAAAACACAGGCAGAGGAAGATTCTCATTGTTGTTGTTGTTGAGTCGATTTATGATGATTGGCCCCCCCCCCCCCCACACACACATATATACAGCTGGTGGTTAGGTTAGGTTTGGTTAAGTTAGGTAGAGTTAAGTTATATTAGGTTTGGTTAGGTAGAGCTAAGTTAGGTTAGGTTTAGTTTAGTTAGGTAGAGTTAAATTAAGGGTTAAGTTAGGTTAGGGTACGTTAGGTTAGCATTACGTTACACACTAGCTTAGGTTAAGTTAGATTAGAGTCAGAATGGTTAATCTTTAGGGGAAAAATAACCTGGTATATCTAGTCTCTAGGTGCCCCCCTCTCCCCCTCCTCTCTCCTCGCTCTGGTAATGGGAGCTGCGAGGAAGGAGGTGAGTGACAGGCTCGGGCTGGCAAAGAGAGATGGTGAACGGAAGTGCTTGCATGTGCTACCCAGACTCTGCCTTCCATAACTTGACTCTAGCTGGCAGTGTCATCAGAAGGCATGGGGGGATTTTCTCTCTTCTCTTCTCTCTCTTTTTCTCTGTCTGTCTATTATCTATCTATCTATCTATCTATCTACACTCCTGTAGGGGTATCGAGATATTAAAGTTGTCTAGCACTCAGGATGGAAGGAAACTCTAATGTGGTTTTCTTGTATAATATATAAGTTATATGATAGACAGTCTGGTGCTGGAGGTGCTGTGTGGTGAGGGGCTGCTTGGTAGAGACGTGCGGTGAGTAGCTTGTCGAAGGAGGTATGTGTGCAGGAGCTCCGTTAGAGAAGATGTTGCCTGTTGCTGGCCTCCTGGTTGAATGAAATGTTAACAGTGTGGAGCTTGCTGGAGGAGATGTTGCTTGTTCAAGAAGATTGGTCAGAATGCATCTCAATGGAGAGACAGAGCTTATATACACCCAGCAGCGGCTATGAGTCATGGTGGAAAAACCCGAGAAGTAGCCGGTGACTAGTTCCGTTGCTAGGATACGGCGGGCAATGGAATGCGGATACGCTTGGTTGCTAGGGAAGGCGGTAACAGGTGGTGAGTGGCAGCTTGTAGGGAAGACGTCCACTACAATACTCCCCCTCCCGGCTGGATGTTGTCCGGGTTGTGTCCCACACATAACACATACCGGGCAGGTGTATGTACGACTCGACCGCTACGTGTAACAACTCCGTCCAGTGACACAAAACCTGTGGGAGAATTAGGAGGAGAAAGAGGGTTTGGGATTAGAGGAGGTTGTACAAGCAATGGTTGTTGTGCTCCTGCTGCTGCAGGGGCTGCGTCAGGAGGAGGGTCCATGGCAGGAGCAGGTTCAGGTTCTATGACAGGAGGAGGGTCTATGACAGGAGCAGGTTCTATGATAGGAGGGAGGCTTACTACAGGTTCAGGTTCTATGACAGGAGCAGGTTGTACATGAGGGTGAAAAGAGGGTGCCCAGAAATGTCGTGGGCGTGGTGTTGCTGCCGGTGGTAACTGCGGGTGGACTGGTGCAGGCGTAGTTTGTTGATGGTGCTGCTGGGCTGGGGGCCCGACGGGTAAGGCGGCCGGTTTGACTCTGTCTATGCTGACGGTGTCATGTCTGCCATTCCGGATAATTGTCAGGAACTTTGCAGAACGGGTAACCACCTGGAAGGGTCCATCGTAGGGGCGTTGTAATGGGTTGCGGTGAGCATCATGCCTGACGAAAACATACTCGGCTGTGAGTAGTGCAGGAGGGATGTGTTCAGGGCGCCGAGTAGGCTGGCGTGGAGCAGTAGCTCTGAATGCAGAAACTGCTTGTCGTAGCTTTTGGAGTAAGTCGTGACGAACGGCTGGAGTGGCTTGATTGGGATCAGGAGGGAGTGAGAAATCCCCGGGTAGCCGAAGGGGCTCGCCTAGTGTCAGATCTGCTGGGCTACAGTCCATATCCTCCTTGTGTGACGCACGGATGCCGAGGAGCACTAAGGGAAGCGCATCAGTCCAGCTGTAAGGGTCGTGCTGTGCCTTGAGTGCGTCCTTTAGCTGCCGGTGAAAACGTTCTACCATGCCGTTGGCTTGAGGGTGGTATGCTGTAGTGCGTTGTCTAGACGTGCCGAGGAACTGTAGGAGGTGCTGCCAGAGTTGTGACTCAAACTGTACTCCTCGGTCAGTGATTACGGTAGCGGGGGGGCCAAAACGGGAAACCCAACCGGACATGAAGGCGCGGACAGTAGTCTCTGCTGTAGCGTTGGGCATGGGAATTGCTTCTGTCCACCTGGTGAAACGGTCGATGCAGGTGAAGATGTAGGTGCTACCGTAGGATGATGGAAGAGGTCCCACGATGTCGAGGTGTACTACTTGAAAACGTCCTTTGGGAATAGGAAAGGCTTGTAAGGGGGCCCGTATGTGACGATGTATTTTGGAGGACTGGCAGGCTAGGCACTGGGCAGCCCATTTCTTAGTATCAGACTTGATGCCGGGCCAGACGACACGTTGCGTGAGGAGGCGCTGGGAGGCCCGCACACCCGGGTGGCTGAGACCATGGATGCGGTCGAAAACAGCGCGGCGGTGGACGTGAGGCACGAACGGTCTAGGCTGTCCACAGGATACGTCGCACCACAATTTTATCTTTGTGCCAGGAACAGGGAGTTCTTGGAGTATGAGGCCTGAGGGGGATGTCTTGTAAGCTGCCAGGTCTTCGTCTTTCTCTTGAGCCGCGGCTAGCTGCCCATAATCAATGGGTGGAGATGAGGGAAGAATGGTGGATATACAACGAGAGAGGGCGTCGGCGATCTCGTTGTGGCTGCCTTTAATGTGTTGGACGTCGCTGGAGAACTCCGAGATGTAAGCCAAGTGGCGCAGGACACGAGGTGTATGTGACTGGGAAGCTGAAGCGAAAGCGTGGACGAGGGGCTTGTGATCAGTGAAGATGGTGAACTGACGGGCCTCGAGGAAGTGTTGGAAATGTCTGACAGCCAAGTATATGGCCAGGAGTTCTCGATCAAAAGCGCTGTACTTGAGGTGTGGTGGTTGAAGCCGTTGTGAGAAGAAAGCAACGGGCATGAAAGTTCCGTTGATCTCCTGCTGTAAGACGGCGCCCACTGCAGTAGAAGAAGCGTCTGTTGTGAGAGTGGTCCGGGCGTTAGGTGCGGGGTGGGCCAGGAGGGTGAGGCGTGTGATGTGCTGTTTGATAGTGGTGAATGCCGTAGTAGCCTCTTGAGTCCACATGAGAGACTTGTGAGACTTCTTTGGGCGTCCCTTGAGAAGGTCGTGTAGGGGGGCTAGGACGGTGGCAGCTTTGTCAATGAAGCGGTGGTAGTAGTTGACTAAACCCAGGAACTCCCGGAGTTTCTTCGCCGTTTCAGGTTTGGGGAACTCCCTAATCGCGGTTATCTTCTGTGGTAGGGGTTGTATGCCACTGGGCGAGACTCTGTGACCGAGGAAATCGATGGCCGAGGTTCCAAAGACGCACTTAGCAGGATGAACTTTCATGTTGTTGTTCTGCAGGCGTTGGAGAAGGAGTTGTAGGTGGTGGTGGTGCTCGGCAGGCGTCGAAGATGCGACGAGGATGTCGTCAATGTAGACGGTGACAAAATCGAGGTCGCGAAGCATATGGTCCATGAACCTCTGGAAAGTCTGTGCTGCATTGCGTAAGCCAAAACTCATGAAAGTGTACTCGAAGAGTCCGAACGGAGTGGTGATGGCTGTCTTCTGGGTATCTGCCGGTGCTACTGGGATCTGGTGGAAGGCACGCTCCAAGTCGATCTTCGAGAAGATAGTCTTGCCATGAAGTTTGTGGTGAAAGTCCTGGACATGCGGAATAGGGTACCTGTCAGGTTTGGTGACGAGATTCAGGGCTCTGTAGTCGCCACACACCCTCCACTCGCCGGGTGTTTGCTTAGGAACCATGTGAAGAGGCGATGCCCAGGGACTCCTTGAAGGGCGAATGATGCCGTCTTGCAGTAGTTTGTTGAATTCTGCTTTGGCTGTGTACAGGAGCTCAGGGCGCAGGCGGCGAGGGCGTGAAAAGACAGGTGGTCCTTTGGTTTCGATGTGGTGGAAAATTCCCGACGTAGGTGGTGGGGGTAGGGAGACTCGGGGTGAGAAAAGCTCCTTGAATTCGTCGAGCAGGGAGGAGAACTCGTTGGAAGGCGCAAGACAGGTGATAGCGTCCGTGTGTCTGGCACGAGAACCCTGGATCTTGCGTGCTGTAGGCTCATGAATGAGGCATAGATGACTTGGTTTGACGCCGAGCTTGTGGAAGGTGAGGAAGTCGAAACCAAGGATGGGTTGAGACACGTCTGCTATCACGAATAACCAACGCAGAGTCTTGGGCAGACCGAGGTCTAAGGCGAGGGTGCGTACGCCGTAGGAGGCGATGGAGGTACCGTTGGCAGCGAACAGGTCATACGAGGGTTGCTTTGACTTGTCTCGTAGTGAGGGAGGGATGAGGCTGACCGATGAACCGGTGTCGATGAGAAACTTCTTGCCGGAGGTGCGGTCGGTGACGCGCAGTAATGAGACGCCTGGAGGGACGGAGGCTGAGGCGTCTACCAGCCTCCGGTGTTGCCGTTTCCCGAATAGGTGCAATAGGGCTCACAGTTTCGAGCATAGCGGCCGAAAGTCTGGTGATACCAGCAGAGGGTAAATTTGTTGTGCTGGGGGTTGGCTGCTGTGTGTCGGAACTTGTAGGGCGTAGTATGTGAGTCAGGAACCGGCGCAGCAGCGGGTATGGAGGAGCAGAACTGCTCAACAGTGTCCATCCTGCGGTTCAAAATTTGCAACAGGTCCTTGATGTCTTGTGAGGAATTGCTCGGCTGAGGGGCGTTGACCCGGCTTACAAGTTCGATGGTAGGTACTGGTGTGACCGTGGCGGCAAGGGGTGCAGCAGCGCATTCGTTAAAAATTCTATCTGCCGCGGTTGCATATAGTTCCGGTGTCGTAGAGTAATCTACTGCGGACAGGATGTTGCGTACTTCTGTGGGTAGCTTTTGTGCGTGAAGCTGGCGCAGGATAGAGTCGGGGAGTCTGTCTGTGTGACGGGAGTTCAGCCGACACATCTCCTCCCAGAGACGTCCCGGGGTTGAGTTCCCGAGGGAGGTAGAGGATAGATCTTGCAGGAGATTGGGGCTGGTCTGTTGATAACACGTCTTCAAGGCAGCCCGCAGGGTAGCGAATTTGTTGTGATCTGGAGGGTTGGAAATGGTTTGTGAGACCCGCGTGGCCACTTCCGTGGGTAAGGCACAAAGCAGGGCGCAATACTTTTGTTCGTCGGTCGCTCGTGAGCCGGCGAGGGCTGCTTCCACATGGTCAAGCCAGTCCTCGACGTTGTGGTTGAAAATCGGCAGAGAGATCCGTCCGTCCTCCATCCTGTGTGAGTGCTTATCTCCGGGAGTCACCATTGTAGGGGTATCGAGATATTAAAGTTGTCTAGCACTCAGGATGGAAGGAAACTCTAATGTGGTTTTCTTGTATAATATATAAGTTATATGATAGACAGTCTGGTGCTGGAGGTGCTGTGTGGTGAGGGGCTGCTTGGTAGAGACGTGCGGTGAGTAGCTTGTCGAAGGAGGTATGTGTGCAGGAGCTCCGTTAGAGAAGATGTTGCCTGTTGCTGGCCTCCTGGTTGAATGAAATGTTAACAGTGTGGAGCTTGCTGGAGGAGATGTTGCTTGTTCAAGAAGATTGGTCAGAATGCATCTCAATGGAGAGACAGAGCTTATATACACCCAGCAGCGGCTATGAGTCATGGTGGAAAAACCCGAGAAGTAGCCGGTGACTAGTTCCGTTGCTAGGATACGGCGGGCAATGGAATGCGGATACGCTTGGTTGCTAGGGAAGGCGGTAACAGGTGGTGAGTGGCAGCTTGTAGGGAAGACGTCCACTACACTCCAAAAACGGGAAATGAGAGGGTGTATTTTTAACCGCCGTGGGAAAAATAATAAATGTAACAGGTGTAAGACAAAGCTCTTTAATCCCTTGAGTACGATGGTATCACCCTGAGTACTTTGGCTTAAAACCTTGAGTACTATGACTTAAAACCTTCAATACGATGACTTATTCCCTTGAGTACTATAATATTGTACTAGGAAGGTTAAATTATCGCATTAAGGGGTTAAGATACATTCTTGTTAACACACTGTGGGAGATGTGAACCAGAGTACTGCTGTTTGTTGACACACTGCGGAGGATGTGAACCAACGCGCTTGTGTTTACATGGTGTGTGAAGGATGTTGCCGGACACGTTTGTATTTGCAGATTCTGAGAGATGTGAACTAAGCATCTCTCTCTCTCTCTCTCTCTCTTTCTCTAGTTGACGATTAATTGGATAATCTTCGTATATAACATCAAGCACTTTTGGAAAATAAACATTATGACATTTTTATAAACACATAATCGTCTTACTGTTTACCCCCCCAAAAATATAAATGCTATAATATTGTTATAACGAAAAGGAAAAAACACAACATTTACACAAAGCTTGTTGGTACGAGTGATGCTCTTTTGTTTTTCCTTCGGTAAGTCATAGCGTCTATATTTGACGCAGTCGAGTTTTTAGCAGCTCGGGGACGCTGTCAGAAGAACGACGGTGTGGGAGAGGGAGAGCAGCGCTGTTGTTAAAAAAAAAATGACTGAAATAAGTTATGTCCGGTGAAATGAATAGCGGTTGTGGGTCATATAAGAGGTTGTTGTTATTTTTATGGGACAGTTGTTTAATGTAGTTTTATTTTTAATGTATTTGTTTTAATCTATTTTATTTAATAGTTTATTTGTTTATACCCGGTTATTTAGTCTTATTTTACTGTATTTCTTGAATTATTAGTTTCTTTTTAGAGAGAGAGAGAGAGAGAGATTAGGACTGGCTGGCGTGTGTGTTAAATTTTATTTATTTTAGAGGAGGACATCAGCTCGGCGCCCTTGACTAATCGTCCCAAAGGCGCCATCGTTCTGTCCCCAAAAATTTAAATGAGTTATTATTTATATCTATTTTCAAGTATTATAAATTTTAAGTGTTTTACGATTTTGTTTTGGTTTTTAGTTTTTATTCGAAAATTTACGTGTGGGATTTTTTTACGTTCAATTGTGACTTGAAAATGAACACGTGACCGCCTTACGTTCACATGAGAAGAAAACAACATACAAAAATAACGCATTTTGAACAAGAATTGAACGCCTGATTACCTTACTTTCATATAAGACAAAAAAAGAACGCCTTCCCCCTCAGAGCAAGAAAGTGAAGGCCCCCTCCCTCTTACGTTCACTCAACCCCCCCCCCACCCCTCCAGTGAGGAACACTTGGGCTGCTAATCCCGTGTATAAATTCCTTGGCTTAGGGAGAACTGGGTGGCTTATCGTGGAGTGTGTGCGTCTTGATCACCCAGACGTGACGGTACGCGGGGCGGCTTTGTTGACATCCGGGATCCCTGAAATATGACTTCAGTCGCTTCGTTGGCTGGGTGGTGTGGGAGGGGGGGGGGAGGGTGGTGAGAGAAGGAGGGAGGGGTGGTGTAGGTATTTCGGGCTGCTTCTCTCGCTCTTCTCTGTCTATCTGTCTGTCTGTTTGTCTATCAGTCTCCCTTCCTCCCTCTTTCTTTCTACCTGTACTTCAACATTCTACCTAAATTACCATCACATTCACTCAAGGCATCAAACAGCATCACTACTAGACACTTCACACGTAAATATAATCTTGGTTAATATGTAGAGAACCCGACATGATATTAACCAGAGTAGCCAGAGTGAGGGAGAGATGGTGAAGTAGAGTGGAGGAAGGTGGTGGAAGGGGTGGTGAGGAGGGGGGGAAGTGAGGGAGGAGATGAGGAGGAGGAGGGATAGGATGGAGGTGAGGGAGGCAGTGGAGGTAGGGAGGAGGTGGGGGGGGGGGGAGCTAAGGTTGACTCATACAGTAATTGTTTTGATGTCTGTTTGAAAGCTTTGTTTGTTTATTTCTGTTGTTGTTTTTGTTATTGTGGTGGTGGTGGTATTTGTTATTGTTGTTGGGTTTGTGATTATTGTTTAAAATGTTGTTGTTGTTAATGTTATTGTTACTCTTATTATTATTATTATTATTATTATTATTATTATTATTATTATTATTATTAGTATTATTATTATTAGTTGCAGTAATAGTAGTAGTATTTTTTGTACAACTGTTGTTTTTGTTATAAAGGTAAAGAGAAAAAAAATAAAAAGCTTGAGAGAGAGAGAGAGAGAGAGAGAGAGAGAGAGAGAGAGAGAGAGAGAGAGAGAGACCCATCCCACTCCGCCTTCTCTGGGTCTCACCATTTTACAGGCCAACGTAAGAATCCAATTAAGTCGGGTCTAAATGAGATCGTATTAAGATTAGCGAGTATTTAGGGCATCTGATCCTCTACCGTAAGAACACTTTTATAATCCTAACTCTCTTCTGATTGTTGAAAAGGTGGAGGGCAGAGTGTGGAGGTGGTGGTGTGGAGGAGTGGGGGGTGGTGTGGAGGGAAGGCGGTGAAAGAGGAGGGAGAGAGAGAGAGAGAGAGAGAGAGAGAGAGAGAGAGAGAGACCATCTAGACCTACACAGCTACTGTATATAAAGCCATCAGGCTCGGTCATTATGCCAGCTTGGCTAGGCACTCTGAACTGGCTCTTAAATATTGCATCAGTCAATTAGTCCGCCTCTCTAGCATGTATTAAAATGTAAACACTTTGAGCTGAAATAATAATTTTACTAACTACTACTACTACTACTACTTGTTTTTGTACAATGGCCTCCAGCCTCCCTCAATAGCCATACCTTCGCCACCACTTTATTACCTTAATATTAAATATCCTAATACATAAGTAGCTATCCTAGCTGTGTTGAGTTAGTTGAGCGGCAGATCTATGCGGCATTCAGTGACTGTAGCCTCATAGTCAATATCTGCAACTTTTGTCGGCCTTGGGGCCCATGCTCTCGTTCCCCTGAGGCAGAGCAAAGCTGACCGAAGGAGAGAGAAGGACAGTCGACATCTCATCCAGGCTGTAACATAACTTCTGGGCTGCTGCTTCTGTTCGGATATCACCTCCGCGAGTCTGTCGTAGAAGCATCTTGCACTTGGTCCCATCCCACCAGAGGTTGTGAACACTAGAGGAGTGAAGCTGCCTTGATCAACTTTCTGAATTCTCTCCCCATATGCCCTTATCTTGTCGTTCTCGTTCCTCCTATGTGCAGCATCGAGAGCTAAGTTACGGTGACATGCGGCCATGGGATCAAAAATCCTGATATCGAAGAAGGCTCGCTGTCCCCGCGTCCAGAATCCTCGAGCACTGACGTCAACACGGGCTTCGTTAGATGTGTTTGAAGTCCTATGTTGGAAAATCTCACCGTCCAATGGAAGGAGGATCGGTTCTACCCTGACATCACGGCAGATTTCCTTCAACAAATTTGCTGTGAGCTCCCTTACTTTGTCATGCCTCATGCATATGAAGCCCCCTTTCTTGCACACCATGGCGTGATCGACGTCATAGGAAGAGCCACACACGCATTGTGGTTATTGTTCTGGCTAGGTTAAGTTAGTTTAAGGTTAGGTTAGAGTAGATGGGTTGGGTTAGGTTAGTTCAGATTAGGTTAGAGTAGATGGATTAGGTTAGGTTAGGTTAGGTGGGTTAGCTTGTTAGTGTTGGTCCCTGGGGATGGCTGGTCGTTTGAGCAGCGTCACTGGTGCCTAAAGGTGAAAGAGGGAGGGGCAGGTGATGGAGGAGAGGGAACAGGTGAGAGGGAAAGGGAGGAGCACGTGAGAGGGAAGGGAGGGTAGGGAAAAGCGATGGAAGGTGAGGGGGAGGGGAGGGGAGGTGAGGGAGAAGGAAAATATTTGAGGGGGAAGGGGGAGATTGGAGAGAGAGAGAGAGAGAGAGAGAGAGAGAGAGAGAGAGAGAGAGAGAGAGAGAGAGAGAGAGAGAGAGAGAGAGGTAAGGTAGAAGGTGGAGGGGATGGAATGGTAGAGTGGAATCTTTGCCCTTTTCTCTTCTCTTCTTCCTCTTCCTCCTCCACCAACACCCTTCCTCTTCCTCTTCCTGTGACGTCAACCACAACTTGTAGAGACAAGTTAAATTGACGGCCCGTGTTTCCTGTCCGGTGGCTGTAGCTCTCACCCCTACACTCACTTTACTCTCCCTCCACTCTCCCCTCTTCCTTTCCATCATCTTCCCCCTCTCACCTTGTTTTCCCTTCCCTTCCCTTTCGCCTGCCCTCCTGTGCACCCTCGCCCCCCTCTCTCTCTCTCTCTCTCCAGCTCTTCCTCCCCTTTCTCTCACCGCCATTTTCCCCTTTTCACTTATATCATCTTCCCCTTCTCATCTATTCTCTCTCTCTCTCTCTCTCTCTCTCTCTCTCTCTCTCTCTCTCTCTCTCTCTCTCTCTCTCACACACACACAACACACACAGATGTTCACACCTTGTTTTCTTATTTTTCTTTATTTATTTCCCTCATTAGCACACACACACACACACACACACACACACACACACACACACACACACACACACACACACACACACACACACACGCAATTATCTTACACATCTTTGTAATCAATTCTTATCATTTTCAAACTTCCATCGAAAAATTCCACCACCGCCGTTCGAATAGTTGCCCAGGAGAAGCACACGGTAATGCAGTCGTAATAGACCACACGTTAACTGCCGTGCGCTTATCTCCATATAAATATCTCCCTTACCCGACCTCACAGCGATGGTTCGGATGGCATTTTCGAACGATAGGTTTTTGGTTATCGTTCTAGAGTTCGGAAACACCTGTACTGTATCGTATATCTTTTCCCGATTTTAATGAATGTTCGGATGTTGGGAGATAATTTCGAATAATTTCAATAGTAAAATATCTCTTTCTTGGCTAAATTCGTCTCTGTCAAAGCCGAACGTTCGGATACTAATGAGGAAATTTCGAACGGTGGATTCAAGTGCATATGATTGTTTGTATTGGTGAATTCTTATTTGTCTCGTACCATGCCACTGAGTACGATGACTTAATTCACTGAGTACGATGACTTAATCCACTGAGTACGATGACTTAATCCACTGAGTACGATGACTTAATCCACTGAGTACGATGACTTAATCCACTGAGTACGATGACTTAATCCACTGAGTACGATGACTTAATCCACTGAGTACGATGACTTAATCCACTGAGTACGATGACTTAATCCACTGAGTACGATGACTTAATCCACTGAGTCCGATGACTTAATCCACTGAGTAAGATGACTTAATCCACTGAGTACTATGACTTAACCCACTGAGTACGATGACTTAATCCACTGAGTACGATGACTTTACCCACTGAGTATTATTATCATCGTACTCAAGGGGTAAAATCATCGTCCTTGTATCTATACCTGTACCTGTACCTGTACCTGTACCTGTACCTGTCCTCTTATCTCTACCTCTCTTTGTAACTGTACTTGTATCAGTACCATTGTAATTGTACCTGAACCTGTCCTTGTACCTGTACCATCACCTTGGGTCTGGGAGTTTATTCAGAACACACTGTACCCCCACTGTACCCCCACTGTACCCCCACTGTACCCCCACTGTACCCTATCTTATATCTACGAGGATTTAAACGACCTTGGATAACGATAATAGCCGGGGAAATGTCTCGCAAACACATTAGCGAGCGTGTACGTCTGTGTAAGTTTCCTGTGTGTACATGTCACGATCACCGATTCTGTGTGCGTTTTACTGGTGTGTTGTGTATGCTGGTCGCTATCATCAACCCCTTGTAAGTCTCCTGGTGTGTGTGTGTGTGTGTGTGTGTGTGTGTGTGTGTGTGTGTGTGTGTGTGTGTGTGTGTGTGTGTGTTTAAGATAATTTACTCAGTGGTTTAAGTCACCGTACTCAGTGGGTTAATATCGTACTGAAGAGATTAAAACAGCTTACTCAATGGGTTAATTCAGTGTACTCGAGTCGATATCGCGTGCTCAATGGGTTAACACATCTTACTCTGTACTCATAGGGTTATAATTACACTGAGAGAGGAAGGACTCATTAATAGTACTCATGAATATATCAATCGTACTCAGGGTTTTTTAATATAGAATCCCTCTCCCCTCCCCTCCCCTCCCCCCCCCCAGACCACACGAGGTACAAAATAATATCTAACTAAACAAACAGTATTTCGCCGTGTTTGGAAACTGTATCGGATCTGGAAATTGCTCACTCGGATAATTTGCTTCCAGGGGTTCGGATTCACAATGTTGTTTCCAGGGGTTCGGATTCGCAATATTGTTCCAGGGGTTCGGATTCACAATGTTGCTTCTAGGGGTTCGGATTCACAATGTTGCTTCTAGGGGTTCGGATTCGCAATATTGTTCCAGGGGTTCGGATTCACAATGTTGCTTCTAGGGGTTTGGATTCACAATGTTGCTTCTAGGAGTTCGGATTCACAATGTTGCTTCTAGGGGTTTGGATTCACAATGTTGCTTCTAGGGGTTCGGATTCACAATGGTTCGTGAGGTCAGTATTCCTCGTAAGGGGGAGTTTATAGGTTATAAGAGGAATAGATTTAAGGATCACGTGAAGTTTGTAACCTCCCCCCCTTCCTTTCCTCTCTCTTTCTCTCATTCCCTCCCTCATTCACTGACTCTCTCCCTCCTCCTTCCCTCCCAAATTCCTCTTTCTTCCCTCCGTACACAGTTTATTTCACCTGAACCTAACCTAACTAAACCCAATTATTCATCCTCACCCACTCATTCCCTCTCACATTCCCTCTCACCCCACACACCATTTGCCTCTCTTGTCCCGGACTGGCAACATAACACTGCTGATGCTGCATGCGTAACCTAACCATCAAATACCCTCACTGTGCTGATAACCTGGAGAGAGAGAGAGAGAGAGAGAGAGAGAGAGAGAGAGAGAGAGAGAGAGAGAGAGAGAGAGAGAGAGAGAGAGAGAGAGTATAAAAATAACTAAACACCAGCTAATCTGTCTATCTGTTTACCTGATTTTATCTCTCTCTCTCTCTCTCTCTCTCTCTCTCTCTCTCTCTCTCTCTCTCTCTCTCTCTCTCTGTCTCTCTCTCTGTCTGTCTCTCTCTCTCTCTCTCTCTCTCTATCTATCTATCTATCTATCTATCTATCTATCCTCTGTAATCACCCACCTGCCTACCTGTCCGTCTACCTGTCCGTCTACCTGTCTGTCTACCTGTCGGTCTACCTGTCTGTCTACCTGTCCGTCTACCTGTCCGTCTACCTGTCGGTCTACCTGTCTGTCTACCTGTCCGTCTACCTGTCCGTCTACCTGTCTGTCTACCTGTCTGTCTACCTGTCGGTCTACCTGTCTGTCTACCTGTCCGTCTACCTGTCTGTCTACCTGTCTGTCTACCTGTCCGTCTACCTGTCCGTCTACCTGTCTGTCTACCCGTCTGTCTACCTGTCCGTCTACCTGTCGGTCTACCTGTCTGTCTACCTGTCTGTCTACCTGTCCGTCTACCTGTCGGTCTACCTGTCTGTCTACCCGTCTGTCTACCTGTCCGTCTACCTGTCGGTCTACCTGTCCGTCTACCTGTCGGTCTACCTGTCCGTCTACCTGTCGGTCTACCTGTCCGTCTACCTGTCGGTCTACCTGTCTGTCTACCTGTCGGTCTACCTGTCTGTCTACCCGTCTGTCTACCCGTCTGTCTACCTGTCCGTCTACCTGTCGGTCTACCTGTCCGTCTACCTGTCGGTCTACCTGTCGGTCTACCTGTCGGTCTACCTGTCTGTCTACCTGTCCGTCTACCTGTCCGTCTACCTGTCTGTCTACCTGTCGGTCTACCTGTCTGTCTACCCGTCTGTCTACCCGTCTGTCTACCTGTCCGTCTACCTGTCCGTCTACCTGTCCGTCTACCTGTCGGTCTACCTGTCCGTCTACCTGTCGGTCTACCTGTCTGTCTACCTGTCTGTCTACCTGTCCGTCTACCTGTCTGTCTACCCGTCTGTCTACCTGTCCGTATACCTGTCGGTCTACCTGTCCGTCTACCTGTCGGTCTACCTGTCCGTCTACCTGTCGGTCTACCTGTCCGTCTACCTGTCGGTCTACCTGTCGGTCTACCTGTCTGTCTACCTGTCCGTCTACCTGTCCGTCTACCTGTCTGTCTACCTGTCTGTCTACCTGTCCGTCTACCTGTCGGTCTACCTGTCGGTCTACCTGTCTGTCTACCCGTCTGTCTACCTGTCCGTCTACCTGTCTGTCTACCTGTCTGTCTACCTGTCCGTCTACCTGTCCGTCTACCTGTCTGTCTACCCGTCTGTCTACCTGTCCGTCTACCTGTCGGTCTACCTGTCTGTCTACCTGTCTGTCTACCTGTCCGTCTACCTGTCGGTCTACCTGTCTGTCTACCTGTCGGTCTACCTGTCCGTCTACCTGTCGGTCTACCTGTCCGTCTACCTGTCGGTCTACCTGTCCGTCTACCTGTCGGTCTACCTGTCTGTCTACCTGTCGGTCTACCTGTCTGTCTACCCGTCTGTCTACCCGTCTGTCTACCTGTCCGTCTACCTGTCGGTCTACCTGTCCGTCTACCTGTCGGTCTACCTGTCGGTCTACCTGTCTGTCTACCTGTCTGTCTACCTGTCGGTCTACCTGTCTGTCTACCCGTCTGTCTACCCGTCTGTCTACCTGTCCGTCTACCTGTCCGTCTACCTGTCGGTCTACCTATCCGTCTACCTGTCGGTCTACCTGTCCGTCTACCTGTCGGTCTACCTGTCTGTCTACCCGTCTGTCTACCTGTCCGTCTACCTGTCGGTCTACCTGTCCGTCTACCTGTCGGTCTACCTGTCCGTCTACCTGTCTGTCTACCCGTCTGTCTACCTGTCCGTCTACCTGTCTGTCTCTACACAACAAACTGTATTCCCATAATTAATTCCCCCACATCTCCTGTACTGAGCCCAACGTACCAGAAAACTAATCCATTTTAGACCCGACCAATAACACATGACTGGTTCTGACTGGCTGGCTGGCTCTGACTGGCTGATTGGCACTGACTTGCTGGCTGGCTCTGACTGGCTGACTGGCACTGACTGGCACTGACTGGCTGGCTGGCTCGTAGGTCAAAGGTCAGTAGCATTATTATCCCCCCTCTCTAACCATTCCCCCATCTACCCCGTCCCCATCTAACCCCTTCCCCCATCTAACCCCTTCCCCACCTAACCCCTTCCCCCATCTAACCCCTTCCCCCATCTACCCCTTCCCCCATCTACCCCTTCCCCATCTAACCCCTTCCCCCATCTAACCCCTTCCCCCATCTACCCCTTCCCCCATCTACCCCTTCCCCCATCTACCCCTTCCCCATCTAACCCCTTCCCCCATCTACTCCTTCCCCATCTAACCCCTTCCCCCATCTACCCCTTCCCCATCTAACCCCTTCCCCCATCTAACCCCTTCCCCCATCTAACCCCTTCCCCTATCTACCCCTTCCCCCATCTACCCATTCCCCCATCTACCCCTTCCCCATCTAACCCCTTCCCCCATCTACCCCTTCCCCCACCTAACCCCTTCCCAACCTAACCCCTTCCCCCATCTAGCCCCTTCCCCCATCTACCCCTTCCCCCATCTACCCCTTCCCCATCTAACCCCTTCCCCCCATCTGTCACTAGCAAGTCTACGGACTTGGCGCACCCACATTCAACCACAACAAAATCTCCTTATGCTGTAAAAATGCTGACCCCTAACCCCCACCCCTAAAATGCCTCTGATGCCTGCGATGCCTCTTATGCCCTGATGCCTGCGATGCCTCTTATGCTCTGATGCCTGCGATGCCTCTTATGCCCTGATGCCTGTGATGTCTTTTATGTCCTGATGCCTGCGATGCCTCTTATGCCCTGATGCCTGCGATGCCTCTTATACCCTGATGCCTGCGATGCTGTAGTGTTTATTTTTGTATTTTTGTTAAAGGGATTTTGTCGTTATTTTTGGTGTGATTTATTTATTTATTTAAGAGATTGATTGTTGGTGGGAAGGATGGGGAATGGGTAGGGAGGAAGGGAAGAGGGGAGGTGGTGCGGAAGTAGCAAGGGAGAGGATAGAAGGATGAGAGAGGAAGGGAGGGAGGGAGAGGACGGAAGAATGAGAGTGAGGGAGAGAGGGAGAGGACAGAAGAATGAGAAAGTAAGGGAGAGAGGGAGAGGACAGAAGAATGAGAGTGAGGGAGAGAGGGAGAGGACAGAAGAATGAGAGTGAGGGAGAGAGGGAGAGGACAGAAGAATGAGAGAGTAAGGGAGAGAGGGAGAGGACAGAAGAATGAGAGTGAGGGAGAGAGGGAGAGGATAGAAGAATGAGAGTGAGGGAGAGAGAGAGAGAGGACAGAAGAATGAGAGTGAGGGAGAGAGAGAGAGAGGACAGAAGAATGAGAGTGAGGGAGAGAGGGAGGGAGAGAGGAAGATAATGAGGGAGAGAGGGAGGGAGAGGGAGAGAGGGAGGGAGAGGGAGAGAGGGAGCAGTAAGTACACACGTAATCACAGGTCAAGGAGGTCAATCACGTCCTTT